>JAYKKT010000040.1:360000-407500 GCA_036023115.1 Brasenia schreberi
TCCTAATAGAAATGTCAAGTTAAAATATTCATTACCAAAAAAAAAGAAGTTTTAATGAGTCAAAAAAGAAGAAAAAATGCTTGACCACATCATATTAAAAGAAAAACTCCATGGCAAAAAAGCAAAAAAAAATTTAAAAACAAGACAATGATTTTCTTTTTCTAAAAAAAATGGTAGGGTTTGGAAAGGTAAGTTTAAAGCAAATTAATACCTTAATTTTTATTAAAGAAGAAAAAATTTAATTATTTTTTTTTGTAAAAAGAAGAAATTTAAATCAAGATTTATTAAATTTTTTTTGAAAAGAAATTTCATAATTTTTCATTGAAAAAAATCTCCAGATTTTTTTATTTTTAAGAATTAAGAAAGAAAAAATAAAAATGTATACTCTCTTTTTCAGATTGTATTTTCATAAATTAAAGAAAAAGAATGATTTGAAAGAAAAGGTGTTACTAAGAAGAAGACAAGAAGAAAAATGATATTAATTTTAAAAATATCTTGCATGACGTGTCTGTTTAATTTAGATGCTAAAAAATATCTTTTATTTTAAAATCAAATGTCTATTAATATTACACTAGGCACTTGATCTTATTAAATTTAATTGCGAAAACATACTTCAAGTTCTCTTTTTTTGCCTTTTAAAGAACCTTTCATTTTTTTTTTTAAAAATGGTCACATAATTAGTATTTTTTTTTTTGTCATAATGTTGATGAAAAATTATTGATCATCCAAATGATATTTTTTATGCGTGAAAACATTAAGATTCTTTGCTATAAAATATTAGAATTCTGTATTTGAACAAATTCAGGTGCAATCTTATTCTCGGACCTTAATACTATCGGGTTTTTTTTTTTTTGTCTTTAATTCGCTATCACCTATCATTTCAGAATCTTTAAAAAGAATTTTGAGCCCATTTGATCTTAGTGGGCCGTCAACTAATATATCTGTCTTTTCTCATTCTTCCAGCTCCTCTTAGGCTTTTCAATTTATAATACTTTTGATTAATTATCTTTGAAATTTCGATCTGGGTAGGCTAATTCTGAGTCACATTTTATACTAAATTTTGGTCCATGCGTGTCATTAAAATGTAATTTGAAGAGTCAAATTTAACAATTGCATAGAACATAATTCCAGGTGTGGAAATAATGGGAAAAACCCATATTATAATGGTCTAAAATTTGATCGAGTCCATAAGCTTCCTTCTTTTAAGTTTTTGAGACTTTTCTTGTCTAAAGTTCTTGAAGGCCTAAATTTGATGAAATTAAATTTGTGTTGATATGCATGTAAGACTCTATTAATGCTATGAGAAAATTTCAAGCGAAACTCAAGTTTTGGGTCTAATAGTTTTTAGTGAAAACTGAAATTAAAGTTATGGGTTAATTCCTTTCATTATTAAGGTTTTGCTATAAAATTTACTTGATCATAATTAATCCTAGCTGGTTGCCATCTACGAAGTCCTAGATGTACGAGAGATTTTAATTTGAAAGTATAAATTGTAATTATATAAGTAATATATCGAGGAATATCTCAATGGAAATCCGCCCATGAAGAAATTAAGAACCTTGAAAGAAAACCATGATTTCAACGTGGCTAGGCCAATTGCTCGATTTTTTAAAAATTCAAAGAATCAGTTTCGGTAACCTGAAACTATCGACTCATCGAGGTTCGTGAAAAATTCCTCATGGGGCGCTTCATTTTCTTGAAAGGCCAGAATCCACTTTTATATCAGATTGCTTATATAAGCATGATGTTTTCAGCAGACATGTTTAGATCGTTCTTCACTTTTTATTTTCCTCTCTCAAGTCCTTTTTTATTTGTGCAGGTAATTTCAAATCTTTCATTTCTGAATTAACGTATCTACTTATTGGACGGAATCATTTGCTAACCATAGCTATTTGATTTTGACTGACCAGACATCAATCTTCGCTAAAAACGAAGATCAAATGTTTGCAGGATTACAAATAGAAAACTTCATAATCCTAACGTATTAGGATTCTATGGCATGAAAGGACATTCTTTAAATAAGGTTAAGACCGAAGAACCTGGAAAATAGCTAAGAAAATCATTCATGTTTTTACTTTCGACGGATTTACTTTATAAGAATTAAAAGCATTGAGGTTCAATTCTCAAGGGTTTCGAAACGCTATACTTTACTGATAATACGCATCCTCGTGCATGACCAAATTGGGGAACAAAATAGTTGTTTTTATTGGTTAGTCCTGCTATTAGATAGATTAAACCGTTCGCAGATTGAAGAGAAATAACGTAATTCATATTAATTTCCTTTTAGATCCATGATGATGGTACATTCTGTCACATAGGTATGAATACGTCAAATTCGATATATTCTTGGTGATTGAAATTTTGGGCGAAGATCGAGGCCAAAGCGATGTGTACTCATATCCAATGATCTGAAATTTCTCGAATACAATGTAGAACTACCTGTTTAAAAATTAATGTATTGTTTAGGTCGGGTAAGTATGCCTTTTAAGCCAAATTATCTAATAAACTGAAACAAAAATTTAAAGATTAATACTGACGAAATTCAGTGAGAAAACATCCCACTAGGTTGAGCTATGTTTGGTAGAAAAATAGTATATGTCGGATTTAATTGATATCTTCAATCAATTTATGATACCGTTGATGTTAGAAATGTAGCCTAATGATTGTTAATCAACTGATAATTAAATACATAAATTGATCGATTATATTTGAATCGATAAATGTATTATGTATTATGATGTCCCAATAATCGATTACCTATATTCAAGATCTCAAAGACAATTGAACCTTCTCGTATGAAGTTATTGCAACCATTCTAGTATTTGTGTATTTCAAAGTACTACGTTTATGAACATTGAATATGATCACAGTACCTATAGCGTATCATTCAGTCCTGAATTTGACTAATTCTTTTGCTCTGTTTTTTTTTTTATAGATACATATTTACAAGTCAAGGATAGAAATTATAGACAAACAGAGTAAAGACAAATTTACTTTATTAAATCGAACCTGACCTGTAATTTATAATTCTCGTTAATACGAATTCTGACAAATGTACCGCTTTTTGTTGTAACAAATCGACAAAGCGAAAGTACTATTGTAAAGGCTTCTTTGTCAAATTGGTTTTTAAGGTTATTAAATAATAGTAAATGCCGATTCATTGAAGTCACGTTGCATCGCTGCATAAATAGACTAGGACCCAAATGAATGGTATTAAATAAATGCATAACGTAAAATATAATGTAAAATAATATAATTAGGTCGGATTTCTCAATCGCTATTTAAATCGTGTTATGCTAATAAGAAGGGCCATTGATCATGTTCATGCAATGCGAAAAGAGCTTGAAATAATTTAATTTCAAGCAATTAGAATAGATCTTAAATCTTTTCTTGCCTCAAGTCATTGAAGATTGATGTGGCATAGATGTTGAATCCATACCAAATTAAGTACCGAATCTTTACATATAAGTTAACTCTATTTAGTCTCGGACATGTACATGTAGATAATGTAACTAAAATGTGATCAACTAAAAGATAATCTGATATTATTTCGTACGAAATTACATATATTGAATATAGCCAACTTTTGGTGTTAACTGATATCTTACACAATCGATGAATAATATATGTCTCAAAGCTTAAATATCTAGATTCTTCGGCCTAACTCATGCCTAGTCTTCTTAGCTACGCAAATCCAATCATAAATGTCTATGTGGACTAGTAATATATCACAAGTAAGTGGATGCACCTTAACTTATTCAATTTTAATTAATAAATAATTAATATATCAAGTTATTACAAAAATCTAACCACTATAAATAAATTAAGATTGATGCCTATATTATTGACCGGAGCATGTCTTAGTCATATTAAAAGAATTAGCAATTCGTAGAAAAGAGACAATAATGAACAATAGAGATAAATTAATAATCTATAAGAGATAACTTTATAATGATTAAAAACAATATATAGAAGTATGGCTTATACCCCTCACGCAAAAATTCAAACTAAGCTGGCAGTTAACTCTGAGAACAAAGAGCATACTAAGGTGTATTTTGACCACTAGGAATAGTATAAGCAGGCTTGAAGTAAGTAAACCAGCGCTTGAACTCAGCTATGTTCAATGTAATTGTGTAAGCATGATCTCTAGACGACTATTTATACATCACACTGAGATTAGCAAGGACGAAATCTAGGGTGAATTTAAACTATATAATCTTGATGCGAGTACTTAAACAAATTATCAATGGTATTTAATAATGGAATATATAATTTTAAAATTAGACAAAAACGATAATAATAGAATACTTATAGATTAACAATCAAGAAGGAATTTTCTTTGAAGTTAAGTATTCTATCCGAAAATAATTTCTGTTGTTGAAAATTCAATGAATAAAGAAGATTTAACTAACAAAATTGCCTAATGCAAACATTATTATTTTTAAAAGATTAAACTCTCGAGGAATACTAAAAGATTTAATCAAAGAGAAAATATTATCTATTATGGAAAACTAAATAATGAAGCACCACCCAACATACAGATGCTCAAGGAAACACTTGTATACAATTACTTAAGAAAACTTATGGAATTAAAAAAAAAAATATAAAGAAAGAGAAGGCGAAGGAAAATATGATATATTCATATAGGAGCAAGACAAATACTAATTAAATCAACTTTTTCGTAAGAATAAATTCAATTGTGGAATTGATACTAAAAGATGATAGAATTCATCGATTCAAAAGATACAAAATACTAGAGAATAATGTAAAATAACCGAAGGGAAATTAAAGGGAGATTTTAGAGTAGGTATATTTTACTCGGGTCTTTGTTAAAGCGAAGGCTCAATGTTTGCTTCTTTAAGACTTACACACACGACATAATTAAACCCACATTTATTTTTGTTGATTGCAGATTAAGGTTTAATTGTGACAAGTTAAGAAAGACTTATATAAGAAGAAATTAAAGTTTAGTTCCCATTTTGAAGAGACGAGGAGTGCCCTTCGGCTGAAAGTTTCGGCCCTTACTTTTTTCAAATGAGCGAAGGCTAATGTGTTGAGTCTTTAATTTTATTTTTTATGTATTTTTGATTTTAAGGAAAACTATCACAGAACGTTTTTACAAAAGACTATGCTCCATTATTACAACCTCTGAATCTCAAGCAAGTATACATGACCGAGTTAGGCACTTTTAGCTGGTCCGTACCTTGCTTGAGCGTGGGCTTGTAAAAAGAAAAGGAGAAGAAATATGCAAGAGGTGTTGGCCGGCTGCAAATGGGGCGCGGGAGAGGCGCCTTGAAAAATGAAAATGAGGGAATGTGGCAAAAAAGAAGTACCTAGGGGAAGAAGAGAAAAATTGAAAGGGAATGACAGAGTGGCTATGGGTAAGTATGGAAGGAAGCTAGCTAGGTGATAATTTTGGCCATTTTTGCCTTTCCGAAGGAGAGTGGTGGCGGCAGGTGGCTGGTGTTAGGGGGTAAGGTGGTTATGGTTTAGTTAGGGGAATGAGTATTTGTTTCGGGTGGCTGAGGAGAATAAAACGGATGGTTTCTGACTTGTCTTCTGCATCATCAATATTTTTGGCAAGGGGGGGGGGGTTTGGATGGGTAGGTCGGTTAGGGCTGGGTTTCAGTGGTTAAGGTAGGGTTGGTTGATTTGCTGGGTTTAAGATACTAGTGGTTTGGGTAGGTTGTGGGCTAGGGGTGGTTTAGGGGTTTAGGGTTTGGTTAGATGGGTTCTAGGGTGAGGTTTAGTGAGCTAGGTTAGGTGATTAAGGATTCGCGAGATTAGGGAATAAAGAGATCTGTAATAGGCCAGGAGCAAGTAGGTTAATTAGCATGTTTTATTGGAAGGCTAGGATTAGGTATTTTGGGTTAGGTTTATTATGACCCAAGAGCTGTGCAGCCCTAATAGGTTTTGGCTAATCACAAGCTTCACTTAAAGGCTAACCCACATGATTAACCCCAAACTTGACACACAAGTCAAGCTTAATGGTCTTATCCACCCCCACTCTCTCATGCCCATGATCCCACGTGAAATTCCTGGGCCATTTATGTGATGTGGGCCATGGATATGGATATTGGGAATTCTACCATGATAACCAACCTGGTTCTTGGGTGCTGAACAATCGAACACCCTGCGAGGTCTTTTCCTTGAAATCTTGAAAATCAAAATCACAAGTTTTAGTGGTTGAGATTTTGTCGACAGCTCTTTGAATATTCATTCTCCACTTTGGGTTTATGTATTTATTTTATTTTTGAAATATGGTTTAAAAAAGTCTGGAAGGCTCCTGGGTTTCCAGACTATGTATTTGATTTTAAGAAAAGTGGGATTTACACTTTTGTTGTCTGGTATCAAGTGATTTAAATTTAGGAATCACAGGGCAAAGCAAAATTTTCCTGCTAGCTATGTGGTCTGGTTTTGTCCATGGTTGGTCCAACCGACCCAAAGTTGTCGTCTTTACCTGGTCTCTACTGTGGTTGGAGTGCCTCTTTCTGGGGCATTGTTAACCAAGTCTGGGGTTTTTCCATAACAGCAAGCATGCGGAGAAGACCTCCGAAAGAAATGGGTTGAGGTATGTGCTTCTTGGTGTATGAGTACTAATTGAAAATCTCAAGTTCTTGACAAGGAGTACTTTATGTCACTTCTCCATTTTTACAATTTTCTTGTATTAATTTTCATTTTCAATATCAAGAGGAACTTATATCTATTCCACCTGGTTCAAGATCAGCTAAACCAAGATCCTGTTAGTCACATGTTCTTTGAGTCTCTGACATATATGTTCCTTGTTTAATCAGTGAATTGGTCATTTTTCTTTCTGTTGTGTTATGGCATAATGCTTTTCCATAATTCTGTTTATTTTATACTTGAAACATTTCTGCAATATTTCCTAGCTGTAAAGTTTAAATAATTGCAGTGAGCAGTTAAATTTGCTTTCCATTGACCACTAGATATTTTGATGCTGTTGTGCAGGGACTGTCACAATCTCACAAGCAACTTCGAGTATTGGCTGACCATGTTCCCCAATCCCATGGTTACAGGAGGAAATCTTTATTCGAAGTTCTGATGAAGCATAATGTTCCTCTGATGAGGGCAACATGGTTTATCAAAGTTACTTACCTAAACCAGACATGTCTGACTTCTGTCACTAAAGGCACATGTTCTTGTGCCTGTTAATTGATCTTCATCTGTACACTTGATCTCGTGTAACATAAAACTTGGAACTGTGTTTCAGGTTCGACCATCTCTTAATGGAGTTTCACGTGGAGGAGCTGAGAGACCTCAAATAACACGTACTGAGTTATGGACAAAGGACGTGATTGAATATTTGCAGTACCTTTTGGATGAATTGTTGTGTAATGAAACTCATAAGTCGATGCCTCATGGGAGGGATCAGTCTCCACAAGGAACAGTCAGTGGCTTTGTACAGCAAAAAGGTATTGAATCAATACAATTAACTAATGATGGAGAAGAACCTTCTCTTCAATTTAAGTGGTGGTATATGGTACGTATCCTTCGTTGGCGCTATGCAGAATGTTTGCTGTTTCCATCTCACATTACTGAGTGGGTCCTCAATCAACTTCAGGTTATCTCCCATCTTTTACTTGATTAAATGTTTTGCTTTGCACATCTGACTTGTAACGCAAGTGATTGCAGCCTTGTCAAAAGTAATTTCAAAATGATTAAATTTCAGTTTGTTATTATCCTCTTGGTCTGATTTGTATATGGCAATTTATGTTTACGTGCTTGCAGGAGAAGGAATCACTTGAGGCAGTACAACTGCTTTTGCCTCTTGTATTTGAGTTGATAGAGATCATTGCGCTATCATAATTGTATGTGAAGATTTTTGGGGACATTGCTATACGTTTTCTACAGGAATATCCTTCATCTGGTCCATCTCTCACAGAAGGCTTGTATTGCCTATACGCTGGTGGAGTTGCTTTCTTATTTAATACTCACCGTTCCTGACAGTTTCGTTTATTTGGAATACTTTCCTCTACCCGCTATCATGTTTTAATTTGGAAGGTGATAGCTCTTCCATGATTGTAGCATCTGAGAATGGAGAAAAACTCCGATTTGATGCTAAGAGTTGCAATATGAAAGTAGAAGATGCTTATCATCAGAACTTGTCCTTCAATCGTGCTGTTTCTTCTACCCAAAACCATGCTGCCTATCTTGCAAAGGCTGCCTTTTCTGGATTTCAGGGCCATGATGAGGCTAGAGTTGCACTGGGTGACGTGACAAGTGCTTATGACTTCCTTTCTGAGAATTTGTGTCATGAGGGTGTTGCTGAAGGATGGGTTGCTGAAGTAAGCCAATGTCTACGGTCATGCTTGAAGTTGATTGGGAGTACGAATATGCCAGAAGTTTGTGCTGTTTTCTTCCTTCTTGAATGGGCAACATGTGATTTTGGAGATGTTCGTAGCTCTTCTCTATTGGATGTGAAATTTACTGGCACAAAGGATTTTTCTCAGATCCATTTTGCTGTTTCAATTTTGAAACGGAAGAGAAAGGACATGAAAAGCTTATCAGAAATAAAGAATGATAGTTTGGTTGATGAGGGTGTTTCTGGAAAGAAAACTAAGCTGCGTGAGATCCATTCAAGCCGAGCAGCACTAACCCAACGTACTACACAAAAGACCGACTCAAATTGTCCAGCTGTTGGTTTTAGAACGTCAGATATTTTCACTACTCCTGGTCCATTGCATGATATTGTAGTTTCATGGCTAGATCATCCTGAAATGAGGAAGGGAGAAGGCTTTAAGCGTGTCCAAGTTCTTATTATGGAACTCATCCGTTGTGGCATCTTTTATCCCCAGGCTTATGTAAGGCAGCTCATAGTGAGTGGAATTATGGACAATCTATGCTGACAGGCAGAAAAGGCACACCAGAATCCTGAAGCAATTGCTGGCACCTTAATTTATGCTTTAAAAGAAGCTAATATTGCTGACGTGCCCATACTTTCAGAAGCCATAAATATATACTCGAATTAGCGCCACCTTGTGCTTCATGGGCTTATGAGTGGACGACCTACGACTTTCCTGACAGGTGATGTTGCACTGAATTTGTTTCATACTAACCAGCAAAGCAGTTCGGCCACAGGTAAGATGGTTGTAAACACTCCCAAATATTTTTTTTCTGAAAATACTCCAAAATTCAAAAACTTATTTTAAAACTTGTAGCTTTAAAATGAAATTTTTAAAGTTTTTAAAATGAAGATTTTAAAAAGATTTCAAAATAAAGTTAAAAGTATAAAAACCCAGAAGATTGGAGTAGAACAGGTTGACAAGTGGGGCCCGCTTCGAGGCAGGGATGATTCCATGAAGATAAAGCCGGAAATCAAATCAAGGATGAAGATCAAGTTAAAACCATATCCTCACTCAAGATCAAATCAAGAATAGACGGCAAACCTAGCCCAATTGAACCCATTGCTAGACATGAGTATAGACATGAGTAGTTTGAATTAAACATCAAGCCCTAAGCCCTCTTTGAACCGAATGTTTTAATTCAAACCAATATTGGATTTTTCTAGCTTTGTTCATCTCTCATCCTTGAACCAAAATTTATCAAATCACCTTCTTACCTAGCCACTGATTAAGTGCAAAAAAATAAATGCAAGCAAGGACCGGCCAATTTGAAGTAAGGGTTCAAGGCACCTAGCCGGCCATGGCTAGGTGCACCCAATCAAGTCCATAACCAACCCACATGGGGCTGGTCCATGATTGACTAAAAGGAACCACTCCCCTCTCTATTCCAAGTGAAGGCCAATAAGAATTGGATCAAGTTGGGTCTTGGCTCACCCGTCCTATGAAAAGGCATAGAAAGGCCCCCCTTGGCCTATAAATAAAGGCAAGGGAGGGTGAGTTTCGCATCTTCATCCTCTTGAGAGTTGTTAGGGAGAGACGCTTAGAGAGGGAAGGTTTGGGTGAGAGAATTGAGTGAAAATTGAGGAAAAAGAGGGTCAAGCACCACTTTTGGAGGCCATCTTAAAGGGAATTCGGGAAAATTTTTCCAACTGTTTGTTCATTCGATTTTCCTGCAATAGAGCCTGGGTATTTATCCTATAACTTTGTCTGTAGGCCTCCAAAGACAGTGGCTCTTGGTTCATTGGAAAGCTGTAATCTATAGCTTTTCAACAAACCAAATTCACTAAATTTGGAACTCTAAGCACCAAGATACAGGCTCATCTTTGAGCCTCCATATTTCTGTTACAATACAGTTTCGGGTGTATGAGTAGAGGTACTTCTTTGAATTAATACTGCAACATTATAACTCTGAATGCAAATCTGAAAAATGTCCTAGACTCTCCACATCTTAGGCTTAGTCTATGTCACACAACACTTCTAAGGGGTGGAGTGTCGACCTCGACATTGGTGCGACACCGACACCGTGTCAGTGCGACATGGCAAAAAAAAAACACAATTTTTTTTTTGTAACTCACGAATAAATGGGTCCGGATAATGAAGATTGATTTATGTATTATGATGAAATTAGTAGTTGTTTACCATTTATATGTTTTGCTTTAATATAACTTAATGATTTTGGGTGCGGACAATTGGTTTCTTATTACTCAATCTGACTGGGTCTTAGTGATGTAAAATTTTGGTGATTTTTAGAAGTCTAAAGAGATTCGGGAAACAAGTCTTGAAAATAGAGTTTTTTGTTTTCAAGAACACTTTTGAAGTTCAAAAGTGCACTTGTTTTCCATTCTTCAAAACCTTGTTTCACGTGAATTTGGAATATCACCAATCTATTTAGAATTCCTAAGTGCTTAGATCGGTTCAAGAAGGCCTAAAGCGAAAAGAGCCCGCTTATCTACAATCTCCTAATCGGATTTAACTTTTACTAATTTTTAGAAGCTAGCTGGCATGCTCGCTCATTAAGTAGAGTTGAAAGTTTTCCTTAAGTCTCTCCTTGCTTGGAGTGAAAATTTCAATTCTACAATAGGCACGCCCGGTGGGACTCGAGTCTTTTAGGATTCCAAGGTGATTTTTCAAACTCCAATCTTTTAAAACTTTGGTGTTAATACATCTCTTGTGCACAAGCTGATTTTTGAAACAATGTAAGTTTGGATGATTCCTTTGAAAACAGGCCAAGGAAATCTTCATTGCATTTCTCAAATCGGTTTTCTAAAAGCTTAAAGAAATACTGTAAAACTCGAGATGAAAAACTTGCCTCCTTGAGAAAGAGCAAGGCAACTTGAAAGGGAATTCGAGGCCCTAAGCTGAATAGCCAAGGCATATCGATCCCATAAAAAATCATCTCGGGTCCATAGAGAGAAAAAGAATACTCGAAAAACTAAATTGAGCCTAGAATCCGATGAAGGAAATGAGGCTACAAATGCAACAAGTGTTGAGATTGAATCATCGACATCCTAGGTACACCTAACCCTAGCATCTATAAACAAATCTCCTTGAGCCTAGGTTTGAGTCAACCAGGAGTAAAATTCTAAGAGTGGGCGTATTCTAAAGTTTCAAGTGAAAAGAATGTTGTTGTTGATGGCGATTGACAAATAAGGATCCACTCATAATCTGGTTCAGTTTGAAGAAATGTTGATTTTTCCAAACTTTAGGATTGGAGTTGATAGCCGTTTAAGTTGATAATTACGGCTACATGGCAACAGAAGATAAGATTTTTATATTTTTAACTGTTATAATCCGAGAGCACACCAATGCCTCCATTGGATATGTAAGTTATACATATAATGCGACTTCAACTAAAGTAAAAGGAGCCTACTTAAGATAGATGCATGAGATTACCAATAAGCATGCCATATTTGGCAACATATAGAGATTAAGAATCACAATTAGCTATTACAAATGAAGAACCAAAAAAGCAAGTGGAAATTGAGTAGGAAATTAATTGAACCCAAATCAAAGGCAAGACATGACATAAAACTAATTTAGATCCCATTCCGACTGAATGTTTCTTGAATCAATAGCTTTCTCGCATATGCAATGCCAATTCTCTACAAGGTCAAGCTAACAAAGATTTACTACCTTCTTAGAATCCTAACAAAAGTAAGGTATTAATCTCATTCAATTTAGTTTCATAATTAAACTATTTTTATTCATTACAAATCAAGGTTTAATTGTGACAAACTTAACTTAAGGAAAATGTAGTCCCTATTTTACAAACATAAAATGGAAGGTAACCAATTGTTGAGTCCACACACAAGGACCGTAAAGCCCTACAGCAGCTGCTGAGAGGGCAAAATAAAGAGAAAAGGAGTTATGCCCTGTCTGATTTCTTGCCTGTGGACTATGAAACAGACAATGATGATGAAATATCGAACTTCCATCAGTATGATGGCATGGGAGACCCTAGGTCTCACTTGCAGCTTTTCTCTCGTCGAGCCCATAAGAAAAAGGACTCGATGAAATGGGTGTATTGGTTTTCTTTGTCCTTCAAAGGCACAACTGCAAAATGGCTGGCTTCATACGACCTTAGCTAGTTCGTAACTTTTGAAGAGTTAGCGAACTGCTTTATATAGAGATTCTCGCATAATGTAGAAGTCACACCGACTTTAAATACCTTGAGGGATACAAAACAATGTGTAAACGAAGACGTACATACATTTATTGTTCGTTAGAGGTCTCTCCTAGGTTAAGTGCGAGAGCCAATATCTGAAGGATGCACAGTCATGCTCATCCTGGATAATTTTAAAAATGAGTTAAAAACCCTTCTCTCGCTTCACGAAATCTCAACTTTCCATAAGTTGATAAAGAAAGCATCCCTTTTCGAAACAAATTTTAAAAAAGGGGTGTATGATCACTTATGGAAAGGAAGCGCGATTTCGAAAACTCGCTTGGAGAAGCCCAACACTTATGGGCTACCCACCGCGGACAAAGGGGCAAAACCCCACAAAATCGCTAATGTCCGTGTGGATCCAAACCCGGCAAGTGCTTCACGAAATTTTGAAAAAATAGAAAACAAAAGGGAGAAAAGTTTTCAAAAACCCTTTGAAAGACGGGCGTACACTCCGTTGGGGCAACCTGTATCGGAGGTCCTAGACCTCCTACTCGCCCAGGGTATGATCGAACTCCCCGAGATTCCCGAGGGAGTCACTTCAAAGGGAGGATTTTTAAACAAATTCTGCAAGTATCATCGGCTCAAAGAACCTGCCCAAGCTATCTTCAAAGAACCCTTCCCCAAGCACGCAAGTACCAATGGGAAGAGAAAAGAGGTACGTGCTCTCACGATTTTGGAGAGTCTAGAGCATGCATGTAAGTCTGGTTTGTCTACTTGTGCATTTACTCTCATACTTTACAAAAAACCCGTCCAAGTAGTCATCCAGGGACCACCAAGAGTTTCGTTCCTGATTAAACCAGTTTTAACAATTCAAGGTGCTCCAAATCTCTCGATTAGAGCCATGTTAACTGCGAAACCTAGGTTGATCGTGGGGGAGGTGACAAGATCCGGGAGGATCTATCAACCCCCACATCTGCAAAGTGCTAGAAAGGTGGTCAATGTGCTTGGCCCCTCAAAAGCATGTATTCCTAGTGTTCCGCCAAAAACGGACAAAGGAAATGTCATTTTAAAGGCATATGATTTCGAAAACCATCTTTCAAAGATTCCTATCAACATGTCCATCCTAAAGCTAATACAAACTTCGCCTAGGCATAGACTAGTGTTAGAGAAAATTCTAGAAAGAGCAAAGGTTAGTTCGAACATTACCCCAGAATCCTTGTTCAAACAAGTGGCCTCCATAGGAGCAAAAACGCCCATCATATTCTCGAAAGACGATGTAGAAAGACCCTACGAGTCCCATAACCAGGCCCTACATATCGAGGTGGTTCTGAATAACCACTCTCTGGATAGATACCTTGTCGATGGGGGAGGAGGGCTCAACATCCTTTTACTTCATATGGCGAACCAAATCGGAGTCACCTTGACATCTATGAACCCAAGTCCCATCGTCATCACTGGATACGATGGGAATGCGTCTAGACCGCTACGATCTATCGAACTCCCCATGGAAATGGGAGGGATAGCACACACGGAGGTGTTCCATGTCCTGGACATCCACCTCCACTATAACCTGTTGTTGGGAAGGCCTTAGATACACAACTTTTGCGCTGTGCCATCCACCTTCCACAGGTGTGTCAAAATCTCTTTCAGGGACAAAGTCATAGTGATCCTAGGTGAGAGTCATCCTCAACTTCAAGGGGTCATAAATTCCCCTTGCTTGTCAGGTTCTTAGATCCACGAGGTAAAACTAGGGCAAACCATGCTCGAGCTACCAAGGCTCACTTTGTACAACCCTAGGAAGGTCGTATATGTAAAGGGGCCGCCCAAGGCTTGCCCTCTCAAAGTTCTGACCATTCTAGGAAGACCCAAGAATCCCTTATTTCCAAAACCCCTGGACAAAAAGCCCTATGTGCACAACATGGATGACAACAAGTTCCAGGACCACGATTTATATCAAACGTTCTCCAAAAACAAAAAATCATGGAACATGCTGTTAAACATGGGCTATTTGCCATATAAGAGTCTAGGGGCACAAAATCAGGGTCTCCTAGAACCCATACTGCCTAGGGCCAATCTAAGCCGATATGGGATCGATTATACTCCCAGAATACCACCAGAACCACCTCCTATGACCACCTGGGTCAAGGGTGCCCTTGAGCCTATCTTAGAAGAGACCTATGATTTAGACCTCTTATTCAGAGTATTCAGAGGTCTATCCCTTTATCAAAAATACAAAAACATTTGAAAATTCGAAATCCAAAAAAATAGAAAAATTACAAAAGCCAAAAACATTCGAAAATGAAAAACTTGAAAAAAGAGTAGTTTGTATAGTTCCCAAAGTACTCATTTTACAAAAGAACAAAAAAATCGAAAATTTACAAATTCCAAAAAGATTTTGTACATAGCTGCTCTTGGTAAGGATTTGAAAAAAGTAAAAGATTCGAAAATCCCAATAGAAAGAGTGTCAAACTAGGTCTTTTGAAAATCCATGCATCAAGATCTATAAACCACGAGAATGATTAAAGCCCGAAGGTGGATCCCCTTGAGGAAGATCCCACTTCTGAACTCCTAGAATTTCATAAAATTCTCGATTTTGAAAAGCCTTCAAATTCAGTAGGAGGAGATTTCATAGAGATAAACCTAAAGAGTGATTCAAAGCCCAAACTCATTAAGGTAGGCACATGTTTGCATGAGCATGAAAGATCAGCATTCATTACATTTCTACAAACCTACTTAGATGTGTTTGCATGGACATATGAAGACATGCTGGGCACAGACCCCAGTATTGTCGAACATCGTCTTCTCTTAGATGCGGATGTGAAACCCATAAAGCAAAAGCTTAGGAAAATACATCCGAACGTACACGCACAAGTCAAAGAAGGTTTAGAAGATTTGTTAAAAGCCGGATTTATAAAACCCATTGCGTATTCTGATTGGTCATCCAATATAGTTGTTGTTCGAAAAACCAATGGGAAGATTCGAATATGCATCGACTTTAGAAACCTCAATAAAGCCACTCCAAATCACGAAATGTTTTCGTTTATGGATGGTTATTCCGGGTATAACCAAATCAAACTAAGCCCACGAGATCAGGGTAAGACCGCTTTCACAACCCCATGGGGCACGTACTGCTATACAGTCATGCCCTTTGGTTTGAAAAATGCCGATGCCACATACCAGAGAGCTATGACCACGATCTTCCATGATCAGATTCATGAGCTCGTAGAGGTATATGTGGATGATCTCTTGGCCAAATCCAAAACTCGATGCACTCATATCGAATTCTTACAAAAGATTTTCGAAAGGCTTAGACTTTACAAAGTAAAGTTAAACCCTCAGAAATGTGTGTTCGGAGTAGAGTCCGGAAAGCTCTTAGGCTTTATGGTGAGCCAAAGGGGCATAGAAGTTGACCCATCTAAGTGTCGAGCCATTATAAACATGGCTCCACCCTCCAATCTCAACAGATTCGTAGTCTCCAAGGTCGATTACAATCCATTCACTGGTTTATCTCAAACCTAGCGACTAGATGCGAACCCTTCAACAAGTTGTTGAGAAAGGACACGAAATTTTCATGGGATGACGACTGCCAAAAGTCATTTGAAAGACTAAAGGCATACTTAGTTAATCCCCCTATTCTAAATCCTCCAAAGTAAGGAAAACCTCTGCTGCTTTACATTTTCGTGCATGCGAATGCCTTGGGAGCTTTGTTAGCTCAATACGAGGATGATACTCACAAGGAGTATGCCATATATTATATTTCGAAAACTCTCTTTGCTTATGAAAGGAATTATCAAGCAATGGAGAAGACGTGCTTGGCCCTAGTTTGGGCCTGTCAGAAATTTCGACACTACTTCCTAGATCATGAGATCTGGATAGTGTCCAAGCTTGATCCAATCAAGCACTTGTTCGAAAAACCCATTCTCACTGGTAGATTGGGCAAATGGTAACTCCTTCTAATGGAGTATGACCTGAAATACCATCATCAGATCTCCATTAAGGGGCAAGCCCTAGCTGACTACGTGTTTGAGTTCCCCCTAGAGGACGCATATCCCACACTTAGTGAAATGCCTGACAAAGGCATATTGCAAAACCAATTTCAAAATCACATTTTGGCAAACTCTTTCGAAAACCAAGTGTGGAAGATGCACTTCGATGGGGCACGAAACCAACGAGGGGTTGGTACCAGGGTCATCCTCATATCCCCTGAAAAGGGTGAGATCCCCATAGCAATTCGCCTAGATTTCGAATGTTCCAACAACGTAGCTGAGTATGAAGCACTCATACAAGGCTTAAGGATTTCGAAAACTCTAGGGGCATCATGCATTGAGGTCTTTGGAGACTCACTCCTCGTATAAACCAAGTTTTGAAAATTTGGCAAGTACGAAATGAAAAACTTCTTCTATATCACGAGTTGGCCACTCAATTGGTTGAGTCATTCCAATCATGTACACTCACACATGTAGAAAGAGAGGATAATGGCATTGCCGACACCCTCTCATCCTTGGGTTCAGCCCTAAAGGTCGACCCCACTTTGAGAACCTGATCTTTAGAAATATGGCATGCACCCACTCCATCCACACACGATTTGGAAATTTGTCAAAATAATCCAGATTTTGTCGAAAAACCTTGGTTCTATGACATCAAATGTTTTCTAGAAAATGGGGAATTCGCTGAGGAGGCCACACCCAAAGATAAGGCATTCATCCAGAAAATTTCTACCCGATACACGATTTTGGGTGGGGTTTTGTATAAAAAAAAGTTTTACCGGCATCTTACTAAGATGTGTCGACTTAGAAGAGGCTAGGACTGTTATGCATGAATTCCACGATGGAGAATGTGAAGGTCATGTTAATGCCAATATAATGGCAATGAAAATACTTAGAGCGAGCTATTTTTGGTCCACCCTGAGAAAGGATTGCCACAATCATGTTAGGAAGTGTCATCCATGTCAAGTGCATGGGCATGCCATTCATATCCCCTCATCATCATTGCATTCCGTGGTCAGCCCCTAGCCATTTACCATGTGGGTGTTTGATATTGTAGGCCTAATATTTCCAAAGGCATCAAATGGGCATAGGTTTATCTTAGTAGCCACTGAGTACTTCTCCAAGTGGGTCGAAGCCACCTCCCTGACCAACGTACAGGGGCAACATGTGGTGGCTTTCATTAGGAGGAATATCTTGGTTCGATTTGGAGTTCCAAGAGACCTTGTGTCCGATAATGGCACCCCATTCAAAAACAAGCGGATGGTCAAGTTGTGCAACACCTATGGCATAACTCACCACTTCTCCTCGCCCTACTACCCTCAAGGCAACGGCCAAGCTGAAGCCACAAATAAGACTCTCATTAGTATAATCGAGAAGACTTTAGAAAAGGGTAGAACGTGGCACGAGAAGCTGGATGAAGCCTTATGGGCTTATAGGACTTCCATCCGAACTCCCATGAATGCCACGCCATTTGAGCTGGTCTATGGCACAAACGCCATTCTCCCCATTCATACAAAGCTGCATTCATTCCATACATCCATTGCACTCGACCTCCCCCTAGAGACGCTTCAGCATGCTAGGATGGCCGAACTAGAGTTGTTAGATGAGAGGCGACTCCTTGCCATGGATCATGCTCATGCATACCGGCAAAGGATAGCCCAACACTATGACAAACACATGAGACCTCGCCACTTTGAAGTGGGAGATCTGGTTTTAAAAATCATCCACTATCGTGGCCCACATCCACTTGGAAAGTGGCGCCCCAAGTGGGATGGACCCTATATTGTGCGTGCAACCACCACAAACAACTCATATTGGTTGATCGATGTCGAAGGTTGGAATTTAGCAGATTCTATCAATATTCAATACTTGAAGAAGTATTATGTGTAGGGTTTGGGTTAAATTCCCGTTTTCGAAAATCCTTAGGGATAGTTGCTTTGAAACCTCGAAAGTAAGGTTCAAAGGCAAATTGTGTGACCCTGAGCGAGAGAATTCGCACTTGTGGAAGAGTGGAGTTTTCCAAATGCGTCGTTACGTTTCAAAATCCTTCTTCTTACAAAGAAAGGCCTAGTTCAATATAGCAAGATACTTGCAAGTAGTACGTGCTATTTCTAAATAGGCTGATCTGGAATGGATCGAGTATGACCTTGGGATAAGTCCTCCCCTCTTCTCTTCTCTGTCCAAAAGGAAAATATGGCCAAAAACAAAGGGAAATCCCTGCCAAAATCTCTTTTCCAAAGAAAGAAACCAGAATCAAAAGCAAAATTCGATTCTCTTATGGAAAAGAGGGATTAAAGAGAAAAAATACTCCCAAAGGGAGACCCTCTATGAAAAAAAGGAAGAAAAGGCCAGAAAGCTCAAAAAGAACAATTTTCTACCTTCTCTGCCTCAAACCACGGGACACTTCAGAAGGGACCGTGCTATCTCTTTCCCATCCCTACGACTTATCCCAAGTAAAACATGGTTCATTTCAAGGAATCCTAAAGTAAAAATAGGATTTACTTACTTGAATTTCATTTTGTTTGAGAATTCAACGTTTCGAGTAAGGCATAGGTATTTTGAAATATAACTTATCTTCTTATAAAACCTCCGCTAGATTAGCGAGTGTCAAGACTCAAGGAAAGGCAAACGCGAAGAGATCGAGATCCTTAGGATTAAGGCTAAAAGCAATTTTCCCTTTGTAAATAGATTTTGAAAAATCGAACATCGAGCAACATAGGGCCCACTCACTTGGAGCAGTAGGTCTTCGTAAGTCTCAAGAGTTCGACCATGCCATCTGGTCTGGGAGGTCGCCATTCTTGGCGTCTCATCCATGTCATGCATGTGCATGTCCACGCATGAACACTTGCATAACATGATCCCGTTTAGGATCAGAAACTATAGAAATGCCCCTTTGGCGTGATATCTCCTCCTATCAAGTTCAAAAGAGAGATTTTGCTCCAAAAATTGGGACGATCCCATATTTTCGTGGATAGATCTAGGGAGACATTGAAAGGGGTGTTGTCGTCTTTGCTATTATCCAAATAAATTTGGATAATGCCAAAGAGGGGCATCTGTAAACACCCCAAAATCCCACGATTTTCTCAAATATGCCTGGTTTTGCAAAAGCAACCCCAAAGGGCTATTTTGAGTCTGGAAGCCCAAGAGCCTTTCAAGCAACCCTGTACATATGTTGAAACTGTATATACGTTTTAAAACCTTATACAGGTAGTTTTAGACTTTAAAAAGTCTTTTAAAACCCCGAAAGCAGCCTAGCCTGACGAAAGCATGACCGAAAAGTAAATGAGAGCCCGGACCCGAAGCATACTTAAAGCCCGGCATATCAACTCTCGTATCAAAATCAACCCCAGATTCTCAGACATACAAGCCCCAGATATCAGAAATTTGCTCAAAATGAACTTCGGAAGGTGAGAAGAAGAGTGGACGACAATGTTGGTGAAGACCCAACGCAAGACGGAGTATTGATGAAGTCAGGCCCCGCACAAACCGTCCGTTTCGAAATGCCATGAAGGAATCAAAAATCAGATTTGGGTCGGATCTGGACCATATATATCCAGATCCAAACCCATGTATTTGGATTTGGATCCAAAGATCCAAATCCAATACTTACATCCATGGCCCACATCACCTTCTCATAAATGGAGGTGTGGGGCCCACAACATTTCACGTGAAAAGCTTGGGTAGAGAGAGAAAAGGGGGGATAAAGTATGAGTGAGAAAGTTGGTAGGCTTGACTTTTGGTTAAGGGTGGGTTAACCTTGTGGGTTTGGCCTAGAGTGTGGGTTTAAGCTTGTATACACCTACACCTGACCTGGAGCTGCACCAACTTGGACGTGGCTGCAACTAGATCAATGGACCGGTGCCAAGGGAGGTTCCTAAAACCTAGCCCTTAGCTAGCTCACCTCACCTCACCTAGCCATCTCCCCTAAAACCTAACCCAAACCTAGCCATACTCACCCAAAACCGCCCCCAACCTCACTTAGCCGACCTCACCTAGCTAGAACACCTAGACCCTAACCAACTAAGCCTAAACCCACCTTAGTGCACCTAATTAAACCCCTAACCACTATATCCCAGCCCACCTAACTGACCTACCCTAAACCACTAACCAGCCCCCCCTAACTGACCTACCCCAAACCATGTCCCATGCCCACCTTATTACAAATATCTGGCCCATACCCCCCTAACCGACCCAGCCCATTCCTAGCCTATAAAAACCCCTCTTCCTTGCGGGTTCCACTCTCACTCTCTTCCACTCTCACCCCCCACTCACTCCATGCTCCAAGGCCACCTTCCATCCACCTGCCATTCCACCGCCACTCCATCACCCAGCTACCACCTCTCCACTTCAACCGACTCCATCACCTTCAACCTTCGGCGAGGAGCACCCTTCGGCTGCCACTCTTCTTCCACCACCAAGCTGGCCACCACCTCCATGCACCAGCACCACTTCCATTCACGGTTAGTATCCCACCTCAACCCCATCTAACCCTTCACCACTTTCTTTCCCAGCTGCACACTCCCATACAACCGCCAACTTGCATCCTTCCCTTCTCCCTTACACCCGGCCGACCTGCACCATACCCCACTACCTTCCCTTAACACCACCCACCTTAGCTCCTAGCTGAACACCTCCCTTAGTCACCCACTTCCCAGCCCGCCTTCACCACTCCCCAACACCATTTTCCATCCATTCAGCCAACACCTTCCACCCGGCCAGCACCCCTACCTGCCGCGCCTTCCACTCGGCCAGCATCAAGACATCACCCGGCCAGCACCCCTACCTGCCGTGCCTTCCACTCGGCCAGCATCAAGACATCACCCGGCCGGCACCCCTACATGTCGCCCACATCCACCTAAGGAGCTCCCCTTCGGCTGCCCAAGGCGACTCACGAGGCCAAAGCCAAGCAAGTTGAACACGGACCAGCTACATGTAAGTGCCTAACTCGGTCCATTATATGAACTTGCTTACATTTAATTAAATTTGATACGGGGTTGTAATAATGGAGCGTTGTCTCTCCCCGATTGTAATAATGTGGTTTGACACACCAACACACACGTGCACTTGAGCCTTTCCGCTCTTAGTTGCAAACCCTTTTGGCATATATACGGGCCTTGATAGCCCCTAAGATATAATTATATTTATATATATTCAGTTGCGTGGGTTTTCCATTACAAGTCGTGGGTGTTGTCTTTTAATTCCACACTCACACACATTGAGCTTTCGCTCTTATTCCCAAGATCCTAGTAAGGGCCATATTGCAATTTCATTTGGGTGTTTTAATTCAAGTTGTGTGCGTGGTCTTTCAATTCTACACTCACACACGTTGAGCTTTCTTATTCCCAACACCCTAGTAAGGGCCATATTGCAATTTCATTTGGGTGTTTTAATTCAAGTTGTGTGCGTGGTCTTTCAAGTCTACACTCACACACATTGAGCTTTCGCTCTTACTCCCAAGACCCTAGTAAGGGCCATATTGTAATTTTATTTGGGTTTTACATTACAAGTCGTGTGAGTTGTCTTTACATACATACACAACACCCACGCACACGTTGGCGACCTTCGGGCTAATATATATTATAAGTATTTCCCTTCTGCTATGTCTTTAAGATTTGGGTTTTAAGGTTCAGCTGTGTGAGTAGTCTTTTCATATATACACGACACACACTTACACAATTGAGCCGTTCCGCTCTTAAGATATAGCCATATTTCCCTTTTGCAATTTCTCTTTTGCAATTTACATTACGCCATTTCCCTTAAGCATTGTCTTTCAATTCGGGTTTTCCCTTTGGAGTTGTGTGAGTTTGCATTGCTAGCTTGCAAAGATATACGCACGTGCAAATCCCACATTCCCGTGCAAAAAACCCACATTCCCGTGCAAAAATCGTCCAACCTAGGTCACTTGCGCACACACCTAGTTGGCCCTAAAAAGCATAAAAGTGAAAGATATAGGCACGTGCAAATTCCACGTGAAATAAAACTTGCAATCATACAAACAAAGCCCAAACACTTCGGATATTTTCAAAGAGGTTAGTTAATTCAAAAACGACTTTGCCAAGCATACAGACCGACCTTTGCGCATCGATGCAAGAAGGTCTACGACGAAAAGAGCTCACTTGCTCACAGTCACCCCGAAAGAGTCAGATTTCAAAACTTACTTCGCTAGCTTGAGTAAGCTAGCTGACATGCCCTTGTTATAAAAATGACTTAGCCACACGAAAAGGTTCACTTCGAGCCTAAGAACCGAAAGTGAGAATTTTCCGTGTCTACAGAATATAAAGCCGAAAATCAAGAATGAAGATCAAGTGAAAAATATTTTCTCACTCAAGATCAAATCAAGAATAGACGGCCTCATCAAACCCAACCCATTGCTAGACATGAGTAGTTTGAATTAAACATGAAGCCATGTTTGAACCAAATGTTTTAATTCAAACTAATATTGGATTTTTTTAGCTTTGTTCATCCCTCATCCTTGAACCAAAATTTATCAAATCACCTTCTTACCTGGCCATCAAGTGAAGAAATCAACAAATGTCAGCAAGGACCGGCTAATTTGAAGTAGACCCAATCAAGTCCATAACCAACCCACATGGGGCTGGTCCATGGTTGACCAAAAGAGAATCACTCCCCTCTCTATTCCACGTGAAGACCATGAAGAATTGGATCAAGTTGGGTCTTCGCTCACCCGTCCCATGAAAAGGCCTAGAGGCCAGGAGGGGTGAGTTTCCCATCTTCATCCTCTTGGAAGTTGCTGCATTTTGGGTTGTTGGGTGAGAGAATAGGCTGCTAGGGAGAGGTTTAGAGAGAGAAGAGGGTGTTAATATCAAGGCGCTTGGGTTTGGGTGAGAGAATTGAGTGAAAAGTGAGGAAAAAGAGGCGATTACCACTTTTGGAGGCCATCTTCAAGGGAATCCAGGTAAGTGTTGGTTCTAACTTTTTTAGATATTCATCTCTTCTCATTATTCAATTGAAAAGGGGTTGCATAACTCTCAAAATATGAACTACATAAGATTGATAATTTTTAATAGAAGGATATTGATATAATCTTCATAACTTTTTATGAATGTAGTCTGTTAGTCATTTAATCCTATCTATGTAAGCGATCACCCTTGCATGATCGGTCCCAAGCGCGGATAAAGGAGGAGGGTTGTGTTAGACTTCCGACATCCAACGTAAAACTTTATCAGACTTATCTATCACAGATTCTACAAATTATGAGCATTGCATTAGCGTGTTCCCTCTTAGTGATATATTGTAGAGCCCGAATGCAGTGATAAGTAAGCAAGGATCTTTACATCTTCATTCACATGTAGTGAATCAATTAAAGAGAGGGTTCCCACATTATGAATAGGTGTGAGTAAAGAAGTAAGTCTCAAGTCTCGCTACATTGTCGCATGAATGTAGTGAATAAGTTACAAAAAGGGTATCCACATTTTCAGAATGTATGGATGTAGGAGTAAGGAAGCTAGTACTAGATAATAAGATTTCTATTGATACTTGAAATATGGGAAAATTTATCGATAAATTAACAGAGGTAGTAAATACTATAATTAAGAGAAAGATTCATATTTTATGTTTATAAGAGATAAAGTGGGTTAGAGAAAAAGCAAGAGAGATTAAGAATACATGCTTTAAATTATGGTACTTGAGAAAGGAATAGGCTCATAATGGAGTTGGTATTATTATAAATAAAGATTTAAAGAATAGTATAGTAGACATACGATGATATGGTGACCGAATTATGATGGTGAAATTAGTGTTAGGAGTAGAGGCTTTGAATATAGTTTGTGCTTAAGCACCCATAGTGGGATTAGAAAATAGTATAATGAAGGTTTTTTTGGAGGAGTTAGATAAAGTAATTCAAAGAATTCCACAAGGAGGGATGATTTGTTTAGGAGGAGACTTAAATAGATATGTCGGTAAAGATGCATTAGGATATCAAGGTATTAATGAAAACTATGGTTTGAGGATATAAATGAGGGTAGGGAGATTTTAAATTTTGTTATGACTTTTGATCTCTTTATAGCCAATTCAATTTTCAAAAAATGAGATAAACATTTAGGTACTTATAAGAGTGGATTGTCACAAACACAAATTGATTATTTTGTTTGTAGGAAAAAAGATAGATTATGTTTTAAGATTGCAAGGTAATTCTAAGAGAAAGTTTAATTACTTAACATCGACTGTTAGTAATAGATTTCCAAGTAAAAATCTGAATAAGAAAAAATAAAGTACATAAAGCTATTCAGACTAGATGGTGGAACTCCAAATGTGAGAAAAACGATATTTATAAATACAAAAGTTCTTCAAGGAGACGCTTGAAATTATGTAGGTATAACTTTTGATATGTGGAACAATATGGCTATACATATCAGAGAAGTGGCAAAACATGTGTTAGACAAATCTAAAGGAGGCACACCAACACAAAAAAAAGCTTAGAGTGGAATGAAAAAGTGGACAAAGAAGAAAAGAGTGCATCGAGCTATTCAGACTAAATGGTAGAACCTCAAAAGCGAGAAATAAGATATATTTAAATAGAGTCCTTCAAGGAGATGTTTGGAATTATGTTGGCACACCCTGTGATATGTGGAACAATATGGCTATACATATTAGGAAAGTGGCGAAAGAGGTGTTAGTGGTATCTAAGGGAGGTGTACCGGCACAAAAAGAAGCTTGGTGGTGGAGTGAAGTAGTACAAAATAAAATAAGGCAAAGAGGGCATGTTACAAATTACATTATGCTAAGAAAAATAGTGAAAGTTTAGAAGCTTATAAGAAAGCGAAGAAGGAAGTGAAAAAGGCCGTTAGTAAAGCAAAAGCTAAGATTTACGAGGACTTATATAAAAAACTCAACTCAAAAGAGGGTGAAAGAGATATTTTTAGGATAGCTAGAGCTAGAGATTAGAAAACTAAAGATCTTAATTATGTTAGATGCATAAAAGATGAGGATGAAAAAAATTCTAGTGGCAAATGATGATATAAGAAATAGATGGAAAAACTATTTTTATAATCTTTTTAATGAAAATAAAGATGTTAGTATTAGTTTAGGAGATTTAGCTAAGTTAGAAAAGTATATAAACCACAATTTCTACAGACGTATTCAAAAGAATGAAGTCAAAGAGGCTCTTAAACATATGAAGGTGGTAAATCGGTAGGACCAGATAATATTCCTATAAAAGTTTGGAAAATACTAGGAGAAATAGGAATCGCTTGGCTCACAAGACTATTTAATGAAATATGGAAAAACCAAAAGATGCCCGAGGAATGGAGAGCAAGTACACTTATATCCATATATAAGAACAAGGGAGACATTCAAAATTGTGTGAATTATTGAGGTATCAAGTTAATGAGTCATACTATGAAATTATGGGAAGGAATTATCGAACGTAGGCTAAGACAAGTATCAAGCGATCTTTTCACGATTCCAAAGCTTGAGACAAGAATGTTAAGTGAATAAAACAACACTTCGATTAAAACCAAGCAACACACCCAAAACAGTTCACCCGCCTGTAATCGGGGTTTCCTTTGCACTAGTTAAGGGTTCGGATGAACCCATACTGGATTCGCCTAGCTAAGGTCAAGGGAGGTTCACAAACTTCCCACAACTCCAATTGGCTTGATGGAAGAAGATCGGCCTGAAGGAAGAAGGCTGGCGCTGGGCTGCAAGCACTGTTGGCACTTGACGAGGCTGGACGAGGGGTACCGCGCTTGCTGACGTTGCTCTGGAACAAAAGGGGGTTTCGGCCCTATGGCGCTTGGCACACGACTAGGGCACCTTGCTGAACCTTGCTGAACACGGGGAGGCTGTCTTGAGGCGCGTGGCACCCTGTTGAGGTTCCTGGCTGAACGCTATGGTGCTAGAGGCCGCGCCCTGGGGTCTGTTGTGCACCTAGCTGACGCTATGGCGCTAAGGCTGCCCCTAGGGTCCTGCGGTGCGCCTAGCTGAAGGACGGAAGGCTGAAGGTTGAAGGATGAAGGCTGGGCGTCAAGGGCTAAAGACCCGTCGGTTGACACCTGTGGAAGATACTTCAAACGGCTGTGCGTCGAGAGGAGGGGTCCTCGGCTGAGGCTGAGAAGAGGCGCACGGCTGAAGGCACCTGGGGAGGTTCACGGCGCTAGGCTCCTGGCGCCTGGCTCCTGCACTTCACCCGTGGCTGCACCTGGTCGGTTCTGCACAAGGCTCTTCTCTGCACTCTCTCTCTCTTGGCTCAGCAAGATCTTCTCTCTCTCCAACAAGTGGGAAGGTCGACCCTTAAATAGAGCCTGGCCACTGGGCCACCAAACCCGGGAGACGGTTACGTGTAACCGTTTCCGCTCACCGGGCGCTGGGCGCTGGCGTAACCGTTCCCGCGCGCCGGGTGTAACTACTCCCACGCGCCGGGCGTAACTGATCCCGCTCCTACGCATAACCGCTCCCGCGCGCTGGGGCACGTGGCGTAACCGCTCCCGTGCTGGGGCACGTGGCGCTAGCCTGCCGCGCCCGATAAGCGCGGGGCGCTGTCCTGCGCCCGCCCGAGAAACACAGGGCGCTGTCTGACGCGTGCCCTGCTTCCACCTGGCCTAACTAACGCCAGCTCGCAGGGTGCGGGTGTGCTGGCCCTAGCGCACAGCAGGGGCCGCCACCTGTCCCTTGGGGCTGTAACCAACACCCGACCAGGTGCCAAGTGTCTTGGCCGGTTCCTAACTACCTGGACCAGCCCTGTCCTGGCCGAACCCACTTGGCCAGGACCTAGACCTACCCCGGACTCGGGTCACCTTAACCCTACTAGGTCCAAACCACACCTAACCTAGGGTTAAACCGATTTTGCCTTGGTCAAGCCTAACGGACCCACTTGACCTAACCCATGCCCGACTAGTTCCTAACTAACTAGGCTCGGTTCGACTCAACCCATTGTAACACACGTCTAACCTAGACATGACCTAGTCTCGACTTGGACCTAACTCGACTATACCTAGGTTCACATGACTTGGCTCGGGTTTATAACACACCCGGCCATTACAAAGACGCATATGTACATGGACTAAGGGTATGATACACATGATGAAGCACGCCGAATGGCTGGGGCACGCGCGCCATGAACTTACGTCTGTGACAACTCTCCCCCAATGAAATCTGGATTCATCCCTGAGGCCGTGTGGTAGTCTCTCAACAACTGCTCGTACTGCTACAACTGTGCGCATGTCACCCATGAACCCTCATCTGCATTTTTGCCCAAAATTTTCGGTGCCTTCGTCGACCCGTGATGGCTAGAATCACCGAGTAATCCTATCAGCCCCAATCCCTACACGTTACAACCGAACTTCTGTACAGCTGCACACGTTCTCCTCGTGGAATCCCTTACAACGGGGGTTTACTAGTTAGTTAAGGTTCCCCCGGAACCTGAGCAGAGACCTCGTCTCGCCTAACTAGCTGTGTAACTCACACACGCACGCCTAGAGAATGGTCGTTACTGCCTAACTTCTCCTTGCTACAGAATCCCCTGATTCTTGATACTCATCGGCTGTGCTTCACCCCAAGGGCCAGCTGCACCTGACTGCAGAACACCTCGCTGCATCTGGCCGCTCCGTACGGCCAATAACACTTGGCTTGAACCTGCTACAGCAACTCTCAGTTGCTCTTTGCTGTGTGACACCAACGGCTACACCAACTGTGGAATTCGGCTTCCCTTGAAGATGCGAAGGAGCACACTGCTGCAACAACACTCTGTTGCATACGGTTGCAATGGAGTGTCTACACTAACCGTGGCAGGTCTCCAGCACTTCAGTGCTCCACGAAGACCACCACTCCAGCCACCTTGATGCAGAGGAGATTCGGCTGGCTGCTCCCCTTCAAAATGGAACACGGACTGCAATTCTTCACAAAAGGGAAAAACACCGTTGCAGCAACGAACGGTCTGCCACTGTCCCCAAGTGGTTCTCCTTAGCACCAGCCACCGTCTTCAATCTGTTACACTGTCACTCCAAGAGGGACTCGGTTGTCGTGGAACTCTGCTGCACTCCAACGCACCACAAAAGTGATGCTGCGTCTGCAAAGGAGAACAACGACCAGCTGCGACTGTCCGCAGAGTTCCCTTCTACGGCACTTCATGCCAAGTAAGCCTCGGCTGCACTGCTGCTCTCGGTTGCCTTCTGCTGCATGAAGAACTCCCGACCACACTATTGGAGAGGAGGTTCGGCTATAGAGGAGAATCGGCCTCCACCTACTACAAGAGAGAACAGCCGGCTGTTGCACTCACCTTGACGCTTCACAGCATCCGGTTGCCGTACCGCAGGAGGCGGGTGGCCAGACACTAGACCGAGGACCGAAGGCGAGGTTTCTTCCAGGAGCTAAGTGAGGAAGAGCAGAGGGCCGAGAACATGAAGAGTGTCCGGAGCGAGGCACATGATCACGAGACCTCGAGGGCGAGGTCCAGCTTGGCCGGAGGAGAATTGTCATAGGACGGATTCCTGTGGCGTGCGCACCCATCCCATCCTTCGTCTGATGGTTTCACCAGACATTCACCGAACCATGGGTCCATCCAAGGGAACTCAGCCCAGCCTCATTCCAGTCCAAGTATATGCGTGATCAGGCACGCAAATCTTTTTCCTCAATTTCTGCATTTCTCATTGCACAAGCGACGTATGTGAGTGAGAGGAGTATATTCCTTGCAACCGGAGCACAGCAACAGGCCGTTCTGAAGACCATAACGTCGGCGGGTGTGAGTCGAGAAGGTGGTGGTGAATGGGGAGTTGGTGCGAGTCAGGGAGAGGTAGGCGCGAGATATAGTGACATTCGCACATCGGTACAGGTGAGTGACCGGAAGGAACCTTCCTTGGCGCAGGAAGTTGTATACTCACGACGGGTGGATGTGGTGCCGTCCCGAGAGTCGCATCGTAGGCCGAGGGCAACCAGGTGGGTAGCTAGTAGGCATGTTCACATGAGCAGAAAATGGGCAGGTGGCCCAAGAGAGAGGAAAAGATGGGACTGGAGCTGACCTGTGAGAAGGTCGAAGAGGAGTTGCCGATGGTGTTGGGGGAGCACGCATCGGAATACCTATGCTAGACATGGGGAGCACGAGTGCTCGAGAGTTCGCGAGAGGATGAGGTGTCCTCCAGGTAGTCGAACGTCTCGAGGTGTTTCCCGAGTCATGTGGAGTAGGTACATCCCGAGGTACGCATGGAGGCATGTAGGATTGGTACCGAAAGACAGGCGTGCAGATGATACTCGCGTCGAATATAGATCCCGTTTCAAGTAGAAAACGTGGAGAGTCTTGTCGCCGGGTTCCTCGAAGGGATGAGGTCAGACGCCGAGACAAGGCAGCGTTCCAGGTGGGGAACGTGGTTGTAGGCGTGGCACGAGATGCTTTGAGAGTTGCTAGACATATGACTAGTGAGAGGCCGGTGGTAGGGTCGGGTTTCACTAGTGGCAGGGGGTCGTCCAGTGGAGACAAGGACCGGGTGCCAAGGTCAGTCAAGGCAGTAGCGAGGGTGCCAGCCGAGGAGATGATGGGCGTAAGAGGTAGAGCGCCAGTGCTAGTGTCCGCGCACTTCATTAGTGGACTAGCGCCAGACCAGTGCCGTGCCGCAGGAGGCGGATGGCCAGCGCCTGCATTAGGGCCGTACCACAGGAGGCGGGTGGCCAGACACTAGACCGAGGACCGACGACGAGGTTTCTTCCTGAAGCTGAGTGAGGAGAAGGAGCAGAGGGCCGAGGACGTGAAGAGTGTCCGGAGAGAGGCACATGATCACGAGACCTCGAGGGCGAGGTCCAGCTTGGCCGGGGGAGAATTGTCACAGGACGGATTCCTATGGCTTCAGAGAGCGCGAGCGCCAGGCAACGCATGGACGTAGATGCACGCGTCGATTGATGTAAACCTCCCTTGTACATGTATGCGTTGTATTTGGCCCATTGTAACGCCTAGGTGTGTTCTATGAACTTGGGCTAAGTCGAGTCATGTGTGTGTAGCTTGACTTAGCAAAGTGTCGGTTCATAGTGGGCTAGGTCTAGTGGTGTGAGTTAGGTCCAACTAGGTTAGCTAGGTTGGGTCAAGTGTTGGCTAGGTCTTGTAGTTCGATTCTTGTATCGATCGGATCCACGTATTGAGTCTTGGTCCAGTTCATTAGGGAAAATCAGTTCATCAACTGATTCAGTTCATGCTGGAACCGAGAATGAACTGGGAGGGAACGGTTAGTGTAACCGTCCCTTAGTTGCTGGGAGTGCTACACACTCGGGACAGCCAAGTGTCCCATGAACAGCTGCTGTTTTTCCAGCCAGGTGGAATGAAGAGCAGCCAGCAGTTGAGGCGGTTGCTGAACGGCTGGAATAGCATGGTGCAGTTGATGTGGTTCCACGAGATGGCTTTAAGTTGCCGCAGCAGCTTGGAGGAAGATAGGCTGAGAGTTCCGTGAAAGGCTAGTGAAACATTGAAGACTTGAAGCGGTTGGAGTTCCCGTGTGGGCTGGAGTTGCAGGAACGGCTGAAGGAGGTCTCCATTGAAGGCTGAAGAGAGGCTGTGAAGTCTGGCGGCAACCGGATGCTGTGAAGCGTCAAGGTGAGTGCAGCAGCCGACTGTTCTCTCTTGCAGTAGGTGGAGGCCGATTCTCCTCTGTAGTCAAACCTCCTCTCCAACAGTGTGGTCGCGAGTTCTTCATGCAGCAGAAGGCAACCGGGAGCAATTGTGCAGCCGAGGGTTACTTGGCGTGAAGTGCCGTAGAAGGGAACTCTGCGGACAGCACAGCAGGTTGCAGTTTTCGTGAGGCGTTGGATGTTGTAGTCTTGGACGTTGAAGCCGAGATTCCATGAAGATGGTGGCTCGGGATAGGCTGAAGAAGAGCAGCTGGTTTCCATGTTGTGAAGACCGGAGTGGCTGAGGAATGGTTGAAGACCGAAGCGGATGAAAAATCGCTAAAGAGTTGCTGCGGTGGATTGGCGCTGCTGCAGAGGATCACGATTGCAGCAGAACATTGCAACCGAGTGATAGCAGAAGCGGCCGAGGTTCAATTGCAGACCACTTTCCTGGTAGCACCAGTTCGGGTGTTGCAACATAGGTCCCTTTGTGCAAGTAGTATCCCCATGGGTCAGCATCAGTTGGCGGATGAACACTTGAAGGGCTTCATCCGAGTCTCTTCCACAGAAACAGGGAGTTGTGTGAGTTTATTGCAACACCCACGCACACGTTGGCGACCTTCGGGCTAATATATATTATAAGTATTTCCCTTCCGCTATGTCTTTAAGATTTGGGTTTTAAGGTTCAGCTGTGTGAGTAGTCTTTCCATATATACACGACACACACTTACACAATTGAGCCTTTCCGCTCTTAAGATATAGCCATATTTCCCTTTTGCAATTTCTCTTTTGCAATTTACATTACGCCATTTCCCTTAAGCATTGTCTTTCAATTCGGATTTTCCCTTTGGAGTTGTGTGAGTTTGCATTGCATATTCGCCATATCACGAGTTAGGACGCATATTGCATCAAAGCAAAACCCCACACTCCCGTGCAAAAATCGCCCAACTTAGGTCACTTGCGCACACACCTAGTTGGCCCTAAAAAGCATAAAAGTGAAAGACATAAGCACGTGCAAATCCCACGTGAAATAAAACTTGCAATCATACAAACAAAGCCCAAACACTTCGAGTATTTTCAAAGAGGTTAGTTAATTCAAAAACGACTTTGCCAAGTGTACAGACTGACCCCTGCGCATCGGTGCAAGAAGGTCTACGACGAAAAGAGCTCACTTGCTCACAGTCACCCCGAAAGAGTCAGATTTCAAAACTTACTTCGCTAGCTTGAGTAAACTAGCTGACATGCCCTTGTTATGAAAACGACTTAGACACACGAAAAGGTTCACTTCGGGCCTAAGAACCGAAAGTGAGAATTTTTCATGTCTACAGAAGGTAAAGGCGAAAATCAAGAATGAAGATCAAGTGAAAAACATTTTCTCACTCAAGATCAAATCAAGAATAGACGGCCTCATCAAACCCAACCCATTTGAACCCATTGCTAGACATGAGTAGTTTAAATTAAACATGAAGCCCTGTTTGAACCAAATGTTTTAATTCAAACCAATATTGGATTTTTTTAGCTTTGTTCATCCCTCATCCTTGAACCAAAATTTATCAAATCACCTTCTTACCTAACCATCAAGTGAAGAAATCAACAAATGTAAGCAAGGACCGGCCAATTTGAAGTAGACCCAATCAAGTCCATAACCAGCCCACATGGGGCTGGTCCATGGTTGACCAAAAGAGGATCACTCCCCTCTCTATTCCACGTGAAGACCATGAAGAATTGGATCAAGTTGGGTCTTCGCTCACCCGCCCCATGAAAAGGCCTAGAGGCCAGGAGGGGTGAGTTTCCCATCTTCATCATCTTAGAAGTTGTTGCATTTTGGGTTGTTGGGTGAGAGAATAGGCTGCTAGGGAGAGGCTTAGAGAGAGAAGAGGGTGTTAATATCAAGGCGCTTAGGTTTGGGTGAGAGAATTGAGTGAAAAGTGAGGAAAAAGAGGGTCGATTACCACTTTTGGAGGCCATCTTCAAGGGAATCCGGGTAAGTGTTAGTTCTAACTTTTTTAGATATTCATCTCTTCTCATTATTCAATTGAAAAGGGGTTGCATAACTCTCAAAATATGAACTACATAAGATTGATAATTTTTAATAGAAGAATATTGATATAATCTTCATAACTTTTTATGAATATAGTTTGTTAGTCATTTAATCCTATCTATGTAAGCGATCACCCTTGCATGATCGGTCCCAAGCGCGGATAAAGGAGGAGGGTTGTGTTAGACTTTCGACATCCAACGTAAAACTTTATCAGACTTATCTATCACAGATTCTACAAATTATGAGCATTGCATTAGCGTGTTCCCTCTTAGTGATATATTGCAGAGCCCGAATGCAGTGATAAGTAAGCAAGGATCTTTACATCTTCATTCACATGTAGTGAATCAATTAAAGAGAGGGTTCCCACATTATGAATAGGTGTGAGTAAAGAAGTAAGTCTCAAGTCTCGCTACATTGTCACTTGAATGTAGTGAATAAGTTATAAAAAGGGTATCCACATTTTCAGAATGTATAATGTAGGAGTAAGGAAGCTAGTACTAGATAATAAGATTTGTATTGATACTTGAAATATGGGAAAATTGATCGATAAATTAACGGAGGTAGTAAATACTATAATTAAGAGAAAGATTCATATTTTATGTTTATAAGAGATAAAGTGGGTTAGAGAAAAAGCAAGAGAGATTAAGAATACATGCTTTAAATTATGGTACTTGAGAAAGGAATAGGCTCATAATGGAGTTGGTATTATTATAAATAAAGATTTAAAAGATAGTATAGTAGACAAACGATGATATGGTGACCAAATTATGATGGTGAAATTAGTGTTAGGAGTAGAGGCTTGGAATATAGTTTGTGCTTAAGCACCCAAAGTGGGATTAGAAAATAGTATAATGAAGGTTTTTTTGGAGGAGTTAGATAAAGTAATTCAAAGAATTCCACAAGGAGGGATGATTTGTTTAGGAGGAGACTTAAATAGATATGTCGGTAAAGATGCATTAGGATATCAAGGTATTAATGAAAACTATGGTTTGAGGATATAAATGAGGGTAGGGAGATTTTAAATTTTGTTATGACTTTTGATCTCTTTATAGCCAATTCAATTTTCAAAAAATGAGGTAAACATTTAGGTACTTATAAGAGTGGATTGTCACAAACACAAATTGATTATTTTGTTTGTAGGAAAAAAGATAGATTATGTTTTAAGATTGCAAGGTAATTCTAAGAGAAAGTTTAATTACTTAACATCGACTGTTAGTAATAGATTTCCAAGTAAAAATCTGAATAAGAAAAAATAAAGTACATAAAGCTATTCAGACTAGATGGTGGAACTCCAAATGTGAGAAAAACGATATTTATAAATACAAAAGTTCTTCAAGGAGACGCTTGAAATCATGTAGGTACACCTTTTAATATGTGGAACAATATGGCTATACATATCAGAGAAGTGGCAAAACATGTGTTAGACAAATCTAAAGGAGGCACACCAACACAAAAAAAAGCTGGAGTGGAATGGAAAAGTAGACAAAGAAGAAAAGAGTGCATCGAGCTATTCAGACTAAATGGTGGAACCTCAAAAGCGAGAAATAAGATATATTTAAATAGAGTCCTTCAAGGAGATGTTTGGAATTATGTTGGCACACCCTGTGATATGTGGAACAATATGGCTATACATATTAGGAAAGTGGCAAAAGAGGTGTTAGTGGTATCTAAGGGAGGTATACTAGCACAAAAAGAAGCTTGGTGGTGGAGTGAAGTAGTACAAAATAAAATAAGGCAAAGAGGGCATGTTACAAATTACATTATGCTAAGAAAAATAGTGAAAGTTTAGAAGCTTATAAGAAAGCGAAGAAGGAAGTGAAAAAGGCCGTTAGCAAAGCAAAAGCTAAGATTTGTGAGGACTTATATAAAAAACTCAACTTAAAAGAGGGTGAAAGAGATATTTTTAGGATAGCTAGAGCTAGAGATTAGAAAACTAAAGATCTTAATTATGTTAGATGCATAAAAGATGAGGATGAAAAAAATTCTAGTGGCAAATGATGATATAAGAAATAGATGGAAAAACTATTTTTATAATCTTTTTAATGAAAATAAAGATGTTAGTATTAGTTTAGGAGATTTAGCTAAGTTAGAAAAGTATATAAACCACAATTTCTACAGACGTATTCAAAAGAATGAAGTCAAAGAGGCTCTTAAACATATGAAGGTGGTAAATCGGTAGGACCAGATAATATTCCTATAAAAGTTTGGAAAATACTAGGAGAAATAGGAATCGCTTGGCTCACAAGACTATTTAATGAAATATGAAAAAACCAAAAGATGCCCGAGGAATGGAGAGCAAGTACACTTATACCCATATATAAGAACAAGGGAGACATTCAAAATTGTGTGAATTATCGAGGTATCAAGTTAATGAGTCATACTATGAAATTATGGGAAAGAATTATCGAACGTAGGCTAAGACAAGTATCAAGTACAACAGAGAACCAATTTGGATTCATGCCATGCAGATCTACTATTGAAGCGATTCACCTTTTGAGATGTCTTATGGAACATTTTAGAGTAAAAAAGAAAGACCTTTACATGATATTTATTGATATAGAAAAAGCTTATGATAGGGTACCGAGGGAGGTTCTTTGGAGAACTTTGAAAAAAAGAGGTATCCCATTGACATATATTAACCTTATAAGAGACATGTATGATGGTGCAAAAACATGTGTGGGGACTCATGAAGGAACGACAAACTTCTTTGAAGTTAATATTGGGTTACATCAATGATCAACTTTAAGTCCATACTTATTTATAATGGTGATGGATGAGTTAACAAAACATATTCAAGATGAAGTACCTTGGTGTATGTTATTTGCAGATGACATTGTAAAGTTAGTAGAAAATTGGAACTATGGAGAGAAACATTGGAAAGCAATGGCCTCCGACTTAGTAGAACAAAGACATAATATATGGAATGTAAGTTTGATCATTTAGTTACTTCAGAGGACATAGAAATTAAAATTGGCACACATTGCATTCCCCGAAAGAAAAGTTTTAAATACCTAGGGTCAATTTTTCAGAGTGATGGAAGAATTGATGGAGATGTTATGCATAGAATTAACGCTGGTTGGTTAAAATGGAGAAAAAAGAAAAAGAAGAAGAAGAAAGAGAGAATATGAAGAATGAAATTGAAAAAAGGAAGAAAAAAATATAGAAGACGAAGAAAAGAAAAGAGTCCTAAAATAAAAGGGAATGACAGAAAGGTGAGTATAATTGTTTATTGTTATTGCCTTTTTTATATCTTATCATTTAATTTAGTTTGATAGTAAAACTATTTTCATTCATTGCAGATTAAGATTTAATTTTGACAAGCTTACATAATATAAGGGGAAATCGGTGTTCCCATTTTGCACAAAAGAGGCCTACCCTTTGGCTTGGTGGTAATTTTTTTCTACATTTTTTTTCCCCTCCTTTTAAAAAAAAAAAAACTATAACCAGATTTTAAGATGTTATTATGCTCCTTGTTTGCATTGTTAGACATCCATATAGCGCATTTATGTGGTTATGGTTTATGATAAGGTAACATCTTTCTATATTGTCTAATTTCTATATCTCTTGTTTTACAGGTATATATCTAAAAGGGAAAGCGAAGAAATATGACGAGAAGAAAAAAGGAAAGAAGAAAAAAAAAAGAAAGAAATTGAAGGATGAAAAAGAAAACAAAAGTGTAGAAGAAGAAGGAGAAAAGAAGTGAAAAACCTACATTAAAGGGAATAACATAAAGGTGAGTATAATTTTCTTCATTTTTTATTATATCTTATCTTTAAGTTTAGCTATATAATTAAACCATTTTTGTTGATTGCAGATTAAGGTTTAATTGTGACAAATTTAGCTTACTATAAGAGGAAGGTTTAGTCCCCATTTTGCAGAAAAGAGGCATGCCGTTTGGCTTGTTAGTATTTTTCATATCCCATGTTTTTATTTTTTTGTTTCTAAGGAAAACTATGACGATAGACTCTAACTTATGTATCTTCTTTTTACAGGTATATATGTAAAAGAAAAGGAAAAGAAATATGATGAAAAAAAGAAAATAGAGAAAAAAGTGAAAGTGAAAGAATATGAAGAATGAAAATGAAAAAAGGAAGAAAAGAAGTATAGAAGAGGGAGGAAAGAGAAGAAACCTAAAATAAAGGGAACATTAGAAAGGTGAGTATAATTGTTTATTGTTTTTGCTTTTTTATATCTTATCATTCAATTTAGTTTCATAATTAAACTATTTTCATTGATTGCTATATAAGATTTAATTGTGACAAGCTTACCATACTATATGAGGAAACGAGTGTCCCCATTTTGCTAAAAAGAGGCCTACCCTTTGGCTTCATGGTAATTTTTTTTCTATATTCTATTTTTTCTTTTTTGGTTTTTCAAGAAACTATAAGTTGATTTTATGATGTTATAATGCTCTTTGTTTTCATCACGCTTGGCAATGTTACACATGCATATAAATATAGTGCATTTTGTGTGGTCATGATAATTACTTTGCAAAATTACTGATTTTTTTGTTATGGTTTATGATAAGGTAACATCCTTCTATATTGTCTAGTTTCTGAATCTCCTATTTTACAGGTATATATGTGAAAGGAAAAGCAAAGAAATATGATAACAAGAAAAAGAAAAAAGAAAAAAATTAAAGAATGAAAAAGAAAAAAAGAAATATGCGACTAGAATATGCTTATGGCTTGTTTTCTTGCAACTTGTGATACAATATCTTCAATGTTTTCTCGATATTATATTCGCACGGGGACCTTAATGCTATAGCTTTGTGTGCTTATAGCTTGATTATTTCAAGTCTTTACCTTTATAACCATGGACACTAATCTTAGGTCTAGTTTTGTATTTTGGTGGATATGCAGATTCCTTTAGCTTGATGTTGTGTACCTTTGACTCAATTCTGTTGGGTTGTTGTATTTCTTAAAAATTGTTTGAAGGCATAGATGAGCACAATTCTTCTTCCGTTGTTCACCTTGAGCTTGATTACTTCAATTCTTTGTATTATGACCCAAATCAGAGCTCTTATAGTTCAGGTTTTTTTTATTTCGGTGAGTATGTTGTTTCCTTAAATATGGTTCGATCATATAAATATCTTGAATGCTTTAGTGTTGTGTACTCAAAACACGTATTTGTTGGGCCGTTTGTTTTAAATTGAGGATTATCATTCATCACTTATAATATTTTCACCGATTTGTTCATTTAAATTTTGTTTTGTCGATAATGAGAATACATTCCTTATAAATGGTCTTAAGTCCAACATGAGTGTGATACTTCTTTTGTTGGCACTTGTGACATGATTATTTGAAGTCCTTGCCTTTATGATGGAGAACACTAATCTTAGAGTTTAATTATAGTGTTTTGGTGGATTTGTTGTTTCTTTAATAATCATAGGGATATACGAAGCTTCGTTATTGCGAACATGTTACTCGATTTTGGTGGGTCGTTGCTTTCAAACCGAACATCAACATTAATCACTTGCGTTGTTTTTTCAGCAATTTGTGTATTTAAATTTTGTTTTGCATGGAAGATAGAATAACACTCCTTAAAAATAATCCGAATGTAGGGATGAATTCTTGTGTTATGTAACAATACCTATTTTACTCCTATTCTTTGCATTTATGATCGAAGATTCTTTTCTTTTCTTAGAAACTAGTTTTTTTTCTTCAGTGGATGTATTGTTTCCTTTTCATCCACTGAAAAAAAAAAAAAACTTGAATTTGCATTGCCGGTCCCAAGCCCGGATAAAGGAGGAGGGTTGTGTTAGGCTTCCGATAGCCAGCATAAAAGTTCGTCGGATTTTTATAACATGGATTACAAAAATTATGAGCATTGCTTTTGGGCGTCCCCGCCTAGCGACGTGCTGTAGAACCCGAATGCATTAAGAAGTAAGCAAGGGCCACTACATTTTCGCCCGAATGTAGTGAATCAATTACTGTAACATGGCACACGATAGGGATCTGTGGAAACAAAGAATCCATGTACCCGACCTCGTCTAGTATGGGAAAAGGCTTAGTTGTTGTAGTGAATCAATTACGGAGAGGGTTCCCACATCATGGACGGGTGTTAGAAGTTAGTCCCGTTATATTGTCGCCCGAATGTAGTGAAAAATTTTTAGAGAGTGTCTTCGCATTGTGATTATGGACGGATGCGGGGATAAGGAAGCTAGTCCTAGATAATAAGATTCGTATTGGTTCTTGGAATATCGGAATATTATCAGGTAAGCTAATGGAGGAGGTAGATACTATGATTCGAAGAAAGATTCATATTCTATGTTTACAAGAGACAAAATGGGTTGGAGAAAAAGCAAAGGAAATAGAGGATAAAGGTTTTAAATGATGGTACTCAGATAAAGAAAAGGCTCGAAACGGAGTTGGTATTATCATAAATAAAGATTTAAAGGAGAGTGTAGTAGACATACAATGATATGGTGACCGAATCATGACATTGAAATTAGTGTTAGGAACAGAGGTTTTGAATATAGTTTGTGCTTAGAAGATAGTATAAAGTGAGATAAGGTGTTTTAAAAGATTCCACAAAGGGAGATGATTTGTTTAGGAGGAGATTTAAATGGACATGTCGGTAAAGAGGCATTAGGATATCAAGAGATTCATGGAAACTTTGGTTTTGGGGATATAAACGAGGAAGGTAGGGAGATTTTAAATTTTGCTATAGCATTTGATCTCTTTATAGTCAATACAATCTTCAAAAAATGAGATGAACATTTAATTACTTATAATAGTGGCTTATCACAAACACAAATTGATTACTTTATTTGTAGAAAAAAAGATAGAGCGTGTTGTAAAGATTTTAAGGTAATCCCAGGAGAAAGCTTAATCACCCAACATCGACTTTTAGTTATAGATTTACAAATAAAAAAGTGGACAAAGAAGAAAAGAGTGCATCGAGCTATTCAGACTAAATGGTGGAACCTCAAAAGCGAGAAATAAGATATATTTAAATAGAGTCCTTCAAGGAGATGTTTGGAATTATGTTGGCACACCCTGTGATATGTGGAACAATATGGCTATACATATTAGGAAAGTGGCGAAAGAGGTGTTAGTGGTATCTAAGGGAGGTGTACCGGCACAAAAAGAAGCTTGGTGGTGGAGTGAAGTAGTACAAAATAAAATAAGGCAAAGAGGGCATGTTACAAATTACATTATGCTAAGAAAAATAGTGAAAGTTTAGAAGCTTATAAGAAAGCGAAGAAGGAAGTGAAAAAGGCCGTTAGTAAAGCAAAAGCTAAGATTTGCGAGGACTTATATAAAAAACTCAACTCAAAAGAGGGTGAAAGAGATATTTTTAGGATAGCTAGAGCTAGAGATTAGAAAACTAAAGATCTTAATTATGTTAGATGCATAAAAGATGAGGATGAAAAAAATTCTAGTGGCAAATGATGATATAAGAAATAGATGGAAAAACTATTTTTATAATCTTTTTAATGAAAATAAAGATGTTAGTATTAGTTTAGGAGATTTAGCTAAGTTAGAAAAGTATATAAACCACAATTTCTACAGACGTATTCAAAAGAATGAAGTCAAAGAGGCTCTTAAACATATGAAGGTGGTAAATCGGTAGGACCAGATAATATTCCTATAAAAGTTTGGAAAATACTAGGAGAAATAGGAATCGCTTGGCTCACAAGACTATTTAATGAAATATGGAAAAACCAAAAGATGCCCGAAGAATGGAGAGCAAGTACACTTATACCCATATATAAGAACAAGGGAGACATTCAAAATTGTGTGAATTATCGAGGTATCAAGTTAATGAGTCATACTATGAAATTATGGGAAAGAATTATCGAACGTAGGCTAAGACAAGTATCAAGTACAACAGAGAACCAATTTGGATTCATGCCATGTAGATCTACTATTGAAGCGATTCACCTTTTGAGATGTCTTATGGAACATTTTAGAGTAAAAAAGAAAGACCTTTACATGATATTTATTGATATAGAAAAAGCTTATGATAGGGTACCGAGGGAGGTTCTTTGGAGAACTTTGAAAAAAAGAGGTATCCCATTAACATATATTAACCTTATAAGAGACATGTATGATGGTGCAAAAACATGTGTGGGGACTCATGAAGGAACGACAAACTTCTTTGAAGTTAATATTGGGTTACATCAATGATCAACTTTAAGTCCATACTTATTTATAATGGTGATGGATGAGTTAACAAAACATATTCAAGATGAAGTACCTTGGTGTATGTTATTTGAAACATTAGAAAGCAATGGCCTCCGACTTAGTAGAACAAGGACAGAATATATGAAATGTAAGTTTGATCATTTAGTTACTTCAGAGGACATAGAAATAAAATTGGCACACATTGCATTCCCCGAAAGAAAAGTTTTAAATAAATGAAATAAGTTACCTTAAGGTATTTATAAATTATTTCTTTGTGATAAGAATACATTGGTAAAAAACAATGGCCTGCCGTTTTATTGTTCCGAGTGTTGGATAGTTAATCATCCACATGTACAAAAGATGTCTGTGACATAAATGAAGATGTTGAGATGGATGAGTGGTCACAGAAGAAGAAACAAATTAGGAGTGGCACCAATAGAGGATAAAATGAGAGAACATTGTTTAAGATGGTTTAGTTACTAGAAAGAGGTAGTAGAAGGTTAGAAAAACGAAAATTGGAAAGGCAGCTTATTGGGAGTTAACATTCTTTGTCCTTGGACCTAAAATTTATGCACCATTGATATAACCTGGCAAAAATATTTACATGACAGGCAACCGAAAGGAAGCTTTGATCCACATGCCTACAATTGACATTGTCGTGATCAAATGAATTTTTGTTGTATAGCCGAAAGAATCACCAACGGTATTTTCACATGAAGGTGATTAATATCGGATATTGGTATGATGGATTTATAAACACATAAAGAGCACGATATCCATTTGTTGCATGGATCTTGTTTTAAAGTATAAATTATATGAATAAATTATCATAAAAGACAACATATTGGGAAATATAATTTTCAAGATAAAGTCAGTTATTATTATTAAAATATATTTGAACTTCTTACCCTAAAACTGAGAATATCATTAACAACTGGATGAAAAAACTAGAACATCCAAAACGGTGATATTATCAAATGGAAGGAGTGCATTATGACAAGAGTGGAATATCTTGTCAAAAACAGGTTGACACTAGTTTTTTTTATTATTGGAGTCCATTTTAAAGATTTGGAAGTAACCGGGGTCAAACCATGTCATATACATGTGAGTAATATATAGATAGACAGAAAGAGGGAGAGAATAATCCATATTCACAACCATTGAACGGGTGTGATTAATATTAGAGATTTGAAGCAAAATAAGATAAGCAAAAAACATTCAATTTCAAAAATTGAACGGTGAAGATATTTATAAAAGATTAGTGTATCAAACATGATTATGCTTATATATAATATATATGGTTTAGGTGTGTCTGGATACAACCTGTTTTTTATTAGACTGTTTTAGTTCACACAAGTGGATTACTTCCATAGACATGAGCGAGAGTCGTTAGCGTAGTTTGGACGCACTTTTGTGTTAAATGGGGCTCCGGAACTTTACATTTCCCAGGGCGCTCGATATAGGATATGATCTCAGGCTACCGGGCTACTCATTTGGACGCGCTTTTCTGTTATTGGGGGTTCTGCAACTTTCCATTTTCGATCAGTAACTTTCCATTTTCGGTCAGGCTCCAGTCTCCATGGCGCGCTTTCTCTTCTCCGAGCAAATTTCGATCGTCGCCTTGCACACAGGCCTCTCTCTCTCTCTCTCTCTCTCTCTCTCTCTCTCTCTCTCTCTGTGTGTGTGTGTGTGTGTGTGTGTCTCTCTGTGCTAGGGCGAAGAAGAGCAAGACGCGGCCGATGAGAAGGCCACGGGATGGTGCTATCCCCGGTCTTCTCCTCTAATTTCCCCTCCTCTTTCCCACTTGAAACAGAAAGGGCAGATCCATTCCATTCCGATCTGATCTCCATTCCGCCGTTTCATTCTCTTCACGCTCTTAATTTAACCTGTATATTCTTCATGCTCTTCTTCTCTGCGCACCCTGCTAGAGATCTCGCATCTGGAAGCATGGACTTCACTGACAAGCTTGGCCGGGATCCCGTGACTAGGGTTTTGCAACGGTCAGTGGACGAGAGGCGGTCTTCGTTCGACGGTAGGGTGAACTCCGACTCTGGCGGCACGGCAGACACGTCCGACGGCTTCGTTCCATTGGATCTAGCCTCAGATACGGAAAGCGTTTCCTCCTGCAGCAATTCTGCCGGTGGCGAGCCTGCCTGTATCTTCCGCCGTCCCGTTTGCACCCCGGGGAGGTTCCTGCAAGAGCCGCAGGCCGTTAGGCCACGCCTGCCGCTGGGCTCGGTCTCATCGGCCTTTGATATCAAGCCGGTGAAGCCGCGACCAACTTTCACGAAGAGATCGTCGATTGATGGTCCTGTGTCTTCTCCAGTCACCCTATCGACGCCGCGGTCAACCGCTTCTCCGATTGGAGGCGCCTTCCGCTCCGCGTCTCCGATTAAATTGGGGATCACCTCGTGTTCGCCGTCACAAGGGATGCCGAGCCCCTTGCGAAGTCGAGCGTCATTGACTCCAGCATTGTCATTGATGAGCTCGATCGAGAGTCGTTCGACTGATTCGCTCTCCTCCATCCTCAGCTTGGCGGATGTTCGGAAGGCGAAGAAAGGCGCTAACCATATCGAGGATGTTCATTCGTTGAGGCTTCTCTACAATCGGCAACTGCAATGGCCGTTTGCGAATGCAAGAGCAGATTGCGCATTGGCGGTGCAGAGAGTGCATGCAGAGGTATAAATTCCCATCGGTAGGCGTTATCGTTTTGCGATTTTTATCTTTCGGGATTCGCGTGCCTGTATGACTGGTTAAATTCCAAATTTCCAACTTGAGTGTTTCTATGGACATTTTGGTTTGGACACATTTTCGCTCCAGGAATTCTATGAATTATATTCTTCTTGTCTTCTTTTCTCTTCTGTGTGTTCCTGTTACATTTTAGCTTTTACAACTTGGTGTCTGTATCAGAAAATGCTTCCAGATGCATGGATAACCACCTCTCAACTAAGGGATTCTGTCCTGTTTGGAAGGATACACCCTGCTATATTCTTCCATATAGTGCATTTTGTGTGGTCATGATAATTAGTTTCCAATATTACTGATTTTTTTTTTGTTATGGTTATGATAAGGTAACATCTTTTTGCATGGTCTAATTTCTATATCTCATTTTTTATAGGTATATGTCTAAAGGAAAAAGAGAAGAAATATGATAAAAGAAAAAAGTGGAAAAAAAAGTATTTGAAGAATGAAAAAAAAGAAAACAAAAGTGTAGAAGACGAGGGAGAAAAGAAGTGAAAAACCTACGGTAAAAGGAATGACATAAAGGTGAGTATAATTTTTCTTCGTTTTTTATTATATCTTATCTTTAAGTTTAGCTATATAACTAAATCATTTTTCTTGATTGCAGATTAATGTTTAATTGTGACAAGTTGAGCTTGTTATAAGAAGAAAGTTTAGTTCCCATTTTGAAGAAAAGAGGAGTGCCCTTCGTCTAGTTGGTAATTTTTATGATCTTTATCTTTTTATATTTTTATTTTTAAGGAAAACTATCACGAGAGAGTCTAACTTGTGCATATCATTTTTGTAGGTGTATACGTAAAAGAAAAAGAGAAGAAATATGATGAAAAAAGAAAATGAAGAAAAAAGAAAAAGAAGAAGAAGAAAGAGAGAATATGAAAAATGAAATTGAAAAAAAGAAGAAAAAAATATAGAAGACGAAAAAAAAAAGAGTCCTAAAATAAAAGGGAATGACAGAAAGGTGAGTATAATTGTTTATTGTTTTTGCCTTTTTTATATCTAATCATTTAATTTAGTTTGATAGTGAAACTATTTTCATTCATTGCAGATTAAGATTTAATTTTGACAAGCTTACATAATATAAGGGGAAACCGGTGTCCCCATTTTGCACAAAAGAGGCCTACCCTTTGGCTTAGTGGTAATCTTTTTTTTTATATTTTATTTTTTATCTATTTTTTTGTTCCAAATTTTAAGATGTTATTATGCTCCTTGTTTGCATCATACTTGGCAATGTTAGACATCCATATAGCGCATTTTATGTGGTAATGATAATTACTTTGCAAAAATATTGGTTTTTTGTTATCGTTTATGATAAGGTAACGTCTTTCTATATTGTCTAATTTCTATATCTCTTGTTTTACAGGTATATATCTAAAAGGGAAAGCGAAGAAATATGACGAGAAGAAAAAAGGAAAGAAGAAAAAAAAAAGAAAGAAATTGAAGGATGAAAAAGAAAACAAAAGTGTAGAAGAAGAAGGAGAAAAGAAGTGAAAAACCTACATTAAAGGGAATAACATAAAGGTGAGTATAATTTTCTTCATTTTTTATTATATCTTATCTTTAAGTTTAGCTATATAATTAAACCATTTTTGTTGATTGCAGATTAAGGTTTAATTGTGACAAATTTAGCTTACTATAAGAGGAAGGTTTAGTCCCCATTTTGCATAAAAGAGGCATGCCGTTTGGCTTGTTAGTATTTTTCATATCCCATGTTTTTATTTTTTTGTTTCTAAGGAAAATTATAACGATAGACTCTAACTTATGTATCTTCTTTTTACAGGTATATATGTAAAAAAAAAGAGGAGTGCCCTTCGGCTAGGTTTAATTGTAGAAGAAAGAAAGAGAGAAGAAGAAGAAGAAGAAGAACATAACTTTCAATTTAGAACAAAAGAAAACTACAACAAGATAAACAAACAACAAATAGCATGATTTTGGTCTCTAACACCAAGACCTCAAAATGATTAGCCAAGGCTCCCTTTTATAGAGGACTAGAGATACAAAATGGCAAGGGGGCTGAGTCATGAGTGAGTGGATGAGTGGAAAATGAGTGAAAAATGTCAAATGACTTTTGATGAGTGAAAATTATGGAGATTTTGCTCTAAAGTCATTGAAGAATGCAGGTTAGAATATTGAAATGAGGTCATTCTGCGAGTTGTACGATCCGAGTGGAAAAATGAAGAAGAAGAAGACTACAGAAAATATTAGATTGCATTAGAATATTGAAATGAGAAGAAGCCTCAGAAAGTTGTAGGCTTTGTCTTGACAGCTCAAAATGGATTTAGAATCCACATATCAACTACAATGATAAGATATGGTTCCAATTACTACATAGTATTTAGGCCTAGTTATAACTCCTCTATTTGACTTCCAAGCCCAATATAACCTCCAAAGTCCGAATTGAGTCTTGTATTCTCATGAAAGTTGTAGATATGGGTCTTAAAAAAGGAGAAGATACCAAAATTTCAGCCCATTTACAGAAAGAAAAATGTCAAAGTTATGCTCATGGAGAACACACCGTTAGGTTCCAATCACAAAACTCGTATCTCACTCAAGAAGCCCAATTTGTTCCACTAGATGTCCGACTTTGGCCTAAGCTCTCATGAAGGTTGTAGAGCTCTCTCTTATCGTTTCCAACAATGGTAAAATGATAACTTCAGAAATTATATGCCAAAACTCTAGATCTTTCAATTAAAATGGAAAAAATCAATTAAAAGAATATAAGAATTTAGCTGGTAGTGTGCCAAGACCAAAACGTAGAAATAGCAAAGAACAAATGTATGTAAATAAAAAAAATAAGACCTAAGAATGATAATCAACTGAAAATTCAATGTTCAATTGAAATCAAAACACCAGCTAAAAATCAATTAAGTTTTGCATTGGAGAGTAGTAAAAACTAGGAAAAAAATGCTTATTAATGTATTCAAAATGTGAATCAAACACCTGAAGTAATATACTTAATTTTACAATAATGGCAAGAATGAAGAAACCAATAAGAAAAGAAAAATGAAACAACATTTTAAAGTAACGTTGATCTTCACTCTCAAAAGACTCAATGGCATAATTTTTAAGAATGAAGAAAATCATGATTCAATGATAGATCAAAACAAGATGAGGTTTCAATCCCTCACATTTAAAAATCAACAAGAAGGAAAAAAAAAAAATTGATTAAGAAGCTATGCTTATCTTCAAGAATCGATACTCAGAAGAAGAACACAAAATCATAACTCTCAAGAAAAAAGGTATTTAAGAAGGTAAAGAAAAAGAACCAACCCAGAAAATTGAGAAGAAGTGAAAACAGTTTTACTGGCCAAGAAGTTAACTCCAAAAAAATGCAGAAGAACAAAGAAGATAAGGACTTTATTCAATTTGTAATGGAAGAATTTAAGGTAAAACTCGCGCGCTTAACAATAGATCCTTTAAAAGTTAAATACCAGAAGAAGAAAAAAGAGCCATTGCCTTGATTGGCCTTTCAATTTGAATTTTTTTTAACTCAGGAATCCACCCTTTAAACAATTCTTTCTTTTTTTTCGAAGAAGAAGAACATAATATATACATTTTTTTAAGTAAACATTGATTTTTTTTTGATTTTC
>JAYKKT010000040.1:1012500-1490000 GCA_036023115.1 Brasenia schreberi
ATCAGAGCTAGTGTATAGAACTGCACATTTTAATACAAAATGAAAAGAAAAAGGAAAGTCCAGGGTACAATCATGGGGATGTTGATAGAGGTATAGAGGTATGGGCCATGTCTATAAAGCTTCAGTATGCTTAGCTTTCTAGTGTAGCATTGAGTAATGAGACACGCATGCTGGAGAAATTGTAATAGAATGTAGATGTGATATTTAAGTTTCACTCTTCAAGTTCACAAAGATGGATAGAAAACTATTTCCGTACACTGGAGCCTATTTTAGATGCTCTTCACAAGAATCACATTGTTTCTATTGAAACCTGTCGTTCCCATAGTTTGGTAAAAATTATGGTGTCTTTCTACAGAAGTTGGTGAGACAAACTTCCCTTTCTGGACTTCTTTTAGGTTGGTTTACATTTTTTTTGTGAAAGCGCAATTGGTGCATATTCATCAAAACTGCTCATGGTTGACTTGAATATAGTTACTGCCCACTGCACAGATTACTTTGCACTTAAACGTTCCCTGCATCCATCAATTATGTTCTTTCTTATTATTTAGATATTGTTACTGTCGAGAGTTTGTTTGCTGGCATCTAACTTTGTATTCTTCATGCCGATGAGTGAAGCAAACAAGGTCCTCTTGATGGTGATCATCGGTTTCCATTTAAAGAAAGGTACGGCATTGACATCTCAGCTGGTGTATCCCAACAATTAGAGATTGCCTGTCATATAGGCACATATATTTGGGAAAACATCTCTTGATAACATATTTAGAAAACCACTTAATACTTATTCATTAGTAATTTGTTTCTGTTGCTTCGTTGATGCTCCCCCCACCCCTTCTCTCCCTCTCTTACATTGTGAATGTTAAGTGGACTTCATAATGTCTCTCTGTTTTTTTGTAGTAGATGTGTCCTTGCTCTATATTAACATGCGTCCAATTTATGTCTGTCTGGAAATACTGTTCACACATGAGTTCTGGTGTGGGTACAGAATGTGGCATGAACTTGTGAAAAGATGGGAGACACACACGGACGTCCAGAAGAGTATAATAAGATATCCATTTAGCGGATCTTTCTGCACTAAGTTGTAGATTCTCAAATGTGACCAAAACTTCCAGGTTCTAATAATGTGAGGGCACATTTAATGGTTTTACAAAGAATACATTTAAAATATAATTTTTCCTACTCTATAACGAGCTTAATCTTTGTACTGTTGCCCAGTCTCATCACTAATCGATAGTTTCAGTTGATTTAAATTTCTATTAGTCATGAACCGGGCATATTTGTTTTAAGTAGTTTTGTTCTTTGCATTTCAAGCCTTTGTAGATCGTACAGGACGATTATCTGCCTGTGATGAACTCATGACGAATACTTTGAAAGGTGAATCTACTTATAAACATACTTCATTAGTGGAAACTGTTCCCTGCAAGATATCAAATGTCATCTTTTGTTGCTCAAGCATGCATGCCTTCTCGTGGCACTGGATTGTTGCTGAAACATGGCACAAACTACGCCCATCTGTTTGAAAAATGATCCTAAGACATGCATGGAATAAACATTTATTGTTTTCCCGAAATGCTGTAAAATGATGTATCGTTTATGTGGACAACAAATTTATAGCACTGTCAATTAAATATCTTTAGTTCACTATCCTACTATGAGCACCATGAACTTTGATAGCACATAAAACATCTCGCTAATAAACTTGAAAATTTGGATGTTGATTATGCCGCTACACATTCTTACCTATGGAAGGGAGAACTGATGATTGTTCATGCTGCTCCTTAGAATTCTTGGCTGTGGATGAAGTAACCAACGCAAAGGGAGCCTGCTTTGTCCACTGTCTGATTTCATAGGCCCTACGCCTCGGCTTCTCCCTGCCATGGCCTTTTGGGGCATTTTCTTTCTTCTTGGTGATGGCTATGGCGACATCATTGGGAAACAAAGATTGCCAGATGAATGCATGTAAGAGGGTCAGAACCAGCAACGCTGAAACCATAAGGAGATGACAGTAGTGACAACGTCACTGCTAGTCCCTTGCTTATTACACTCGGCTCTTGTTCTGAATATTTTATCGTTGCCAAAGAAGCTGTGGTCATAGGGAACGTGTAGGACCATCAAGCCACAGAAAACCTGCAAAGAGAAAAGTCGGCTGTCTTTTCACATTGAAATCTCGGGGAAGTGATCGTGATTTTTCCTTTCTTTGTCTCTTGTACATGTCAAAGATAGTTACTGATTGTCCATTGTAAAACAAATTAAATATCAAATGGTGTATATATACATTCTGAATTAACTGCTAGGATGACATATGATAGAGCTGTGTGGAAAGGAAGAATTCATGTAGTCTACTCGAAAAGGCAAGGCTTAGTTGTGTATATCTTGTTCTTCTCATTAAGGTCATCTCCTGAAGTGAAACTTTGCCTGCTGCTTGTTCTGGTGTCTCAGCGGATTCTTCAGTTCTGATGAATGGTGATGATTCGTGTCCAGTTAAAGTTCATAACTAACCTAACGGGCTGCAAGGAGATGCAAACATTTAAGGAGACTATGTTTGAATCAATCTACGGGGAGAGATGGCAAATTTTTTCTCCGTTTTGCAAAATTATAAGGAAAAATTGGGTGAAATAGAAAATAACTCATAAAACATATTACTAACGCTTCCTCATACGTAAAGAGTTCAAGTCCCTTCAACATCCAACCTAATGTGAAAATGCTCATATATTCCTCGTGATGTGTCTCTCGTGATCTACTTGTCGTCAAGGCTATAGTAAGCACATCAATTTCGATATCTAGTGCCCAGCTATCCTGTCCAATGGTCCATCACTTATCGAGGTAATGGCTTGGTGCATCTTCCCTTGGCAAGGCAAGTTTAAGGTCGATACTTTTACGCATTAGCAACTTGATGTGCCTGTCAAACCTAAAGCTATTAATTACTCCATTACTTCCAACTTGTAAAAGTGGGGAAGGGTAAATATAAGCGATATGGGTATGTCAATGGTGCTAAAACGGTATGATTATCATCTCAAAACTTACGGTCATTCACAGGTTTGCAGGGGCAAGATCAATGGGTGGGATGATATAGCCACGAGGACTAACCCGCCCGGTTAAAGCAGATGCAGGCTATTGAACCCAACCTACCATTAATCTGTAGCCAGTTAGGTGGCAATATCCGGTCCCGATTTTCAAGAAGGAACCCAGAAAGCAATGCGATACCCGAGTGAGGAACTTATGAATTATGATGGAAGCAAAAAGAGAGAAAACAAGAAAAGGGCCAGCCCACCTCACCTGAAGCCTCTAAAGAAATTGATCCGAACAAGGCGTAAAGGAAGATGGCGAGGAAGTAGCAGATCCTGGAGAAGCCATTAAACTCTCCGTAGATAGCCTCCCAAGCGATGCTTGCTGTGCATGGCGTGGCGATGAACATCGATAGGCTGGCAGCGCCTGGCTCGTAGGGAGCCTCTGGTACAGCGTCACGAACACCACCAGGTAGTGCGTGATTCCCACAGACCAGAAGAACTTCCCGGTCTCCTTCCATCCGACCTTCGCAGCCAGCACCGCCCTCACGAAGTTCCCGATCACTGACAGGTGCGACAACAGTTGACCACCTTGCAGAGTCTCCTCTTCCCGCCGGACAGCCACTGGCCGTAGATCTTGAGCTCAAGGGTCAGAATGGGTGCCATGAACGCGCACCAGAGGCCCGAGGGGATGCGAGATTAGAGAGCGGGAGGCGCACCGATGGCGAGGAACATGCAGACGATCCAGGGGCGAAGAAGAAGTTGATACGGACCGGGTGGTCGAACTCCCTGCGGACAGCCTCGAAGAAGAAGACGCACTTGAGTCCGTAGATGGAGATGAGGAGGAGGAGGGAGAGGGCGGCGAGGAACCAGAGAGCGAGGTTGATGAGAGGGGTGGCGTGGAGGAAAGTGGTGGCTGGGCTGGTGGGAATACAAGACCAGAGTATGGCCTGGCTGCTTAAGCCTAGGCACATACCGAAGCAGCCGATGGGAAACCGCAACAGGAACGGCCATTTCTCTTCCATCGGCAGCATAATATCTTCCTGATCCTGCATGAATGCCAATTGACTAATTATCAATAAGTGGTGCCATCTCGATTCTCATGTCATGCAGCACGTCATGCACACAAACACACACGTATATATACACACAATATCATGTCATGAAGTGGGTATGGGGAAATTAGGTTCATTGCAATAGTTCATCAACGAAAGGACATGATTAGTTTACCTTGACTTCATCGAGCTCCGGACCTCTCAAGGCTGCAAAATACCTGCCGGTGGGAAGGTTCATGTTCAGAACTTCTTGTAACTGTCCCGAAGAGGAGCTTCTTCGAATCTTGCTCGTTTTCTATTTTGACAGGAAGGAGTGTGTGCTACCTATGAAGGGCTCCTTTTGTCCTGAACACGTTGAACATGACCGCCAGCCATCTTTCCACTATAGCTGTGCGTAGCTCCCAATCCTCCTAAACTCCTACCGTTCCTCAGCAGAACCCTTCCATCCCTAGCCCTGGATCTCCTAAAAGCAGAAAACCTCGTGTCAACACTGACCTGCTGACTAACACTCCGGCGTAGCTTCTTCACATCTCTGCCGCAGGTTTCACGTAAGCTGGTAGGTCTTTCGTCCTCGGAATACTCTTTCTGAAGTGTCTGATTGACATCCATAGCATCGTCTTCTTCTAAAGTTGTCAGGATGGAGTTCGCCATGTTTCTTTCCCTCATTGTCTAAGGTTCCTCAATGGGCTTTCTGCTGAATCTGGAGAGGAGATTCAGAGGACAAGACGGACGGCTTTTTATTTACAGAAGTTGCTTCATTTAGGTCGTTCTTCCCTTTTCAGTTGGTGGTGCAACGCCAAGAGCTTTCATGGAGAAATCACGAGATTAGTAATGCATAAGGACAGCTGTGCTGTGAGGGCGTGTGGTTGAATCTTACCGAAAAGTGCATTCTTAAGTGAAACCATTTAAAAGGAGGATCTATAGTCCCAGGAGAAAAGGTGGATCTGCTAGTCCCATTAATCTCGGCATTACATAAGGACAGCTGTGCTGTGAGGACGACTCCATACTTTTGCTCACGAGTAACAGTGTCCCGATCCACTTTGTTGAAGAACCTGAGAGAAATCACCTCATATGACAAAAGTAGTGACATTGTAGGACACCTTTGATCAAACAAAATTAATAGATTAACGGCCTCAGTTGATTACGTGATAAAGGCATCCATAGATACCGAAGAAATTACAAGTGTCAGTAGCCCACAACCAAATCTTCGTTCGAGTTGGTGGACGATAATTCGAAAATTATGGACCTTGTGGCCTTAATTTGCCGCCATCAGTATGGTCATCTACTGCTACAGGCGGCACTTCGGAAGCCGATGTTACTCCAAGGGCTTGCCAAACTTTGAGTGATCAAAAAGGTGTACATAACTCGATGGTAGAAAAGCTTCGAAATTTGTGGTCTATCGGAAAATTGAAACGAACATAGTTTCATCGTGAAGCATATAGCCTTCATGCTTTGGAGCAGAGAAGCACCAATGCTAATTAGTCATCAAAAACTATATACAGTAACCCCACTATTGCTTCCTCGCAAAATAATCACCGATAGCAAGCTGGCAAACAGATAATTTGATAGAATAGTGAGGTCGCAAACAAATCCGGCGATTTGCTTTTCACCAACAAAACGAAGCAAAACGTCTTACCCTTTAGGCCATCCGTCAGGATATGATCTCAAACGGATCTGTTAAAGTCAGTGCAACAGACCCTATAAAATGCTGGTGCCAGATTTTTAATTTGAGCAGCACCAAACATCTCCGAAGCAGGGCCACATGAAGTCTGAAGTCGAAAAACTTGGCCAATTTACCAATGTACCCGGATATTTTATTTTTCTGGGTGCAGCAGCTTTTCCCCGAGACGTTAGTCACGAATGACGATTCATCATATTGTTAACCACCCTGTGCCTCTGGAGTCTTGGACAGCAGCGGTTGCAAATGTTGTAAAAGCAAAATAACAACAGTGACAATGATAAAACCTTAATTTCTTGATTATCCAAAAGAAAACACATAATTTCTTCCCTTGTATGACTTCGTCCCATATACCAAAATAAATTCACAAGACCGAACATAGTAAACAGTAAACTTTTCATTTCATTTCAACTTCATCTCATACAGCGGAGATAAGTAACAAGACATTAACGGACACGGTATTTAAAATTTTTCAACTTCATCTCATATACCAAAGTAAGAAGACTTTAAAGTACAACCATAATATCTTTTTCGAGGTTCTCTCTCATATACCATAAACAAATTAACTAAGGCTAAAGCGTACTGCAACTCGACCTTTCTCTTGGTTTCATATACCAGTCATTTCACCACTACAAAATAAGAACACCATAGGGCAGCATTCTGCTCCCCCTACAACACATCCTAGTCATTTGTCTAACTTCAAGCGACCTCCAACAAAACTCTTCAAGATGAAATTTACGAAACCTACTAGATTATAGCAGATGTAAGCCAGTCAAGAACGAACCAGCCCATTTATATTTACAAGCGCAGCGTACCATTAAGAGTGTTCTGAGAGATGACCTCACCGAACCTCACGAACCACTGAGCGTCGCAGCAATTTTCACTTCCGGCAGCAACTATACTCTGGCGTAGCCTCACCTCAGAGTACTCGTCCATATAACGTCCATAATTGGTTCCTGCTCCTGTCTTGCAGGATGGCAGAGGAGGCAACAAAGAGACAAGGACCCGTGACACTTCATGCATGGTAGGCCTCTCCGGTGGGTGCTTCCTTGTGCAGAGCAAGGCCAGTTGAAACATCTTCCGCACTAATCTCAAGTCGGTGCAAGTCACTGAAACTTCAGAATATTTGAACTTTTAACATCCCTGTGAATAATCCGGGGATCACAGTCATGGTGAAGATAGGCGAGACCCTGAGCCGCACCTACAGCAATCTGCAATCTTGTGTCCCAGTCCAATTTCACCTTCTTGGAAGGTCCTGTAACGCCACCAAAATTCCAAATTTTCAACCAACCTGAATGGCAAATGCCATCCATCAAACATAACAAGCCAGGGTCCAAAAAACTTGACAATAACTAACCATGAAGAAGATCCCAAAGGGATCCATTTTCCATAAAATCATAAAAAAGAAGATTGCCATGAGGTGAGAGTGAATATCCACGCAAGCTCACAAGGTTCCTATGCTTGATGCTGCCAATGGTTGCCAGCTCATTTTCAAACTCCCGAAGATTATGTAAGTACTGATTGTAGAGTCTCTTGATGGCAATAATCTTTGAATTCTTAAGAACACATTTATACACAGTACTGGTGGCACCATATCCGACAATATACTTCTCACTCAAGTTCTCAGTGATCCTCATGATATCTTCGTAAGTATGAATTGCCATGTCCATATGTAGGATCACCAGTTTTGGAGGGCCTAAACAAAAATGGAAAGCTTTAGATTCTGGTTCCTAAACAAGCAGCCAATAGAAAACCATAATACCATATACACTACCTTGGACACTATTGTTTGAGCCTTTAGCAAATTGCTTCTGATGGTTAGTCCTGTAAACTGCGACTATGATCATTGACAACAACGTGACGCTACCCAAGGTTATGCAGCCGACAGCAGCTCTAGAAATAATGGCTGAAGTAGACATACATGGAGCTAGTATACAATGTGCTAAACAAAATAAAGAACAAAGGCTGCACTCACGTACCTTTGGATGGTTGATCACATACTCCACATACAGATCCCGACCAGTTTCCACACAAAAAAGGATTCCCCAGGAAGCTGGAACAGATGCACAGTGCACTAAGGTTACAAGGCAAAAGTTATAAAGCATTAGAATACATGAACAATAGCATACCTCTCAGGGGGAAACCTTGAAAAGTTTTTAGTTGATGGAACAGCTCCTGAAAGGTTATTGTACGACAAGTTCCTGCACCACATTCCCCAAAATCAGATCGAAAAGGTTTGCATAAACCAAAAGAATGACTTAAGCTACGTGTACTTCTTGACTCACAGATTTGTAAGGCTGAAACAATTGGTTATTTGTGGTGGTATTTCTCCATGAAGCTTGTTGTTCCTCAGAAGCCTATAAATCACCAAAATCCATACAGTGATATATTGAACAATCCAGTCAAAATAAAATAAAAAAACAGGACTTTCATGCAAAATCTTTTTGCAAGAAGAAATCTTCAAGGTATAAAGGGTCTCACAGAGAAGCAATATTTTGCAGCTGGCCCAGTTCTTGGGGGACCACACCTTCAAGACTGTTGTCAGAAAGATCACTAGCAAATTTCAAACTTATTTTTAGATCCTGTGCATAAATTCTTCATCTTTGATAAGATTTGATGGCATGCAAAGTCAACTAAACAAGTTTACCAACTTACATTGAACACTTCTAAGATTTCCAAATTCTGATGGTATAGGCCCAGTGAGATGGTTTCTGCTCAAGTTTCTGCAACTCAATGAAAAATAAACAAGCAATTTCTTCAATGCACACCAGGAGAATAACCATGAAAAGAGAAAAGCAAAAAAGTGTAGCAGACGACAAACACAAGCTAATACATACAGTTCTAGCAGATGCTCAAGATCACCAACAGAGGCTGGTATATTCCCAGAAAAGTCATTGTCAGACAGATCCCTTGAACATGTAACAAGCGTTCAGTAAAGATTGTGAAACAAAAATAATGTATACTGGCATGGATAAAAGCATTGACTTACAAGGTGTCAAGATTAACGATGTGACCCAGCTCAACTGGTACTCCGCCACTGAACTTATTGGATGACAAATTCCTGCCCACACAACAGTCAGGTGAATTTGGAATTAACTATTCATGTACATTTAGAATAGCCACTGGAGAGTTTAGTCCAACATGGTGAATCACCCAAATCTTCAAAATTTAACCAGCCTAATTTCGAGGATAAAGTCCCCCAAGGACTAAGCAACATGTTCAATTGGTGTGTGAATAAACAGAACTCCGGGGCAGTGAAACAAGCTCAAATCATATGAACACCTTTCAAAATCATTCAAGTTATTCAACTAAATAAGGGATCAGGATATACAAGAGCTACTTACAAGTAAGTTAAGCTTCCCAGCTTTTCAAACTTAAGCGGAATAGAGCCATTCAAAAAGTTCCCATGCACATTACTGAACATTTTAGAAAATGTCAGTACCAGTGACAGCATAACCACTAACCAGATTAGCTAAAAGGATGAGAAAAACTTACAGTTGGTTAAGAGCAGTGCAGGAGCTGATATTCTCTGGAATAGGACCTTCAAGATTATTGTTCGCTAGGTTCCTAAATAAGTGCGGAAGGAATAAGAATAAGGTGGTAACTGTTATCGGTGTTCCATACTTTAAAAACAGGCATACTTACAGTTCAAACTTCAAACAGATCAACAAGTTTTCCGAGTTCAGAAGGAATACCATCTACGAGCTGATTATCATTAAGTTGCCTGAAAATGGGTTCAGTAGGTTTTTCCTCCGAAAGGGTCAGACACAACCAATACTGCCTACTCATATGAAACTGTCACAAATAATATAGCAAGGATAACGGATTAGTGGAGCATTACAAGTAACTCAGTTTTGTCACACTCCCGAGTTCTGGAGGAATTGATCCTGTAAGTTTGTTGCTATGTAGGTACCTACAAGTGTAGGTTAATGCTATTAATTGAATTGCAGGGACAAGTACAAGACAATGTTGAAGATGAATGAATATCCCCAAGATAAGTGCACTCACAGTTTTCCAGTGTAAGAAAGATTGCCCAAGATTGGAGGTATTGAACCAACTAGCTTGTTCTCACTTAAATCCCTGAATCAAAAGCCAAGTTTACTGCTTGGTAATATAAAAGGTTCTACATGTCATGTAGAAAAATGAAAGAACCACCTAACTGCTAACATGACCAAAAGATTTTATACAAGAAAAGACATCCATGATCATAATATCAGTCCAACAGAACATGGAAAGCAGCCAACATGTCCTCACAAGGTGAATATCATCACTTCTTTTTCTTGGTACATGATTTTGTTAATGCAAACCAATATATGTTAAAAGGAATAAACTCATAGTTATGCATCTGGTCACCCTCACTGTATACAAAGCAATCAAGGAGCATACCTCTAAGAATTAAGACATATGTTTGTATGAGAGAGATGTTATTTTAAAAAAAAATATTAAAAGAAAAAGTAATAATACATATAAGTGATAAGGAGTCTAGAATCACATCTGCTCCTGAACTTTATCCATTGCGGAGAGGATACCCACTGAGTGAAGCATCTGTGCAAAATAGTCTCCAAGCTTTGCAAACCATTTCGGACTTGAAATGATCACATATACAAATGCAGAACTAGTTACAAAAACAAAACCTATACTCTATTAGACTATATTCAAGATAAACCACAATGCCACAGTATGTAAAAGGATGTGGCAAAATTAAATATTACAATCCAATAAGCATCAATCCGTAGCAAACCAATGACTCACAGAACAGCAAGAGCCTGCATTAGACCAATCACTTCCGGAATCTTGCCAGTCAACTTATTCCCCTGAAGTGACCTATAACGTGGTAGAAACCATATGGTCAGCAATTAAAGATCCAACACAGCCAACATCCGTTCACATCCTAAAAACAGGCATAGAAACATACAGTGTGGCCACTTGGAGAAAGCCGATGTTATAAGGAACCTCTCCACTAATTTTATTGTAGGAAATATCCCTGAATATAAAATGTAAAGTTAAATCAATCATGTAAAAAGAAGTCATTCGATTAAAGAAAAGACACAAGCCCTAAAACCATATACATACAGAATCTGGAAACTTGTACAATTTCCAATATTATCAGGAATGGGCCCAGTCAACTGATTGCCTCTTACATCACTGTAAAAGAACCAGTAATATGTCCCAGTAGAAATGGAATTGCACAAAAGAAAATTTAGAAGAATTGAACACAAAACTTGAAAATCATTAGCAGGGATTGGTAGATAGATTGGTCTGATTACATACAAGTATCACAGTCCAGTTAGCTGGCACATGTCAAACGACAGTGTCCAGATAAGGCATTGCCTCTCAACCCACTGGAGATTACGTGCAAAAGGGAGAGAAAAAGGCATCGTTATATGACAGAAGTAGGTCCAACGGAAATAAGACAGTGCAGTTGAAGGAATTACAGGTACTGCAGCACTTCATTCCAATAAATGAATCTAGGTATTTCACCAGTGAACTGATTCTGAGCAAGATCCCTTTCAAAAGAACAGAGATAAAAACATCAAACAAGGTGCCACAAGATTTTGCACAAGCAGAACGGGTTAAACACCAACCAAGATATCAGTCAACCAAAACAGAATTAGTCAAGTCACGGGAGCAACATATGACAGCCATGACTAACCAAAAACTCTTTGTGAGAAGAAAGTTTCATCTTGGTATGGGGACCTTAAATTGACAACCAGAGGATGGAACCTTAAAGTTTCAAGCAAGGAAAGTCGGACAAATGGTAATCCACAATTCAATTGTTAAAAGATTTGGAAGAGTTTGCAAAGTGATTCAATGTTCCCAAGGTTCAGATAAACATTATTTTTCAAGCAAAACAATTGGAACATTTGATGTCTGAAGTATTTATTGCTATCCATGTGATCCTAGACACAAATGTTGCTCAGATCAGCAAATGTATTTGAGACTAATGAACTCACAATATCTTCAGATTAGGAATTTGTGACAAGGTTGATGGAATTGGTCCTGATAGTTGGTTATATTTCAAGATTCTGCACAGTACAAAACCTAAAATTAAGCACATATGAAACAGATCACATAACAAAGCAGTATTTAGCACAACTAAAGAAAACATCAAACAGAGAAAGGATCCTGACAAGTTCTCCAGTTGCTTCAGCTTTGATATGGAGAAGGGTATATCTCCATGTAAAGAATTAGCAGACAGGTCCCTGCATCAAAACAGTATAAATAGTTAAACATACAGCCACAAATAAGACATAATGGATTCACAAGGACAAAAAAGAGGAAGCCTGAGCGTGAAATGTTGCCACGCAATTTTGATCGGAAGACCTGGAAGACAAGTACTTACAAATGCTTCAAAGAAACGCAATTCCCAATTTCATCCGGAATCTGCCCACTAAGATGATTCCCTTTCAGGTCTCTACAAAATACAGAAGATAATGAAGCATAATTAATCAGTGTATAAAAGCATACTCTATCCGTCTGACCAGAATTTACTATAGCCAAGTTGCCACCCTTACATAGTTTCCAAGTACTTTAAGTCACCAATAGCAGGAGAGATTTCACCATACAGATTCAAATCAGAAACGTTACTGTATCAACATGTGAGGAAGCTACGGTGAGCAAAGAGAGAAAAATAATAATCACAACCAATGGAGAGAGGCTGAGACATACAGAGAAACCACATTGAAGGTCACATTGTCACAATACACCCCATGCCATGAACAGTGGTTGTCATTTCCAGCATCCCAGTCCAACAACATATCAACAGCATTGACGAAAGATGCTTTAAGCGATAGCAATGCATTTCCTGCATTATGACAGTGATGAACAGACTCTCGCATAACTAAAAACGTCTAGGAAAGGAGTAACATTAGCGCTAAATGCTGTCCCAAAAGAAATGCGTTTGTTTCCATTCATCGGGCAAAATAAACTATGGCAATACATGCAATGCAAGATAAAAGCCACATGTCCAATGCAAATAGAAAATGTATAGCAGATAACGGAACTGGACCAAATGTGGCAATAATACACTAAGGAAAAGGTGTTCGAGCAAGTCACAGGAGACTTGTTCCAGGGTAAAACTGGCACATTTCAGCTTTGAAGTTTATGAAGCTGGAATGATTTTCAGCAAAAAATAAAGGATCACTTAGAGGAAATGGATTGTTTCATCAACCGCTTGAGCTGGTGAGAAAATTTGCTCAAAGAAGCAACTAAGTGAGAGCATAATAGCAATAAATATTTTTTTACGATCAGCAACCTAGGTTACCAAATTTCTCACGAAGTCAAAGCATATACCAAATCCAAGCCCCACAAATTTCTCTCCAATACGTCCATTTCCATCCATCGAGTTATCTATTATTTTCCTTTCAGGGAATAACTCTCAGAACCGAGGCAGAGTAGACTACAGAAGGCAAAAAGAATGTCTCAAAGCAAACATTTCACTATGAAAGCACGTTCTCATTCGCTTTCCGCTATATGTATCTATGAGCTTATTCGAACAATGTAGCCCAAAGTCAAGGAAGCGCGAGAATTTCAGAAGCGTAGAACAACCTAAAACCTAAGCCGACGCTCCTGAACGCACTTTCGGCTGGCTAAAAATTCAACATCTAATAGAAGTTTCTTTCCAGTTCCTCCTAGTACAAGCTTCTCCCAATCTTGTTTTTCCAAACAAAGATGTCTCCAGCAGGTTCTCAGACAAGTTTTTACCGAATATGGTTTCTCAAAGATAGATACATCGAGCAGCTTTTCATGGAAAAACCTAAACAGCAAAAGCAACTAAGCTTGAAATTTGAAGAGTCCCCAAGAAATGCATGGATGAAAAATTATCACTAAACAGTTGTGTTCATACATCTTTACACCGAGTTGCATCTGTCTTTCAATGACAGAGAATGTCTTAACATCTCGCGAGCATGAGAGAAACCATATCACAGACGGAATTGCAAAGAGTTTCATCGAAGGAAACTTGAAACTTATGGATCCCGGACCTACATAGGTTAGACCACTCAAGTGAAATAGCTAACGCAGACGAAGAGCAAATAGTTGTGTCCGCCACTGAAGCTCGAGTTGCTAGCCAAAAGTTTTGCGACCAAGAGGATAAAAGCTACTATCGAAACAAAGAAGAAAAGAAAGCGTTTGCATGGCCTTACTGTCGTCGGCATTTGAGGAGGCATGAACCAGAGTAGAAGAAGAGAGAACCAACAGTACCGCCACCAACCGGAGCTCCTTTCTGCATGATAAAGTATCCTCCACTGGAGCACCTAACCTCCTCAGAAAGCTCATTTCCTCCTCGAAAAGGCAGCAGCAGCAGAGAAGCAGCTCTCAAACAGCAACCGGCAGTATTTTACTTAGGCAGAAGTAAAAAGAAAAAGCAGGCCGCATTTGGATAATGGACGGGCTTTTGTCACAGCATCTCCAAGAGAGAAGAAGAAGAAGAAGAAGAAGAACAGAGAGAGAGAGAGTTCCAATATGGGAAGATGAAGTCAAGGAGAAGGAAACGGGAGGTTGCTGAAAGCGGCACAGAATGCGTCAGCCATTAAGCCTCTCTCTATTGCCATTTCCTCAAATAGAATGAATGGCGGCACGACACCCACCAACCCCCCTACTTCTCCTAACACTTTCTTCAGTCTCTCTCTATCGCACTGTTTGGTGCATATGGCTCCAATGCGTAGTACTACGACGGGGAAGGCCATTCAATAAAATATGATATCTACGGAAAGCCACAAGCCAACTTTAAAATTTGTTGATCCCCGTTCCCCTTGCATCTATTTACATATTGTCACGGGTTAGCCGTCGCCCGGCGCGCCGAGGCGTGCTAACGGGCTCTCCATGACCTGCGCTTGGCCTCGGGGTCAAGCACGCTTTAGCGGATTTCACTTTGGTGATGGAGTTTGGCCACCGTTTTCCAAAATAATGCGTGAAAGTCCCTCCCCCAAGTGTCAAGTGTACCGACACCTTGACACTCAGAGACTCACTCACTCAAAACGGCAAAGACAAATAGGCAAAGTGTTTGAAAATCCTTGGAAACGTTTAAGGCAATGCATGCAAAGGCACCTGTTCAACTCACCCCACTTAGCTTGAAAATCACTTAAGAGATAGGCACTTGACGCACGAAAACCATCTTGAAAACGTAACGTCTATTGATAGAGGAAAAGGAGTGCACAGCCCCAGCGTGCTTACATGGGTTTATTCGGGACACTTCCCTCATAGAGGGTATTAACTAAAAGCAAAAATGCCAACAAACAATTCATCATTACATTCTCCCCCACTCAAATCCGTTGTCGCCCTCGACAACGTCTTGACTTCTCATGGCACAACCCTTTTAATTTGCTTCAGCTCACCGAGGCATCCTTCATCCCCGTTGTCGCACCCCATCTGTCTGGGCTTGCGGACGATCCTTCCAACCCGTGGGACACTACGATTCACGTTTGAGAGTACACCGGCCACTACGTGATGACGGCTTATGTGCAATCGCAACGTCTCCTTTCTTTCGCTACTAAATCATGCCTGACACGTTCAGAATCTGCATGACGGCCCCCCGTTTGATTGAGGCAACCAGGACACTAACGGTGGCTTGAGTACTCCTCGCCTGTCATGAGGAAGCTTTGCTTTGGCACTGCCTATCAAAGTCTTAGGGTCGAGAGTAACTTGATTTGTTTGTTTGGCACAAAAGTGCAAGGTATTTGTGGCAACCAATGAACCTTCGACTTGATGAGCCGCATGAGTCCCGCCCCATCGGCCACCTACTTACCTTTTGAACCGAACGCAATATGTCGCGCCGGTCTGAAATGGGTCCTTGTGGTGTCGGAGACTCGCCTCGAAGTGACGCCGCTAGACTAGAACATGGTGTCGAGAGCCCTGCCTCATCGGACACCATTTGCAATGGAGCCGAGCGCGATGTATCAGCCGGCATGAACTGGACCCTAGCGCGTGCAGGAGCTCTGTCCTTGTACACCGCGGGCAACTAAAAAATAAGCACACTGTATGGCACCGGTATGAACTGAGGCCGCATGCCACGCATGGCGTCGGCAAGAATTGGGATGCGATGCTGAGAGCCTTGCCTCGTCGGACAACGTCTAAATTGAGCCGAGCGCAACGTATTGGCCAGCATGGACTTGAATTTGGCGCCGCATGAGGGGTCTCCACCTGTCTTGGAGAACTTGCCTTCAAGTTGGGCACATGCAAAGCGCAGTTCTTGTGGCGATTGGCAAACCTTTGTCATTCTTGGCCGGGCGCGACGTATCCCACCAACATCTCCTTCAACTTGGCATCGCATGAGGGGTCTCCACCTGACTTGGAGATCCTGCCTTCAAGTTGGGCGCTTCATAGTGGCACTCCGCATCATCGAAGTAGCCACTAAGTCAAAATGGGTCATTCAGCTCCATGTGCGTCCCCTTCACACGAGTTGAACCACAAGGGCACAGTCTTGCATGAGCAAAGGACGGCCAAAATGGGGGTTACCCGGAAGAACAGCGTTACCCCGCCGATCCTCCAATCCTTCTTTCCAATCTCCTTTGTCATAGTGCGCCCGTTAAGGAGTGACACTAGACTACAAGATACTATCCACTTGGCAGGGTAATGCTCGAGACCATAAGAGACGATGTCTACCAAATAAAGAACTTTAACGAATCTAAAAGAATGGATCGAGGACTTACTGTATGTTGTAACAATCATGAAGAAAACAACACGGCCATTGAGGAAAGGCTAGAAGCCCTCGAGGCACACTGGAAGACACTTGACCGAGCTATCATTAGTAGGGTCATAGTTACTTCATTTCGAGTAGTTACTTCATTTCGAGATGATAGTATCTCGAAGTCGGATGCCTATTTAAGGAATTGAAGTACGAAGGACTTTGAAAATTTCTTATGGTAAGTGAATAAGTACATAAGGCCCAAGAGATTATACAAGAGGATAGGAGGATCGGTATGACAACATCATTTCTCAAGGGTGATGTCATTTTTTTGTGACTCTCCATAGATGTCGATCGAGAACTCTGCACCATCAAAACTTTTGATAACTTCAAACAGAAATACAGAGGCAATTCCTTCTTGAGGACCCGGAGTACTTAGCTCGAAAAGAATTCACGCGGCTAAAACACGAGTGGTTTATCCTTGAGTACATCAATCGTTTGACTTTGTTGATGCTGAATATCTCGATCATAGCAGAAGCGGATCATTTCTTCTTCTACATGAACGGATTATAATGTGAGGCGGAACGTGAGCTTCGATAAATGCAGGTGAAGAATTTGGCTTCGGCCCTTAGTGCAGTTGAATGCCTAGCAGATGATGAACCGTGAAAAAAAGACCGACCATGTCGTCCCTGGAGTCCAAAGAAACCTGCGAACAATAATGGCAGCGCAACACCATTTAATCTAGCACAAAGGGACTATGCACAGAAAGAGGGATGATCGCAAGCCTCTCCAAAATGAACACGTTGGAGGTCAGCCATATCAAGACAAAGGAAAGGTCATCCTCAAATATTACCATTGCTAAGGGAACTACAATTCGCGGGATTGTCCCACGGAATCATCCACCCAATGGGTGAACGCAATGACCATTGCGGAGGCTCTGAAGGTAGGAAATGGGGTGAGAAACATGTGCATTATTACGGTGCACTCCAAGTACTTAAGGCACACTGCCAGCATCACTGAGTACTTATGCTTAGAGAACGAGATGAGTTGCTCTACGTTAGATTGCGACTGAAAGGGATAGAGGCTCGGGTCGTAATTGACTCGAGAGCTATACATAACTCCCTTTCCCTAACGAAAGCACGCCAACTATGACTCCACATTTTCGGGACCGATGCATATATCAAAGATGTGCTAGGTAAGGTGAATCAAGTGAATCAAGTGAGCGGTGAGGTAAACAATGTTATTATCTTGATCGAAGACTGGTACACACGGACAAATTTTTGTGTAATAGAAATTGATCACCCCATGGTCTTGGGTTCAATATTCTTCCATGCGCAAGATGCTCGCCCCAACCTTATGGAGCAACATCTCTACTTTTAAGATGACAATGACTGAGACAACACCACCTCTTTATCATAAGATGAGTTGACGGAAAGACGACTCTATGGCTTAATGTTGATATGATCCCTCATGACCCTGAAAGACACTAAAAGGATAACATTTACTGCGGCTGCCCTATCAAATTATACAAAAGAAACTCCCAAAGCATGACATTGTCCTAAGCCTCACTAATAGTGCAAAGTTACTGCGATGCTTTGATGTAGAACACAACATACCCCAAAGTAGAACAAGCACGATCAAATAGCCATTGGTGCGAGAAATGGTCAAGACATTACCGAGGACGACAATGATTCGAGTGGAAGAGAATGTGACCCTTCAACCGTGAATTGTACATAGCCTTTTGACCCATGTAAAAACTCACGTTTTTTAAGAAAGAGTCCCGAAGAAAACCTTGTTACGTGTTGGGACCACGAGCACTGTGTGCTATAAAGAAGTCACGTTACATTCAAGTTTCCATGTACTTACTACTCTCTTTTATTCTTGCCTTTATCATTTGGATGTGTGGGTCTTTCAGTGCCAACGCTTTCGACAAGCTTGATACCAGCGCGGCCAGTGCCTGTCGCCCTACCACCCGCCTAGCGCCTAGCGCCTGGCGTGCACCCGACTATACCCGCACCCTAGCCAACCTTCACCCGACCTTCCACCGACCTGCCATCCTTCCATGCCCCAGCCACTACCTGCCACCATCTCCTAGCCTAGCATCCTACCACCTAACACAGCCCGTGACCTCTTGCCTAGGACTCCCAACTCCACATCCCATCCCACGCTATACGCTCACAACTGAACCCATCCTAGTCTAACAACTCACATTCTGTTTTGGGTTGACAGTGACCGACTGCAACGCTTAGGTGAAATTCGCTAAGGCTTGCTTGGCCCCGAGGCCAAGCGTCCATTACGGTCTAGCCCGTTGACCCGTACGACATTGGTTTGACCATGACAATAGGTCTTAATGTCACGACCGAAAGGTTCGTGGCGCATGACCAGCGCTCAACTAAAGCAAGTTAAGCTAGCCTACTCTCAGTTCGAACGCAGCGCGGAAGTAAAGAAGGTTCGCATGATCACAAGTTCGCAGTTTGCAAGAATACAAGAAGGCAGAGGCAAGTGCACAAAAGAGTTTATATTGCAAAAGAAAAGGTTGTGTGTCACCCAATACACGCTACACTTCAGTTGGGGGTGTCTATACAAACGTTACAAGTCAAAAAGGGTTGTCTCCAAGCGGACACCCCAAAAGCTTCTAACGAAAACTGTCGGGTTGTCCCGCAAGGGGGTCCGGTTATACAGTCATAGTCAGGTTCACGGTAGTTGAGGGGTCACATTCTCCCCCATCGAAGCCGTTCACGTCCGCGACAACGTTGCAATGCGTCGATGGTACTCCGCGAGTGCCTCTGGAAATTGCCTTATCGTGTGCTCCTTCTCCCAAGTGGCCTGGTCTGCATCAACTCCTTTCCACTTCACAAGGTAATGGGTCCGCCGTCCGGTTAAGGTGCATAGTACATGGTCCAAGATCAACTCCACCTCTTTGCAATCCGATGTTCGCAGGTACGCTGTGCTCTTGTTGGTTTGTCGCACTGCTAGTCTTCTGCATCTGCATGGTATGCCTTCATATTGCTCACGTGAAAGACAGGGTGCGTCCGAACATGGTCAGGCATATCCACCTTGTACGCCTAGTTCCCTACCCTCTTGACGATCTGGTAGGGGCCGTCATATTTGCGGATCAATGCCGCATGATGCCCATGAAAGAATTGAGAGTGTTTAGGGTAGAGTTTCACCAGAACATGATCCCCTACACTAAACGCGACAACGCGTCGTTTTATGTCAGCCCATTTCTTCATCCTTTTCGCTGCCTTCGCAAGGCGCACGTGCGCCAGATCTCGCCTCTCCTGGATGTCTGTTGTAAAGGAGAACGTCGCCTGCACTCTCCCGTTATAGGTTGCAGCCAATGAATGTGGAGTTTGTGGTAGTTGTCCTGTAGTCAGTTCAAAGGGGCTCCTGTCGGTGGACTCACTAACTTGCAGATTGTAAGAAAATTGCGCGAGGTCCATCCACTCTGTCCAATCCCTCTAATTTGCACACACACAGTGCCGAAGATAGCACTCAACCAAGGCGTTAGATTCTTTTCGTCTGGCCATCTGTCTACGGGTGACAACTTGTGGAGAATAGCAACTCTGTACCCAACAACCGAAATACCTCCTGCCAGAAATTACTTGTAAACCGAGCATCACGGTCACTGACTATGTTGGAAGGGACTCCCCAATACTTGACCACATAGGTGACAAAGAGTTTCGCCTTGCGCTTAGCTGTGTATTTCAATGGGCATGCCACAAACACCTCATATTTCGAGAATCTGTCCACCACCACCAGAATGGATTGACAACCGTTCGACTTTGGCAGGTTCAGAATAAATTCCATGGAGACATTCTCCCATGGTCGACTCGGAATCGGTAAGGGTTCCAAGAGTCCTGTCGGTTTCTGGTTATCCACCTTTTCCTGTTGGCAAATGAGACAAGTCTGCACGTACGCCGCCACATCATCTACCATGTTCGGCCAGTAGTAAGATCTCTCCAACAAAGCTTTTGTCCTGTCCATACCCAGATGTCCTGCCCAAGGTGCATCGTGACACTCCTTCAAGATGTCCCTTCTCAAGTTCCCTATCCTTGACACATAAAGTCTGTTCCCTCTTGTCAGCAGCAAACCATCTTCAACCCAAATCCGTCTAGTCTTACCATCCTGGACTAACGTCTTGAGCTGCTTGGCCATCCCATATGCTTTTAAGCCCTTGCGAATCCGCTCGACCAAGTCACTTTGAACCTGCACACTCGAAGTTTCACCATCTCCATCTAGAGCTGCCAACTCTGCCCTTCTACTCAGTACATCCGCTACTGAGTTCGTCTTGCCCATTTTGTAGAGCAGCATGAAATCAAATTCAGCCAAAAATTGTAGCCATCGAGCCTGTTTGGCTGACAACTTCTTCTGAGTTTGGAAATAACTCACCGCTACATTGTCTGTCCACACTGTGAAGTGCTCCCCCAGAAGATAGTGCCTCCACAAGCGCAGGCAATGTACCACTATCGTCATCTCTTTTTCGTGGACTGAATATCGCCTTTCTACGTCCTTTAGCTTTCAACTCTCAAAGGCAATAGGGTGTCCATTATGCATGAGTACTCCACCTAGAGCAAAGTCAGAAGCATCTGTTTGCACCTCGAACGGTTGACTGTGATCTTGCAGCACCAACACTGGTTCCCTCATCACCGCCTCCTTCAACTAGTTGAAGGCTTCCTAGCAAGACTCCGTCCATTCCCACGTCTGACACTTCTTCAACCTGTCTGTCAAGGGGGCCACAATTATGGCGTATCCCTTGATGAAACGCCTATAGTAGTTAGCTAAACCAAGAAAGGAGCGCAAGCCCGTCAAGTTGGTTGGAGGTTGCCATTCATTGATCGCTTTGATCTTCCTCCCGTCTATCCGCATCTCTCTGTGGCCAATCACATGGCCTAGAAAGTCGATCTCACTCTGTCCGAATAGGCACTTCTCTCTTTTGACGTAGAGGTGATTCTCTTGTAGTAGTTTGAACACTGTCTGTAGGTGGTGAACGTGCTGATCCATGGAAGTGTACACCACTATATCATTAAGGTAGACGACCACAAACTGATCCAGAAATGGATAGAAAATTTTGTTCATCAATGTCGAGAATGTTGTTAGAGCGTTCGTCAATCCGAACAGCATCACCAAGAACTCATACGCACCGCTAACATCTCGTCCAGTTGTCCCCTTAACTCCTTCAGTTCCACCGGTGCCATGCGGTAGGACGCCATGGCCGGCGGTTTAGCTCTAGGTTGTAGCTCGATCTAATAATCTATTTCTCTTCGAGGTGGGAGCTACTTTGGGAGTTTTGCAGGCATCACGTCGTCAAACTCCCTCAGCACTCCATCCAGCTCAAGGGGTGCCCCTAGGTGGGGCATCCCGTCCTCCTCTTCTTCATCCCAAATCGCTACGAGGTACGTCTCTTCACGTCGCCTCAAACCTATCTTCAATTGAAGTGCAGATATCATTCGGTTTGAGCTTTGTCCAGACTCTTTCGTCTTCATTTGAACCTTAGCCACATAGGGCGAGTCAACTTCAAGCAAAGCTACGTAGTCGCGCCTTGGTCGTATCTCTGCATCACACTCCCGCAAGAACTCTAGCCCCAAGACTATCTGATAATCGTCCATCGGGGAAACGGAGAAGTTGGTCATACCCTCCCAATCCCGCAAGAACTTTAGCCCCAAGACTATCTGATAATCATCCATCGGGGAAACGGAGAAGTTGGTCACACCCTCCCAACTTCCAATTTGGATTGGCACCCTTAGTGCCTCACCCACCATCTTCATGGGCATCGAATTCAAGGCCTTCATCAAACCCTCCCGTTTCACACACTTCACACCCAAGCGATTCACTTATGCTGGCGTAATGAAGTTACGAGTTGCCCCCGTATCTACCATAGCCCTTGCGACTGTACCCTTAACAACAACATCCAAGTACATTACGCCTTTGCGAAGAGGTGCCGTCGGAGTCAGTGCCTTGGCCTTCTTCATAACATTCATTTGTTGAAGAGCTCCCATCCGCGGTTCGTCAGGTTCTCCCTCTTCTTCTTGTTCCATTTCATTTACGCGCTCAGGGTTGTTCTTGTTCGGGCATTCCGCAGATCTATACGGGCCTCCGCAGAGCCAGCACACCAGTTTGTATGGTGGATCCTTTTGCTTCGGTCTGCCATCGGGGCCCTTTGTTGGTGCCTCACCCCGACTGTCTCCACCTTTATTTCCCTCAAAATTCTTTTGGAAGGGTTTCTTCACCTCAGTCCTATCTTATGGCTGTCTACTAGCCGATCTGCAGCTGTGATAGATTCAGATAACGTCCACAGGTTTTCATGGTGAAATTCCTGTTCTGCCCAAGATTACAAGTTATTTAGGAAGTGAAAGACACGATCTTCCATTGTCATCGTCTTGATACTAAGCATCAATGACTGGTATTCTTTTATGTAGTCATAGATTCAGCCTGTTTGCTTTAAATTGGAGAGCTTTCGCTTAATTACCTCCTTAATGTTTCGAGGTAAAAAGTGATCCCTTAGCTCCTTTTTGAATGCTTCGTATGTGTCCAACTCGCACTCACCATTCTCAATCTCTTCAAGCTTTCGACGCTACCATAAGAACACGTCATCTTCCAGAAAAGTTTAGGTCGTGGCCATCTTCTGTTTTTCATCATCTAGATTACCAGCCTTAATATACATATCCAAGTGACAAAGGAAGTTCTCAATTTCCTTCCCATCCCTTGCGCCATTGTATGACTTAGGACCCTTCACCTTTAGTTTGGGGGTCCTCACTCCCCTACCAAAACTCTGCTTCCGTTCGACCTCCGTCAAACGAGCCGCAAAAGATTGTTGCACGGTCTCGAGACTATCTACATGATCCTGAAGGGATGTCTCACCATAAAAATCTCATAATTAAAAATGTCATTGCCAGTCGCAGCTTGCACCAATGACTCTCTTAAGGAGGCACACTCCTCCTCTAGTTTGTACAGCCTGCTCTTCAGGCTTGAGACAACGTCTATTTCAGCGTTAGACGTGCTCTTCTTGCCTTTTCCTTTTTCTCTTCAGCTCTCTCCTTGAGCCGACTGAAACCCATCACAATGCACCTCTGACGCCGCTTATGCTAACGCCCCCAACGTTAGCACTCAATGTCCCAACTTCCAGTCGAACTGTGATCTGATACCAAAGTTGTCACACCTGAAAGATTCGTGGCGCGTGATCGGCGCTCAACTAACGCGAGTTAAGCCAGTCTACTCTCAGTTCGGACGCAACGCGAAAGTAAAGACGGTTCGCATGATCGTAAGTTCGCAAGAAGGTAGAGGCAAGTACAAAAAAGAGTTTGTATTGTAAAAGAAAAGGCTGCGTGTCACTCAATACACGCTACACTTCAGTTGGGGGTGTCTATACAAACGTTACAAGTTAAAAAGGGTTGTCTCCAAGCGAAGGCTCCAAAAGCTTCTAACGAAAACTGTCGGGTTATCGCACAAGGGGGTCCGGTTATGCAGTCATAGTCAGGTTCATGGTAGTTGAGGGGTCACATTAATACATTAAAGAAAAACCTGTTTTTTCTCTTCACTCAAGTATCATTGAAAATATCCTCTTGATAATAACACGATAATGACCGCCGTATATTAGAAGGCATGGTCATGACATTCAAGGAAATTGTGGCCCGAAGGTCCACCAGCAGGGAGGAGGGAGACGCTCACCACATGGTGCGCGCCCCGGGAGGTAGATAGGGTACCCGTGCCCAATGCCATGTCAGTCCTCACGTAGCCCGGGAACGGAGAGTTCACGCACGCTTTGTCTACCAATTCACGAGCCAACAATCTTGTGTAAGCAATCAACACCATCTTGGAAAGAAACTTGAGGGGCCACATGCTTTCATTTTTGAGGTGCTTACCAGAAACATGTCCAAAGACCTCATCTATCTTTCCCTCTGTCAAGTTTTCCATGTCTGACAATTGCTTCCTTAACTCTTCATCCCTCATAAACTGTAGCAAATTAGCATATCATTAGTATAAACACAAAGAAGATCATTTGCTGTGGTGAAATGGACAGTTTTAGAAACAAATTGGTGAGCACAGTAGAACCAATAAGGCTTACAGAGAGAAGTCCCAAGTAAGAAGAGACGTTCACAATTCTGGCCTTGTGAGAAGAAGGTCGAAGCAGAGGAAGCAATGCCTTGGTAAGCCTTTTGGTTCCGTAGTAGTTGGTGCTAATGCACTGCTTTGATAATTCATATTTATCAGAGATCCCATCCATCCAGTTAATATCTCCCTGCACGCTGCCTCCCACGCACCCAACAAAAAGAGAAAGAAAAGGTTTCAGTCTACATTTGGTATGACCTATTTCAATTGAAAATGCTATTGTTCACTAGTATCACACAAGAACAAACATGGTTGTTTTCATGCCCGGAGACGGAAGTTAAAACCTTGTGTGTGTGAGAGAGAGAGTACGATAATGATATTAGCATCCACGTTGTTCTTTTGCATGAAGTCCCAATCCATCTGTGACATGGCAACACCAACATTGTTTCTCTGCACATGTCAAGCATAATTTGCAAGTTGTTCGTGAGGCAAAAAGCAAACGAAAGGAGAACACAAACTGATAGAAGGCCACAATGATACCATGGAAACCAAAAAGAAAAGACAACGATGAGCCACCCACACAGGGGCTACCGTCCTGCCTATCAGTAGGCACAAAGATCTGCACGGTGCTCGAACCATATCAGACACTTGCACCAGTCATCAGTCACTTTAACACCAGTCGGATTTTTGGCTTCATTTGGGAACAAAGAAATACAACGGTGTTAACAGATGTACATTGTTCAGTAGTATTAAGAAAAAACATTTAACCCACAAAATCACATGAACAACAAGCTTGGAAATTCGACGATGGTTTTGGAACATCCCAAAATGATCCCTAAAAATGTTAGTGGAACTTGTTGCGGGTTCGATTCAAACACCAAGCTTAACCAGCTCAGCAAATTTCCGAACGCTAAGGAAAATGTCTTTCTCGCATGCAAACTTGCAAGAATGTCAAGAAATCCGGTCTTTAGCTTCAACCACTGGACGAAGTAAAAAATGCTTTCAGCTTGATCAATATCGAGTGTGTGGAAGATGACATTTTCCCTCCTTTCTTGCATAAACGCTTGAGTAGGGAGGGGGCTGACAACTCTTCCTGAGGCTTGCAAGCCGTCATTATTACGGTTAGGCCCTCGTCCACCAGCAGCCTAGCGATCTCAAGGCTTATCCCTCTGTTCGACCCCGTCACCACCGTCATCGTCTCCCAAAATGTAACGTGAGAGTCCCTCTCCCGAGTATCAAGCTTGTTGAAGACGTTGGCACTCGAAGACTCACACACCTAAATGATAAAAGCAAAGAGGCAAAGAGAGCAAAGGCACCCATTGAAACTCACCCCGCTTAGCTCAATAATCACTTAAGAGAAAGGCACTTGACACACGAAAACTATTTCAAAAATGTAATGTCTTTATTAATAGCAGAAAGGAGTGCATGGCCCCATCGTACAACATGGGTATTCGTAACACTTTCCCCAAAGAGTGTTTTAACTTACAACCAAAAAAGCCAACAAACAATTTACCATTACATTCTCCCCCACCCAAATCTGTTGTCGTCCTCGGTAACATCTTGACTTCATCCCAGTTTGGAGTTTATGGCACAATCCTTTTGATTTGCTTCAACTCACCGAGGCAGCATGCATCCCCGTTGTTGGCACCCCATTTGTCTGGGCTTGCAAACGGTCCTTCCAACCTATGGGACACTACCTTTCACGTTTTAGACAATGTTGGCCACTGCATGATGATGCCTTACGTGCGACCGCAACGTTTTCCTTCCTACACTGCTAAATGATGTTTATCACATTTAAAATCTCCTTGACGGTACCCTATTTATTTGAGGCATCTGAAACCCTAACGGCGACATGAGGACTCCTTGCCTATCATGAGAAAGCCTGCACCAACACTGCCCATCAAAGTCTTGGGTCAAGAACATATTTATTGGCGATTGAATAAAAGAAGCATGAAAAGCGTGGTCTTTATCGACAACCGATGAACAATCATGGATGCACAATCTTTGTAGTGACAGACAAACCCTTTGTTACTTGGTATGCCATATGAGCCCTACCTCATCGGACACCTTCTGCAACTTAGAACCAAGCACGACGTATGATGCCGGTTTATAATGGAACCTAGCACTGCATTAGGGTCTCCACCTGTCTTGGAGATCACTGCCTTGATGGTTGGCCCTTGCAAAGCATAGTCCTTATGGCAATTAACAAACTTTCTGCTTAATGGTACTGGATGGTGGCACTCTGAATCACTAAAGTAACCACTAAGATCAGACCAAAATGGGTCATTCAGCCTTGTGTGCACCCCCATCGCACAAGGGAGATCACTTGGGTGCACCATCCTACCTCTGCGAGGAACGATCAAAATGAGGAGGTATCCAGAAGAACGGCGTGTCCTAAACCGATCCTCCAATCCTCCTTTCTAATCTTCTTCACCGTAGTGCACTTACAAAAGAATAACACTAGGCCTCTAGATACTATCCCTTCGGTAGGGTGATGCGGCTCATACCGATAGCCTAGCAAGGAGGTCGTTTTGCGCACCTCAGATCTTTCGGCCTCTATATAGTCGTAGTGTTCCCTTTGATTAATACGAAAGTAATAGCAACCTTGACTCTCTTAGTAATAAAAATATTGGTCCTTAAGCAATGATTTAACAACAATCTAGTCCCTTCTTCTTCACCCAATTTTCTTTTAACATTCCATCTAAGGGAGCAAACATTTCATAGATTATATAGGGCATCTTGAAGACTTTGGATCCATCGTAGCTTAGCTTGGTGACTTTGAGGCAGGATCAAACTTGCTTGGATACCACTTTTATCACGGTCAAACCAATATCAAGTACATCGACGAACTTGATCAGGACCGACGCTAGGCCTCGGTGTCAGGCAAGCCTTAGCGAATTTCACCTATATGTTGTAATCGGCAACTGTCTCCCAAAACGGAACATGAGAGTTCCTCTCCCGAGTGTCAAGCTTGTCGAAGACTCACACACCTAAACGACAAAAGCAAAGAGAGAAAAGGCACCCATTGAAACTCACCCCACTTAGCTCAACAATCACTTACGAGAAAGGTACTTAACGCACGAAAACCATTTCAAAAAGGTAACATCTTTATTGATAGCATAAAAGAGTGCATGGACATGAGTATTGGGGGCACTTCTCTCAAAGTAGGTTTTAACTTAGAAGCAAAAAGTCAACAAACAATTGACAATTACAATATATTAAAAGCTTACGTCTAAGAGTTCTATGAAGTGGAGACATCTTATTTTAGAAAATCGCCCGTAAGGAATCACGCCTTCTTTTCTTTGGGGTTTTACAATGGGGAGAGGGAAATGCACGCCCCACGTATCAAACTGACGACGTTCAACCTGTGAGTCAAGCCCCTGCCAGGTGACCTAACGCTCTCAGAGTTAAGCCTTGGCTTCCAAGATCCGTGAGGAGACCTCTATTTGCCTTGGCGATCATGGCAGCATTTATGATGTGATGCAGATCCCCCTGCTGATAAATGATAACGTCCCGAGGGAAGGGAAAGAATCGGGTTCCAGTATTAAATACTGGGTAGCAACGTAGCTTCTAAAGTCTGTCGCCATTGGTGCTGGTGGAGAGTTCGACTCTCAGGAGGTACATGTGGGTGTGACCGGATAAAGAGGAAGTCTTTTTCTCCAAATAAGCCCCTCTCTTGCTCCCCATTTACGAGAGCACCTCAACTAATGGAATTGACAAAAAAGACCCCTACGCATTTCTTATGCTGGACAAGTCCCATCTACTTGTTTTGTTAACTGTAGTCAGCAGCAGCTGTATATTTATATTTATATATATAGGTGTATTGTTTTGCATGCATATGATCATATATATAATATAAACTGAAAGGTGCCATTTACGAGCGCACCTCAACTAATGGAATTGACAAAAAAGGCCCCTACACATTGACTCGCTCATTAATATCGATACAAAAACTACGACTGGATAAACATTTTGATTATTATCGTCTCATTGAACTATGATAATGATCACTCCTTGTTCAAAATAATAAGCTGTGTTGCAACTTTTACCACATATTATATATCCTGCGACCCTTTAATGAGTAGGTGTGAGGCCCATAGTGAGATCTGAAGTGGCAAGTGTCATGTTTATTACAATGAAATGAACTCATATGTTCATAGTTTAAAAAAGAAAAACTAGTATCGTTGGACATTAAAGGACCAACAAGAGGGATCGTGAGAGAGCGGCAAGTCAGATGAGCCGTAGCTGCTAGTGGTCATAGTTGCCGGTGTCAGGGATCCAACTGTGATTAGAACCCACTACACTTAATCACTCAGTAACAAGGTTAGGGATGTGAATGCATTTGATTTGGATTGGATCCTAGCAATACTGAAACCCAACATACCGGATATTACATTCGGATTCAGATTGGGGGGGGACCCTGGACATAACTCCTCCCACTCAGGCTGGACTCAAACTTAAGTAAACTAATTAGATGTGAACCATCTACCAAGTTCAGATTAGTTTCGGGTTTGATTGCAAACACTGAAAGCCAAATTGTTTGGATCTACAGAACCCACAGTTCACTTTTCGGTTTGGCAGACCAACTATTTACGTCCCTAGGACTCGAAGTTTGACGGTGAAAAGAGAATGAAAGAAAGAAAGAGTGAACCTTAGTTCACTTCTGCTTTCTAGTCACTTGAGCATGATCCATGAAAAGTTATGGGGAACTAAGAATTGGATGCAGTTGCATATGTGATCGGCACAATTTAAGAAGCATAAAATGGTACAGCTTTCAGAGATGGCATGTAATATTCTTGTAGGGTCGGAGTAGGAAATTTTGGTTGAATTATGGATCCGGGCACTATAGAACAGAATCATGTCAATTCGACCTGCCGACACCCCTAGCAAGAAGAGTTCTGTAAGACCCCTGGGTGGGTTGTATAGAGGCAGGCCAAGATCATCTGCTTCTGACCAGGGAGTTGTTTTAAGATTGGTGGGTGGGTGCGTGGAATATGCCCTCTGAGGTTGGGTGTGCATCAAATGCTCCCCAAGTCCCTCAGCATCTGATCCGAAACAAGACCCATTTATAAAGAGTAGGCACCAACCTGGAGTACATATACAGGGACCAACATGTGTTCACCACCCACAAAACTCTAAATGTATATCACTACTCTTTCTTTTAAATGATAACTGGGTTACACAGGCCCAAAGAATGAAAGAGAAACGCTCAAATCTTGCTTGCCCTGCCCGGCTCACCATTTGTGCTCAATAAATTCTCAAACAAAAAAAAGGGGGGGAAATAAAACCTCAATAATATGCACAGATGCCCATCTACAAATGCAGAGTAAGGTTTGGGGCAGATTGCCCTGGTCCATCCCTAGCCTGGGTTGCACTAAAGAAGCACCACTCTTCTCCAAATGCAGCTGCAGGCCAGTTACCTTGTCCATCATCAAAGCTTCTTCACAAGTTTTGTGAAGTTTAATGCACCAAGTTGAAAATGCACGTCGAACTAATAACTGGTGTATGTGAAACATCATCAAGAGCTTTATTTCACAACAATCTCTCATTCAGATCAACTGGCTCATAGTTCAGTTCAAATTTCAACAAGAAAAAAGTGTCAAACATGATAGGAACTCATGTTTAATGGTCATCCACCGATTGATCCCCCCTACTTACAAGAAAAGTAACCATCTACCGATAGTTGTGTCTGTATGGACCTGGTAATCGTCCACGAGAGTGGTGAAGAAACCTATCACTCTGGATGTGGTAGTCACCGTCATCACGTCTCCTTACTGTGTTCTTTTTACCTCTGCCAGCTCCTCACACTTCTTCAAATCCAGCTTCTATACTACTCGAAACACAATAAGGAACAAAAAGAAAAGTCAACATCGAATTGAATGAGACACGCTCCTCCATGTGCAATTCCCTAAAGTTTGTCGGTGCGTGGAGGTTTTATTGTCTTCCTTTTTCGCTCTCCCGGACAATCAACAGTTCTGTGGATGAGACCAAATCACAAGAGCTCGGTACGTCTGGTAGGGATCTTGCTAACGCGTTCATGTGGGGAAAGGAATTAGTGCGCAGAGTGCGGTAAAAGAATATTAGGCCACATATGTCGACGAAGTGCGCATCTTGGTCCTTTTGCAAATACCAACCAAAGTGAAAGTGAAGAACCCCCTCCAAATGATACGAGAAAATCATGAATAGTTGCAGACTGACGGGCAGATGTAGTTACAGTAATGTTGATTATTTTACTAGATTTTGATGATCTCAAAGATATTTGTAATCTCATCTAAAGATGAGGAGGGATAGTAGCGGCGAAGGTTATTTTGCATATTTAACCTGGGTGAGTTGAGAGTTCTTCATTTCCTTTTATTTCTTTCACAGGCCGTAAGTGGTCAAGGATCATGGTACTAATCCAGGATCGTAAGATCCTACCTTACATTTATCTTTCAAAATAAATTTAGTATGAAACATGCTTTTCAATTTAATAAGATCAATTTCTATGACACTAGAATGAAACACTTCCTACTTTTAGCAGGGAAAAAGTGCAAGGTATGTAGATTGTAGACTTTTCACGTTCCTTAGCTTCCCTCTCATTGATGCACTCACCTTCAAGCAACGCAGAGCACAATAAGCGAGTACGGATGTACATCTCGGTAGGTGCTATGGTGGAGAGAACAACAAAGAAGAGTGATTGTCACTCCTCTTTCCTTAGAGGACTACTATGAGGGTAGGATTTTTGCAAGTAGTATACTTTTTTTTTATGTTGAAGGGTCCTTAAGATAGTGAAGCTCTATAGATTTCAGATCTAAATCGAGAACCTATTATAACAATAACAACAACTAAGCCTTTTCACATACTAGACGGGGTCGGCTACATGAATTCTTTGTTTCCACATATCCCTATCATGTGCCATGTTAGCAGTTAACTCACAATAAGCTAGATCATTCTTTATTGTTTCTTTCCAACACTTTTGTGGTCGTCCTCTACCTCTATTAATACTTTCCAAATTTAGTTTTTCATACCTTCTTACCGGTTCTTCTTTTCATCTTTTTTCTATATGTTCAAATCATCTTAAACGATATTCTCTAATTTTATCCTCTATTGTTGTCACTCCTAATTTGTTTCTAATAACCTCATTATGTATACGATCTTTTCTGATATGACCACTCATCCATCTCAACATCTTCATTTCTGTCATAGACATCTTTTGTACATGTTGATGATTAACTGCCCAATACTCATAACCATAAAACACGACAGGCCTAATTGCTGCTTTATAATATTTACCTTGTAACTTTAATGGTATCTTCTTATCACAAAGAATACCTGATGCTCCTCTCCATTTTAACCAACCATCATTAATTCTATGCATAACATCTCCATCAATTCTTCCATCACTATGAAAAATTAATCCTAGGTATTTAAAACTTTTCTTTTGGAGATGCAATTAATTTCTATGTCCTCTGATGTAACCAAATGATCAAACTTAGATGCAATATATTGTCTTTCTTCTACTAAGTCGGAGGCCTTTGCTTTCTACTAAATCGAGAACCTATTAACATCTTATAAATTGAAATTCTTTGGTTGAATAAGATTCTTTCATAAGGTGGTAAGATAACTGGGATTTTCAACCCCATGCACATCCAGATGGATCCAAACAAGCACGCTAAAGGAGCTGTTATCTCACAACATCCTCCTTATTCGAATTGAAGGGTGGCCATAAATCTAAAAGAAAGGATGTACGGTGGACGCATGTGGAGCCCATTGATTCTTCTCACCCACCTTTTATGCATGAAAAGCACGACAGCATAGAAAAGGAGAAGCAGATAAGATCTTTCCCTCTGCATACGCCGATTTCGCCAGCTCGATACAAATAAATTCAATGAGGTGCGAGCTGGATGATGAGACTGGTTCTAAAAGATGGTCCTAAAGCTTTACAAAGGATACTACAGCATGGGCAAGAGGCTTTTTTGTAAAACAAGCTTCCCAGTTCCCGTCGCAATGTATACGTAGTTGCTGGTAAATTAAATGTATCTGACCAGGCTGGCTGTCATGGCGTCGGCATTCGACAATGAAGTGTCCCGATTATCTTTTGCAGAGTCTAATTCAGCCGCGTAATTCTCCTCTTTAAGATCTAAGTGGGCCAGATTTCTGGAAGTGGCGTCTTAATGAGAGCAGGTTTGTCGCGGTTGGAAAGCGCCCTGGCTGTCATACGCTTCGATTCATGTGGGGCGCTATTCTCTGCACAGCATATTTAGGTCCTATGGAGGGGATCGATAATCGCGGTGGGATCTGATAAAATCTCACCAACATTGTAGAAAGGCTTGTCCCAAGTGAAAAATCGATTGCAACGACTTCCTTGAAAAGTTCAAATGAATCCCCAACAGGCACCTCATCTGTAAATATATGATACGATATGTAAATACTCACAGCTGCTATGAACTGCAAGCTCCTGCCATTCCTACAGCCTTTTTCTCTCTCACCAATTGCTACATGGCAGAGGATTATTTGTGACATAATGTCAAATAATCAGAAGCAGCAGGAAGCATGTAACCAAGAAACACTTATAATTAGCAACTTATTTGTTATCATATAGTTAGCAACCAATTTACGGATGATTGGCAATCAATTTTAAAAGATTACAACCTGTCTGTGCTTACTAAGAAGCCATTCCAGCTCCTGTAGCTACAGCGTGCTAGATTACGAATGGGAAAATGTAAAAGAAGCGGCTTTAAGGGGAAACAGCGTTACCCGGCCGCTAATTGCTGTGGTTAGCTCACTGTTGCCTGTGGATAGTGGACAAAAGAGACCTGTATTTTATCATTGTAAAGCTGTAAAGTGATATATGCACTTCTTGGTAATAGGACAACGTTTTAGTGGCGAAAGAGTAAGTTGTTCATCCAAAGTCTCTGTACACAAATATACAGATATAAAGAGAACTGCTGAAAGGTGTTCAATTCAACCGCAATCATTAAAAGGTTAGTCGGAAATCCATTCTTGAACACGATATGGACACAGCAAAGAAGAAAAAAGGAGGAGTCACACCACACGGCTTTAGCTTAATGAAAGCCAGAGCATGTAGAATTAATGTATTATAATTATACTCAAAGTAATCACTGATCACATTACAATGGAGTATGAATTAACCCACCTCCCGGAACCACACAACGCTAAATTTTAAGCTACAGACAAACAAACCGAAACGAATAAACCAACCGACACTTTTGTCAGTTTAGCAGGAACCACGAACTAGCCTAAAAAATCAAGATCTAATATATTTCTGAAAGATAAGATCCGAGTATTGCTTTCCGTCCGCCAATTCCAAGTTTTCACATAGTAATCAAACAACGAAATAAAAATGGCAAAATCTCATATGATGAAAGAGTACCTGTAGCTCCAATCACAATCTCCACGAGAAAGAACTATTTTATGATCTGTTTTAATGCAATGCTGTACACCTGATTACTCCCTTCGTTCAATCCTCCCTCTTGCAGGCTAAATTGAAGAATGCGCGTGCGTAGTAACTAAATAATTTATTGGTTAGGATCAAGGCTGAACCTTGGAAGAGGATCTCTTCTTAGCTTCGCTGTAAAGGACCACTCCTATTATGGTAATGGAGAACCCCGTCATACCCATCACGTTCACCGGATTCCTGAAGATGAGTACCGAAACCACCGCCGCTAGGGCAGCCTTGGCGTTGCCGAGCACCTGCAGAGTGAGGGCACTGGTGTGCTTGGTTACTAAGAAGTTGGTCAGGTTCACGAGGTAGGCGATGGTCACGTTGGCCAGCAGAAGGAAGACGATGAAGGGGTCGCTCGCCGCCTTCTCGAGGGTGATGGCCGCGACATTTCCCTCGTAGAGAAGGGTCACCGGCAGCAAAAGAAGAGCGGCCATGGGAGCCATGTACATGAGAAGGTTCATGGAGTTGAGTCGCTCGGCTTCGGAGGTGAGGAGGATCCCCTGCACGACGGACTTGAGGGCTCGGCCGGCGGTGGAACCCAGGCAGACGAGGAATCCGAAGAGGTGGAAAAGTGGCTCACTGTTGCTGGCGAGAACGATGCCGAGGACGACAGGGAGGAGAGCCAGGTAGACGAGGGCCGACTCTCGCTTGCAGGTGATGATGAAGGCGAAGAGGGCGGTGAAGAAGGGGGTGGTGGCGCCTATGGCCTGGTTGAAAGACACAGGCAGGTAGCGAAGGGAGGTGTTGCCGCAGACGACACTAAAACAAAAGATGGCGGAGAGAGCGAAGATCTTGAAGAATTGGGAGTGCGACAGAATGGGCTGGAGGGGGACGAGGCGGAGGCCGCGAACGGCCACAATGCTGTAGAGGGCGCAGCCGCACATGTGAAGCATAGTGAGGAAGATGGGGTAGCGGTAGCCATAGAAGCTCAGCAGGTACTTGTTCAGCAGAAGCACGCCGATGTTGGTGAAGTACCAGGACGCGATGATGAAGCCCGTCACGTACTGGCTTGAAGATGGTGGTGGTGGTGCCCCAATGATGCCACCACCACTATTCCTCGTCACGCCTTCGCCGTCGATTTTCGGGTTGCTAGCCCTCCTCGTCGTCGCCCACGTCAGTCCTTCTGCCATCAATCAGATCCAAATCTCGATCCACCGGCCAGCCAAAGTTGTAGCTACCTAGTGGAGAAAGGAGAAGCAAGATCTTATCCAGGACACCGATTTGGTCTCTGACGGTTGAGGATTAGATGCGGAGGAAGAGTGGGGCATGGGAGTGCCAATGATTAAATTCTTGGGGACACTAGCGAAGCATCGTGAGTGTCGGCAGAGAAGGCCATGCTTTTGACTGCCTCTGCCTCATGTTCTTATTTTAAAAGTCTAAATTCAAATACTGTTGGCTATATTTATTTGTAAACTGCAAGACGTTTGCAAGCAACGCATTGTTGTAGCGCTCGGTGAATTCGTGGGTTTGCGACGGTGGTTGATGGTGGGTGGAGTCATGGTGTTGATTTTTGATGATTTTCAGAGCTTTCTGTTTTACCATTCGGCGGTCATCCTATTATTAACCGTACGTCTTTCCTTCCACGCTTATATTTCCGTCTGCTTAAAATGTTTACCCATCACATCGGAACAGCTAAAAAAGTCTGCCACTCGTCTAATTACATACGGCTGGTTCTTTGAAACCTATTAAGAATTGATTTTCGTTATGATTCCGGTTTAGTGATGATTTTAATTTGAGTTCAGAATCAGTAAACAAAAGTTAATTTTAAATAAAAAATAGTATCTACTATAAATTTATAAGACATTAATGACTGACGGTAAATCATTACGGGGATTTGGTGCCTTCACCAGTTCAAAGCTGCTTCCAGGACGGATCTGGTTTTACATCTAACCGCCTTAGTTGGCAACAAAACTCACTCATGAAGAACATGTGAACACCAAACTATTGCATTTGTCGATGTGTTTCCAACCGACAACATATGAAATGCAAATTCAGCAAGACTATGGAGATTTCTTATGCCAGGTCCAGTTTTAATCATCTCAAGGCAAATATGGTCCCTATGGTTGGCTTAGTTTCAACAGCGGTGAAGCAAGACTCTCAACTTCAGATGATCAAAACAGATTAAAAAATTAGAGCACAAAGCAAACAAACTCATACAGATACAACTTGAAGCTTCGTTAATATACAGAATCCTCTGGCCTCAATCCTTGTCTAAAGATTTACAACATCGCCGTGACTCAAGAAGCAGAACTGCATGGTCGAAAACAAAATTTGCAATACTGGAATTGATGGAGAAAATATTTACAGACCATTTCAAAATACGAAGAACTACCTTTTAAGAGGTTCCAATTGAAATTTCCGGGCCGGTCCATGTCTACCTGGGGTCACATCAGAAGTTCTTTGGTCTGAGATCAGAGAATTTACAAAATATAATTATTAGGTACTATAATGTCTACTATTGCCATATTTCTTTGTTTTGCAGCTCTTTTTCATGGGATATTCCTCAACTCGGACAGATACTAGTAGTTTGACATTGGGCTTGTTCTAGAAAGGCTTCTACTCGACAAGATATAAGGAAACCCATAAATATAATTAATATATATGCTGATTTAAATTCAATGACTTTGTGCATTTATTTATCCTTCTATATTTTCCATTAGTTCCCCATTTATTTTTCCTTTCCAGAAATAAGCAACTTTCAGTTCTCTATTTTAATTATAAAATAGGTTAGTGTGATATCTCAATCTTTGGATAAATTAAGAAGCAAAGCGATCTATGTCTAATTGGTATTTATTGGTGTGAATAAAAAGACCTTTAAACTATGAACTTGTCCAAAGTAAAGCAAGTGTCAAAATGTAAATCTTGAAAGAAACTAGCATTTTGATATTTTTAACGTAGCACACTGAAGTTTGAGGAGTTGTAGCAAAGGCTTGTTTTGGAGACCCTATCAGTCAATTGGATCCCCTAAAACCTATTGGGTAGATTTGTGTATGAGTTTTAAAATTTTTGTAAGTTCCGTGCACCATGCACGGCTATGATTTTCTAATGAATTTATTTTAGTTCACAACTTTGAAATCTTTAAATTTATTGCCATTGCCATTTTTGTTGTTTTGTATAGAGTACCAAAAATGACTTTTGTAATTTCTCTGTAATGTTTTCTTATAAGATGATAACCTATTATGAAGAAGTCAATTGTTTTTGTCCATGTAGCAAGAATTTGTTATTGGTGGACTATAACTGGATCAACTCAAGGGCAAGGTCTACATCCTCTTGAGATCCAATATCACCATGTCATTGCTGGCCTATTCCTCTACAAGCGGCCATTATCATCACGAGAAATAGCCTTAGGTGATTTGAGATCTCTCTCGTGTCCTTCTTCCTTAGTAGGTCGATGTAAAGACTACGAGTCTTTGAGTACTTGAAAATTTCTTCGCATTCTCATTTATGGTAATATCTCCTTTTGACAGCTAGATGCTATCCTTATCGCCAAGGAATGACCGTTGAGCCTAGAAGAGAAAAATAGCAAGAAAGCATAAGAAAAAAGAATGAAGAAATGAAATGAGATGAGAAAAGGAAAAAAAGGAGAAGAACAAGAAAAAATAGAAATAAAAAATAAAAATGTGAAGAAGAAAAGAGTAAAAGAAATGGAGAAAAAGAGAAAAGTACCAAACAAGAGAAAAGGTATAAACCATATTCCTATTTCCGATCCTAGAACATGAACAACATTCTTTAAAAGGCCGAAGGAGCTCTACCAATGGCTAGGAAACATCATAAACCGTATCTTCGCATCACATCAGAAGTACGTTGGTCTGACAATATGGAATTTGCATAATATGAGTATCAAGTACTATAATGTCTACTATTGCCAGCTTTGTTTATTGTGCAGCTCTTTTTCATGATATAAATGGTCAATGGTTGTATTTCTCTTTACTTTAAGATGCGAAATTGAAAACTAGAAGGTATCAACCTGTGAAATCTTTTCCAAAAGGTAATTTTTTATTTTTTTTGCCAACTAACATTTTTATTTATGTTTGTGTATTTGGATTGTTTTGGAGCTTATTGAACAGTTTTCTCATGATGCTAAACTTGTTGAAGTCCGATGACTTGAATACGTGCTTCTGTACTTTATCTTGTCCATGTTTCCTTGATACTAATATCTCTCGCAGATATGCATATCTATAGCAGCGGGGAAGTATGACTTTGATGCATCATCCCATTTCAAACTGTGCAACCTATGGCAAATTCTATTAATGAAATTTACGGTCACGACACATGGCATGCTTAATGAAGGATACTCATTGTTTTTTGAAGCTTCCTCATTAATTCAACAAGTATGAGATTAAACTTCACTCTTTCCTCTTATTCTTCTTTCCACCTTTCCAAGTTGAGTTTCTGAATGTTGTGTTTGTTAATATGAAATGTAGGTAATTGGTCCCATGCATTGACAAGCTTCTAACTGTTGGTAATTCCTAAAGCTTGGTCGCAAAACCTTTTCAACCGAAGGGCTAGGCCTACAACCTCTTGGGATGATCCAATATCATCATGGCATTATTGGCCTCTTATCCTACGTGCACATCATTATCATCATGAGAAATAGCTTCAGGTGCTTTAAGGTCTCCCGCATGTTCTTTTTTACTAGGTTCATCGAAAGATTATGAGTACTTCTTCATATTCTAATTTCTATTACAATCTCCTTTTTACAGGTGCGGATACTATCCATGTTGCCAAGGAATGATGTTGAGATGAGAAGAGAAAAAGGAAGATAACAAATAGCAAGAAGAAATAAGAAAACGAATGAATAAATGAGATGAAAAGAGGAAAGGAGAAAAGAAGGAAACAGAAACGAAAAGAACTTGGGAAAAATAGGAACTACAATTGTTGCAGAATCAAACCAAACTTCGTAGGTTTATTGTGAAAAGGTCATGCCATTACAAAAGAAAGGATTAGCTGACATTTTGTGCAACAAAAGTTTACCAGTCCGCATCTTGGTAATCTTGATTTCCATATTCTAATTTTTAATTAATCCTTTTTAGTTTCTCAAGTAACTACAATGTTATTGCAAACAGATTCATTTTTCCTTTGTTTGACTCTTGCTTGCTCGTGCACCTAGATATGGCATTGCCAATGTTTGGATCAAATATTGACATGGGAAATTAGTATTCGAGTTTAGTAATCAAAATGATGACCGCATGCAACTGGAGCATGTATAATTCCTCTGTTTCACTCTTGCTTGGTCATGAACCTAGTGTTACAAGAAGGACTACTGCCACCACCTGCTGCCGCCTTCCACCACCACCTGCTGCTGCCTGCCCCCACCATTTGCTGCCTCCTGCTGTTGAAGCTAGACAGCTACCCAGCCAGACAGCGAATGGTCAGCAGGCCCAACGGATAGATTTCTAGCTGTTGGGCCAGGCCAGCATCCAACGACCAGCACACTAGCCGTTGGGTGTTGTGCCCTTCTTTTTTCTCTTTCCTTCCTCCTTCCTACTCTCTCTTCCTATTATATTGTAACTACTCTTATCTATAAATACCTCCTCTTTCCTCTTGTAACATAAAGCTGTGGGGCTTTGCTTTGATTATAAAGTGTTTGTTGTTCAAAGTATTTGTGTTATGCAATTTGGTGCTTAAGATATACTTGAACTAATTCTTGGTGAAGTGCTTGAGGCATTTCATATGGCTATCAAGATTGGGTGAGGCCGATCTTTATTACACCTAGATATGTATATTTAGCACATTTCTGCCTTTTGATCCAATGGGGTGCGCAAGCACTGATATGCATGTGTGGCTGTGTTTGAACAAGCTCACTCCATGTACTTTGATGTGCGCGTGTATCTATATATGTGAAATAATGATTTAGAATCATGCAATGGTTGATTTTTCAAGGAAGGGCTGAGATGGGAGAAGTCTTGATGAGCCTATCTATTGATGATAGTTAACATGATCTAAATTTAATTTAACTCCTCTAGGAAAGGAAGCAGCCTACCGTAGAACATTCACAATATTCTTTAAGAAAAGTCCAAGGGAGCTCTACCAATGGCTTGCAAACATCATACAACATATATTCCCATCACATCAGTTCTTTGGTCGACATTGGAGAATTTGCAAAATATAAGTATCAGGTACTATAATGTCTACTATTTCCATATTTCTTTTCTTGTGCAGCTCCTTTTCATGAGCTATTCACCAACTCTTTAATATAGTAGTGGTTTGGTATTTTCTACGTTAAAGATTGTGGTGTTATTGAGAGGCTTGTTCTAGAAAGGCTTCTAGTTGATAGGATAAAATAAAACTCATAAATATAATTAATCTTCAGAATGATGATTTAATTTCAATGGCTTTTGGTGCATTCTTTATGTTTCTATATTTTCCATTGATACACAGTTTTATTTTGGCTTTCCAGAAATCAGCAACTTTCAGTTCCGTACTACAATTACAAAGTAGGTTTTGTGTGACATCTCATCATTGGATAAATTAGGAAGCAGATTGATCTATGTCTAATTGGTATTTGTTGGTGTGAATAAAAAATCCTTCTTTAAAAAATGAACTTGTTTAGAGTAGAGCAAGGTTCAAAATGTAAATCTTGATACAGCCTAGTATTTTGTGATTTTCCATGTAGCAAATTGAGGTTTGAGAAGTTGTAACAAATGCTTGTTTTGAAAAGCCTATGAGACAATTGGAGCTCCTAAACCATTTTGCATAGGTTTTAGTGTGTGTTTTTTCTTTTAAATTTTAGTACATTTTGTTCACCATTTGTGGCTATGATTTTCTAATGATTTGCACCATTAATGAATCATGTAGCTTACACGTTAGTTCATAACTTTGAGATGTTTAAATCAATTGACATTGCCATTTTTGTTTTTTGTGTATAGGGTACCAAAATCACTTCTGTAAATCCTGTACTGTTTTCTTTTTTCGTATTGTATGATGGAATCTATCGCATTTGATTGTTTATAATTTATTTATGACAATGTCAATTATTTTTGTTCTTGTAGGGAGAATTTGTTATTTGTGGATTATACCTGGATCAACCCGAGGCAATACCTACAACCTCTTCAGATCCAATATCACAATGGCATTGTTGGCCTCTTGTCCTGCATGCACATTAAGAAGGTCTCTCTCGTATCCTTCTTCCTTAGTAGGTCCATCTAAAGACTACGAGTGTTTGAGTACTTGGAAATTTCTTCACATTTATAACCTAGCCAAAGAATGACTGTTTAGTTAAGAAGAGAAAAAAAGAGAACAAAAATAGCAAGAAAGCATCGGAAAGAGAAGAGAAAAAAGAAAAAAAAGGAGAAAAAGAGAGAAGGGGAAGTATAAAAGAGGATATAAATAAAAAGAGAAAAGGTATCAACCATTGGATTCCTATTTCCGACCCTAAAACATGCATAAAATTCTTTTAAAGGCTGAAAGATCTCCATTGATGGCTTGAAAACATCATAGACCATATCTTCACATCACAAAAGAAGTTCTTTTTGTGAGACATTATAGAATTTGCAGAAAACAAGTATCAGGTACTATTGTTGTAATTCAACCCACATACATAGAAATCATAATAAATCAAAATCGCATCATCATGGCTGCCGCAACATCTCCCTCTTCTTATTTCCTCTCTTAGCTGTCACGATTATACTTAGGGCATTATTTATATAGATTTCTAACTTGAAAGATAGAAATGCCCCTGATTAATGAAGCTAATGATATTTAGCTTCCAATGGATCAAATTATGATCCATTGGGATCCATAAGACCCAATTACAAGAAACTAAGCGTAGAAACATAAATACATAAATAATCTTCAACACACTCTATAAGTTGGGTCTTGAATGCTTGAAACACCCAACTTATCGAGAGCTTTCTTTTAACTCATTAACAACTACTGGTTTTGTAAGAATATCAACCAATTGATCTTTAGAACGAACATGAATGATGTCAAAAATTTCTTGGAAAACTCTCTCTAATGAAGTGACAGTCAATTTCAATATACTTTGTCCTCTCATGCAAGACTGAATTAGAAGTCATTTGAAGTCTCGCTTTACTGTCAGTGAATTAATTGGAGCAAACCTCCCTATGCCAATTTATTCTAATAGTTATAAAATCTATAAAACTTCACACATTCCAAGAACAATTGCACGATATTCTGTCTCTACACTTGACCTAGCCACCACAGATTGCTTTTTACTCTTCCAAGACGCCACATTACCTCCTAGACATACCATATCGCCTGAAGTAGACTTCCTATCAACTTTGGGGCCAACCTAATCAGTGTCTTAATAAATCTCAATATCAAGTGATGGATGTGGGCCATATAGTAGACCATAAATGATAGATGACTTCAAATATCTCATGAAGTGAAAAGTTGTACTCATATGGTGCTTAGATGGGGAGTGCATCCATCTACTCACATAGCTTACCACAAAACTGATGTCAGATGTTGTAATTGTAACATATATAAGTTTTCCCAACAATCTTTGATATCTGCCAATATCTTCATATGGTTCTACTGAATCACCATTATCTTATTTTTGAATTTCAATAAGAGTAGAGCATATCCGACAATCCTCTATTTTTGTCTCTTTCAATAAGTCTAGGATAATTTTCTTTGACTTTAGAATAAACAACCTTTGCTCTATATAATTTCAATTCCCAAAAAATAATGTAATTTACCCTAAGTCTTTTAAATCAAATAAGGCATGTAGTCGTCTTTTTAAGGTGGTGATTCCTTCTATATCATAACCTAATGATGATATCATCTACATATACTAATAATAAGATGGTTCTCTTTTCTTGTTTGATGAATAATCTACTAATATAGTATTTGAAACCTAAACTAATAATACCATCTCTAAAATTTTAAAATCATTCTCTTAGTAATTATTTTAAATTATAAATTAATTTCTTTAGTTTGCATGCCTTATTTGACTTCTTCTCATGATCATAACCAGGTGGTAGGTCAATGTAGATATCTTCCATAAGATCTTGAAGAAAGACATTCTTCATATCCAGTTACCATAAATCCCATCATTAATTAGCTGTCAAACTTGGAATAATTCTAATAGTGTTTATTTTTGTCACTGGTGCAAATATTTCTATATAATCAATACCATATGATTGATTATAGCACTTAGCCACTAACCTTGCTTTGTATCTTTCTATATTTTCATCAGCCTTGTACTTCATTGAATATACTCGTTTGCATCCCATAATTTTTCTTTATGATGGTAAGTCTAGAAGATTTCATGTCTTATTTTTTTCTAATGTTGTAATTTCTTCCTTCATTACAGCCTTCCACTCTGAATTTTGTTCTACCTCTTCAAATATTTTTAGGATGTAAGTATTATTTTTATTCACCACAAACAATTAGAACTCTTTGGGATAATTAGTATATGAGACCAACTTATGTATTTAATATCTTGCATTCTCACATTTTCCCTTTCTAAGTGCAACAATAAATTATCAAAATCACTAGTGAAATTTAGAGGAGTTACCTGAGTAGGAATCAGATCTGATTCAGGGATGAGGATTCTGATTTAGGATAGCAGACTAAGAAGGGAGAAAGGTCTTCTTTTCACCTCTAGTATAATTTGCCTTTTTTTCCCAAAGGTTGAATCTCTTCTTCTTCTTTTTTAAACTTAGGCCGATCTTTAATTGGTGGAATAGGTAACACAGTCGATGAATATAAATTTGATTGTTAAACTTCTTTATTGCCATAAAATGGTATATCTTCATGAAAAGTCACATCCATCATAACATATAATCTCTTTTTTTATGGATCATAATATTTAAACCCTTTTTGAGTGAAGGAATAATCCAAGAAGATGCATTTAACAACTCTAATATCTAATTTATCTCTCAAGCCATTGCGTACATGTACAAAGCAAGTACATCGAAAGACTCCTGGAGGTAGATAAAATTATTTCTAGGAAGGACATAAGGAGTGAAATGGAGTATTACAATTTAAAACCCTGCTAGGTATACTATTTATGAGAAAAACTATTGTTAAGACATCATCACTCCAATAGAATTTTGAAACATTATAATCAAAGAAAAGGATTTTAATAACTTCTAAAACATGTCTGTTTTTTCTTTTAGAAACACCATTTTGTTATGGAGAATATGAACAAGAGGTTTGATGTAAAATTTTATATTTTAGGAAATATGAATGTAGTGATTGAGACATAAATTCACCTCCATTATTACTAAGAAATTTTTTAATGGTGCACTGCTCACCTCATCTTTGGTTTTCATGAGATATATCATGGTGAACCTTATACAATCATTAATGAATGAAATAAAGTACTTATGAGCATGTAAAAAATTAATAGAGTACGGGCTCCAAACATGAGAATGGACAATCTCAAATGGTCTACAAGATTTTTCTTTATTCAAAGAAAATGAAACACGATGATGTTTAGCCTTCTGGCAGGTTTCATAGTTTAAAGTGAAGTCATTACAATTAGAAAATTCAGGCAATAAAGATAGTTCTTTCTTTTTACTTTCTGTGATTATGGTGGACTGCATTATTATTCCGTTGACTTTCTCATAGAAATAAATGCCTCTACTCATATTACTCTCACCAAAAATCCTCTCCGTCCTCAATTCTTTAAAAAAACAACCAGTAGAGTAAAAACTTATATGATATTTTAGATCTTTTGTCATGCCAAAAACTGATAATAGATTGACTTAAATATTTGGAACATGTACAACATTTTTAGAAGATAGGAGTGTGCGATCCATTGACCAACCTAATATTAATTTTTTCTTAAGTCAACTGATAATCATTAAAGAAATCTCACCAACCAACCATGTGATCTGTGGTTCCAGAATCAATGACATGTATCCTCTAGTGAGAAATAAATACATTACTCTTAGCTATGAATAAGAAAGGATATGCAATAGTAGCTTGATAATTGATATTAGAAGATGTGGATGTAATCTACGGATCAACCAGACGAGCCTTAAGCATCTCAATTTCTTTTTTCATGTTGGTCAATGAATTTTTGTATTATTTTCTGTATTTTGTTTTTCACTTTGGGCACTACTAAAATAGGCTTTATTAGGCCTGTTTGATAATAAGTAGGTATGCCCACCAATTCTCAGCATATTTTTTTTGTATGTTGTGATTTTCTATAATGAGAGCAAGTCAACTTGTCCTTATCTTCAGAAGTAAGTGGTTTCTAAATTGAAGAGTTGGTAGTATTTATGCTCATAAATGTAGTGGTTTTTAAATTGATTTTGGTTTCTTTCTTTAAATGCCTCTGATCTTCTCTCAGTAATAGAGAATATATCGTGCTTAGGGATGGGAGCTCTTCTCTACTAAGAATGTTATTTTTTACAGCCTCATATTCCAAAGAGATACCCCATAAAAGATCAAATACTTTCTGCTCTTCAAATTTCTCGTTGCGCTCTTGAATGCAACTTTGATATTTTATCTTAGAATAGAACTGTAATTCTTTCCATAAACCTCTAAGTTCTATATAATACTCACTTATGGATCTTTCACCTTCTACACTTCTGAATCTTTTCGATAATATCATATTCCTTTACTATAATTTTTTTTTTAAGCATAGGCATCCTGAACTGCCAACCAGATGTCCTTTACTGATTCTAGGAACATGAAAGTGTTGCCTATCGATGGTACGATTGATTGTATAAGTCATGCATTGACCAAAGCATTTTCCTTGTGCTATCAAGAATATGAAGGATTCATTGTAGGGGGTTTGGGAATGTCTTCAATTAAATAATCCCACCACCCTCTTACCATCACAGTTAATTCAACATATTTAGGCTATTGGAGATAGTTCTTGCTGTCTAATTTCTGGTTTGTAATTTAAAATACATATATCTCGTATGAGGAATTGTTTTCACAACCATCTCCCATCTTTTCTTTATCAATCATGATTATATATGCTCCCTTTCTCTATGACTGATCGTGATACTTCTTCCTCTTTTTCCTTAAAATGAAAACTATGAAACAGAAAAAACTGACCTGCTGAAGAAAAAAATTGATATGTGCTAAAATCAATTTGCGCTGTCCTAGGTTGCTTCCAACCTTAGAATCCTTCTCACACATGTACTAATCCTCTCGATTATGCTCTGATACGATGTTGTAATTCAAATTATGATCCATTGGGATCCATAAGACCCAATTACAAGAAACTAAGTGCAGAAACATAAATACACAAACAATCTTCAAGAGCTATAGTGTCCACTATTGCCATGTTGATCTTTTGTGCAGTTGTGTTTTATGATATAAATGACCGTGGTTGTAGTTCTCTTTGCCTGAAGATGCAAAATTGAAAGCAAGCAAGGTATCAACCACATGAAATCTTTTCAAAAAGGTAATCTTCTTATTATCTTTTTCCAACTAACATATTTATTTATTTTTGTAGAATTGGACTGTTTTGGAGCTTGTTAAACGGTTTTCCTTATGTTTTGAAGCTGAACATAACTTTTGAGGAAGGTGGATTCCTGCTCCAAATTTCCAATTTAAGAGCATATATCAGAATCCTGTGATGTCAAGGTATTATTGCACACCTCAACTTAACTAAATGTTATGCTGGGTTACTTTCGCTTGTTGAAGATTCAAATTGTGTGCTTTAAATTTCTGCCTTAATCTCTATAATTGGGTTGTTCGGCTCCTATTGAATAAGGATTTGATCCAATGGGAGTCGGCTATCAGGGATATTTTCATCTTTCAAGTTATAAACTGTATTACAAACACCAAATTGCAACATTTCCTATAGGAATTTTTGCTCAAAATTGCAACATTCCTATAGGAATTGAATTGTGCTAGAATTACGTTGCTCTTTAATTTGCCGTAGTGACTGCTTTGAAGTGAATGGTGTAATAGCCACATCGTTCGTCTGAGTTTTCGCACTCAAAGCAGTTTTTCTCCTTCGCCCACTCCTTCCTTCACCGCAGACAGAAAGCTACCGAGAGGCACGCCGTTTGGCTGGTCTCCAGAATAAGGAACAATCACATGGCGATTGCACATAGACGCCCAGTTGGCGTGAATGGTAGCACTAAAAGGAGGAACGGCACACGAATACTTCAAACGATTCGAATTTGCCGTCGGGTTATTCAAGAATTTGATTTGATTCACAGTTCCACCTCTCGAAGAAGAGATAGATGGTGGTTTTGGGTAATTAGGCGATGAAGGGGCAGGTACGAGGAAGAGGTGATAAGAGCAATCGATGAGAAAACCGAAGTTGGTGGCAGCGAAATCGAGTTTTAATGGCGGGGCAGTGTCGCCTAAGGTGAGGTTGTGGTCCGGCTTGAGGCAATCGAGGGAGGGGATCTCGGCATCGACAAGACGACTGGCGTCGGTGTTGATTTCCTTCACGACGTAAGGGTCGCCGGAAAGCTTGAAGATCGGCGTGTTGGTGGTGAGATTGCATTCGACTCCGAATCCTTGGTACCCACAGAGGACGGGTGAAGGTTGCTGGCTTGCAGGAGAAGGGTTTGTGAGGTAGAAAGGGTGCTCTATCTTGGTATCTCCATACGATTCAGAGCAGTAATCGAAGAGAGATGCAGAAGATTGATAAAAGATTTGTAATCTTTTCTCCCTCTTTTGTCATTTGTATAGCAGTAATGTTGTGCACTACATTGTCATATTCTGACTTCCTTTTCATGTAGTATCTCTGGGATAGGTCTGATCCTCCCGTCCCCTGTGAGAGGTTATTTGGACTTCATGCCACATGCTTAGAACGTCATCCTCGTTAAAGATGGAGGCCTGCTGACATTAGGGAGGAAAGTGATCGGAATACTTATGTAGGTAAGATGGGAAAGTTTGTGATAGATAAGATAAAAATGTTGGTGGATACAAAAGGTGGGGCAAAGAAAATGTCTTTTTCGTGTAAAGCTTTTCGAACTTGAATCAAGCTAACGGGGAGAACTTCCGGGAACACATTCACTGACGGACACAACCCTCCGTAAATGGGAGAAACAGTGATTGATAGAAATTCCGACGGGCTACACCGTCAGTGAAAGATGATTTTGCAGATTTACCTTCGTGTAAACCTTCTATTATGACGGTTAATATGAACGTCAGTGTTATCAGGATTTACTGAGGTTTTAGACCGTCCGTAAATGTTCCGTGACAGTGTTTCCCCTATTTCACCAACAGTTGGGTTGTACGTGTCCAAGCTCGGCCCCCTCGTATATGCTGTGTAGTTTACCTTATGATTTTCCCCCCCTTTCCCGATGACATTAGAACCAAATGATAATGGAGCCAAGCTGAGATTGTTTCATAGTGGTCTTTTTGACCTCTACTTCTATCCATTCATTATGGGCAATCTCACATGAGGTACTCAAGGAGACCAAAAATGGTTGGCTGTCAATGAAGGCCTCCCTAGCAGCTCGTGAGACACCTTAAACATCTCCCTAATTTATTCCAGGTTGGTTCTCTACCAATCCTTTTCCTTACTAAATTTGTTTCCATTTCGTTATGTGTTCCATGTCAAAATAATCCGTTTAATTACTAAATATGTTGTCGAATAATCTTATTTCACTCGTTATGAGATGTAAGTCGGGTTGTGTTTCTAATATAATTCAAACTCAGAAGCAAGCCCAGTGTAGAGTAACTTGATCAAATCAAACACTATTCTCACATCCACTCATGAGGTGGGAGGTAAATGAGATTCGAGATTTTCCCAAATAACGGATGAAACATGGATTTAGTATCCAATAACTCGGAGTCTAGACCAGTTCGACACGTTAACATCCTTTGACAGCACCCAAATGAGCATTTATTTAGATGATCGCTTTGATGGTTAGGAATGATATCATGTCGAAGCTTCCTCCTACACGACCGAATCAAAGAAAGGGAGCATTTTTCAATCTCTCTCTCTCTCTCCAGGCAAAAATGATCATCTTCATGACCCATTCATAAAAAGCAGTCTTTGGCTCGCTTTGGCTTGTATAGACTTGTCTACTTAGTTCAACAGTGCTCGTATAACCTCAAACAAACAGAAGCATATTGACCTACTGATCCATTCGTGGACCTTTTCTGAAGAAGTCAAAAGTTAAATTTTGATGAAAGAACGCATCTTGACACCTTCTAGGTCTTGTACTTTTATTCATTTAATTACATTTTGCTTAAATTATTCCTTTTTTGCATGCCTTACAACTTGCAAAATGCTTGATACATACTAAGGGAATTTGTTTAACAATGTTTTTTTGGAAACGCAATGGCTTCTGTGGGTGATCCTGGCATGTAAAACCTTCTTCCTGTATCTGTAACATTTATTTTTGTTTTTTTTTTATTGTGTAAATTGGATTCTTAAACCACTTGTGAAACCTGAATCTGAAAGACCCGCATCAAGAAATCGGACTATCTCTAAAGGTCTCCTAGAAACTGAAAAGGAAAAAAAAATAGAAGAAAAGCAAAAATAAAAGTGCGTAATAGTCTGTCGTTGAGAGTGATGGCACATTATGCCTCACAAACATGTATTACCTTGCTTAAAGATGGAAGAAAGTGTTTCACATCATCAATCTTAACACCTTGTAAGTCTTGTACTTTTATTCATGTCATAGCATCAGCTTAAATTATTCTTTTTTCAAATAGCTTACAGTAAAAAATGCTTGATACATGCTTAGAAAATTCGTCTAACAATGGCTTTTTGAAAACACAATGGTTTCTGTGGCTGACTCTGAGCACCTTCTACATGGGTATGTAAAAGCTTCTGTAACGTATGTTTATGTTTTTTTCCTTTATGTGTGGGTTTGATTCTTCAAGCCAAAATGGGTTTTTAAACCATTTTGAAAATCTTGGGATTTTTATAAAATTTTGAATTTTGAAAGCTCTATACTTGGGGGAAATTTTATTTGATAAAATTTTCAGGTGTTTACACCACCGAACGCTCTCTCTCCTCTCTCCTGGCACACACATGTACATGCACATGCACGCATGCACACACCAATTGCTCTTATTATCCCTTCCTTGTACCTGCCCCTTCATCGCCTAATTACCCAAAACCACTATCTATTTCTTCTTCGACATGCTTGGTTAGCCCGATGGCAAATTTCAAATCGTGTGTTCATGTGTCATTCCTCCTTTTAGTGCTACCATTCACGCCAACTGGGCGTCTATGTGCAATCGACATGTGATTGTTCCTTATCCCCGAGACCATTCAAATGGCGTACGTCCTGGTAGCTTCCCGTCTGCGGTAAAGGAATAGTTCGTATTGAAGTGGGCGGAGTTGAAAAGCTGCTTCGAGTGCGAAAACTCAGACGGGCGATGCGGCTATTACACTATGTACATCAAAGCAGTCAATGCGGCTAATTAAAGAGCAACGTAATTCTAGCACAATTCAATTCTTACAGGAATGTTGCAATTTTGAGCAAAATTCCTATAGAAAATGTTGCAAGTTGGTGTTTGTCGTCACACAGCTGTTATGATGAAGGTATTGATAAAAGATTTGCAATCTTTTCTCCCCTTTTTGTAATTTGTATAGTAGTTATGTTGTCCACTACATTGTTATATTCAGACTTCCTTTTCAAACGTGTAGTATTTCTGGGATAGAGCTTATCTTCCCATCCCTTGTGAGCTTGTGAGAGGTTATTTGGACTTCATGCCACATGTTTGGAATGCCATCCTCGTTAAAGATGGAGCCACCTGTTGACATTAGGGAGGAAAGTGATCCGGAATACTTCTGCAGGTTACCTACAGAAGATGGGGAAGTTTGTGGTAAATGAGATAAAAATGTTCGTGAGTAGGAAAGGTGGGGCAAAGAGAATGTTGTATGAAAATCAGTTGTAACACCAGTGTTGGAGCGAGCTTTCGGAGATACATGCACTGATGGACAAGACCCTGTGTAAATACGAGTAACAGCGACGGATAGAAATTCCGACGGTCAAGACCGACAGTGAAACTCCGAATGATATCTTTGATAAAGTAGCGGATGTCATTAGCTTCAGTTTGATCTGTGCGAATTGTGTTTAGGAGAGATATTTGTTATTATTGCAACTGAATCCCATGCTAATTGAACAATGATGATAAATGTAATAAGAATAACAAGTTCTTAACTGGAAGTTTCATCATGTTCCATATTGCGAACGCCAACTGCATTACCGTCATAATAACAGTAATATTGCAGAAAGTTTATTGAACACCTTTCTAGGATTCCATGCATTTGATCGTAATTTGTAGCAGGATGAGTTCCGAGTTAGTTTGGTAGAAGAACCGGTTCACGTAATGAGCACCCAAATACTGTACAGGGTTCCTTGAATTAAGTGTGACTGGTGAATTAAACCCTTAGTAAGGTACATGACTTTACACATCTTGAACCTACTTTATGGGAAAAGGCGTCGCTCACATCTTTCTGCATCAACCAAAACCAAACCTCACATATTTAATTAACAGTAATGCATCTAAAGAAAAGAAAGGTCATCTTCACAAATTAATTAATCTCATTCAAATCCATCAAGCATGACGCTCTCTTGACATTTCGTAACATACTATTTGCCGGCTGGCTCAGTACCTCATTCCATAAAGTCGAGTCCCATCTTGTTACAAGACCAAGGGCTATATGGGTGGAGCTGATTGACCGTCATCATCTTCTTGGCACAAATCGGGAAACCGGGAAAATTATGGACGAAAATGCCACATGAACAAAAATGCAAGGCAATGTGACGCAGCCCAAGGTTGTGAGAGAAGAAGGCTCGATCCCCCTGAGGGTTGTCAGTGGGTCGACTTGATGCAGATCCAAGTGAAGTCTCATTTTCATATGTCAATATAAGACTGGGATTAGGTTCCATCTTATATTTCTGACAGAAGAACCATACAACATTCTATAAGAAAAGGATGGAGGATGTCGGGTTTACCAGATTTTGCTTTTGCTCTTTCACTCGGTGGAGCAATGATCATTATGTGGAGTTGAGCCTTGTGAAAATTGCTTGGTTTAAATCTAAAACAAAGAAACGAAAATCTCAGACTTATCTTTAAACGCTAACTCGTCAAGCATCAGAAAACTCATTGATACCAACAACTACTTCAAGTTAGGTTTCAGAAGCAGCGGAGTATATGGTTAGCCACCTACCTGAATGGCTGTTGATCAAGCAGGCGTAACGACTTTTTCCGGTCAAAGTCAATCATGGCGTGCAGGGAAGACACACGGCACATGTAATATCGCGAGGAACATAAGTACGGTCAACAAGGCTAAAGATTTAGAGTATTTGACGCACATGTAATATTTGACGCAAGCTTGCTAAATCTTGAGCCATCTGCATCACTGAGCAGAACCGATCGAACATTTATTCAGCACCAGCGACCAGAATTCAACACCAGCGACCAGACTCCACTTCATGTTTAAGCACCCTCATCACATATTCTAGAATGATAAAAAAACACCACGTATAATAATAATAATATGTTGCTAATAGGCACCCCCGTCACATATTCTAGAATTATCAAAAGATATCACGTATAATAATAATATTTTGCTAAAGACTTCGAGCAAACTACCAAGAAAGTCCTGCTTGCTGGGCCCAATTCAGCAGCTGGGGTTCAAATTTCTTGGCCCAATTCAATAGTTGGAAAGTAATTAAACAGTTGATCGTATAGCAAATATGGCTGGGCTGCAATGTAAATGAATGGATCAATGACAAATCAATCATATGAGTTTATCTAATATTGGCAAACAAAAAAAGTGAAGGCGTTCACAGAGATCCATTAATGAGAGGCCCCGTGAAGCCGTTGGTTCCCTCAAACACAAACCATAGACCTTGGCAACATCGTGAACAGTGTATAAGATATAAATATAAAGCACGGATAAACGCGAGTCTCCATCAAATCGTGCTTAATGATCAAATCAAACTAAGTAAGAACGGACTCGGTCTTGGAGTTGCTGCCACTGCTGCTCTCGGAGATGGAACATCCATAATACACTTTATGAAGCACGCTTGTCGGTGAGAATTCTATCCTCGGTGAGCTGGCTATTGTATTGGTAGTGCCATTCTTGTTCTGGTTGTTGGTTAGACTTAGACCGTCAGGGATGGAAATGGAGAGCTGCGTGCTTGAATCCGTGCCGTCTGTGGCTGCGGTGGACTTGGGCGGCTGATGAAGTACCGTGTGCCTTTCTACAGGCTTTCTTGAACGGTTTCTCCCTCGGTTCATATGCTTCTCGCAGTACTTGTGATCCGGAACAACTTCCTTGGAGCATCTCCATTTCTTCCCGTCCGTCCTCCTGCACCTTCCGGGCTCCGGCTCCATGCTGTTTCGGAAATCGAAGCACAGACCTCCGCCTGCTTCCAGGAAAACAAAAATGTATGTCAGCCTCCGGCTCCAATCTTATTTAACGACAACACGCTGCATACGTGATCGACTAGAAACTGTATAACCAGTTACAAATCCCGCAGTAGTTATTCACCGACCTAGCTTATCTCATATATCAAGGGGTCATCTTTGAAGATTTACTTCCACTAATGCCCACAAGCTAAGTCGAGCAATTCTAGTAAGTAAAAGGCAGCTTATTTGGTTTCTGAACCAGACTATATATGAAACTGAGCACCCATCAGCTAATACAAGTACAATAAACGACTGAAGGTAGATGCATCAATGAATGGTGTTAAATGATGCAATAGTCAATTAAGAAAAGATTAATTAGTTCACTAAAAATAAAACCCGTGCGCTCGATCAATCTTTTTCAAAAACTAAAAAGGAAATGGCTACAGAAATCTTACTAAAACAGGGTACGAAGGAAGGTACGTGACCAGTAATTTCAGTAAACAAAAGAGAGAGGAGAGGAGAGAAAACTGACCAGTGGAGGGTTGAATGATGCCCATTGGTGAGCTGACGACGCTCTTCCAAATGGGCAGCACGAGATGAAGCGGCACGGGTATGCTAGCCATCATGTACTTGAAGATGAGAGCTTGGTGTTCTAGCTCTTGCAACTGCAAGAATGTGAAGGCACACTTCCCCGATTCCAGCCCCAGCCCAAGACCCAACCGAACCGGAGAAGCCGCCATCCCTACAAACATAAACAACAATGGCAGGCTTCATTTCAGATGGCGGGGTTACGACGCTTGCAGCAACCAAGGAGAATGTCGGTAGAAAAGCAGAAAGACTAAGAGGGAAAATGCTGTAGTGCTCTTCTAGTCGTTCATTACTAGTTGGGGACTAAGAAGAAGGAACTAATATACCTGAGGGGCCAGGCCCATGATCTCGTGGCGATTCCAAACGCCGGAATTTTGAAGCGGTCAGGGAGGCATTGTCATCAGGTTGATGAGAGTGCAGGGATTTCCATTGCTGTTGCTGTTGCTGTTGCTGTTGCAGATGATGGGTGTGGTTGGTTTGAGGAGGCTCCATTTAACATCGTCCGTTTCTGTTCCTGATTCTTCTTCTGAACACGCAGATGAAATGGGCAGAGAGAGAGAGAGAGAGACCCCTTGTCTTATATTGTCTACGGGTCGTAGACCTGCCTGTGCGTGCGCTTAACCCAAAAAGTGTGACGGAGTTTCGCATTCTTAAAAGACGAAGCTCTCACAATAGATTACACTTTCTTATTTTATTCTTCTATATAATGGCTTATTCTGTATAGTGCACACTGTTTTAATCGTGGAATCCCGAAATGACATGCATGATGACACACACTGTATAGTGCATAAAGTCTGACCGGTCGAAGTTCAGTGGGAACTTTTGTTGCTTTTGCTCAGGGTCGTCCCAGATTCCATGGTCTATCTTGCTTCTGTTCAACTCCTCAAGCAGATTAACTTGGTTGTATAGACTCCACTCAGACTGCAATATTAAATCATTCAGGACCCCAGAACGAGTTTACTTAAGAGGGTCCTGTCTTTAGATTCCTCGCCTTGAATGAGCTGACCAGGCTAGAGTCCGTGTCTTAATTAGACATGGAGTGGCACGCCACTAATTGTTCGAAAAAAAATAGCAAAGAAAGTTCCTGCCAGGAGGGCGATGATCCTGGATGAGCCAAAGACCGAAAGTTCTTCGCTGTCATGATGGATCACGTTGCCTGCTGTTTTACTTGAGAATGAGTCCCACTAAGCCAGTTGAATGGTATCACTAGGCACAAGGTTTAGCTCGGTTTAGGTACAGCGAAACCAGCGGGCATGTGAGTGCAGTGGTGGCATAATCGAACAAAGACTGTGAAGGTAAAATTACTGCTCACATCATTAAACCATCTCTCTCTCTCTCGACTCAGAGACCCGTTGGATTCTTTCTGCACGCGCATTGGTGAGAAACTCGGCCATGGCAGCTTCTGTCGTACGACGGCTTGGGTTCTGTTCCAATTGTACACGCTCTGTCTCGTGTCTGCCGGAAAAGAACAAACAAACAAACAAAATACCTATTTGCCCGAGAGAGCAATTGAAAATAGCTACATCTCATCAGCTAACAATTGCTTGCTTTAAAGTCTTTTGAGATCTCCGACGGACAATTTGACACGTACGCGTCTATTGCACGGATGAGATGACTTCGTAACACGTGCAGTGATGGCAATATCCTCGTATCCATTGTGCCCAACATCGATCTCCTACAACTCTTTCACAGTCTAACCAGTCGTCGGTTCTCTCGACTACGGTAATCATGTTTGACAGTGTTATTATCTTGCATAAGGGGGCTTAATGTTCGTTGCTTAACTAAGCTCAATAGCAAAGCCAAGTGAGCTTCAAGCCGATTAATGTTTTCAAATCTCTCTCTCTCTCTCTCTCTCTCTCTCTCTCTCTCTTACACACACACACACAGAGTGTTGTTCTTTTGTCTCTGCATTGTGGCTGGTGGAAACGGCCAGAGATTGTCTTCTCCACCACCGATCCCTCCGCAAAACGTCGAATGGTGACCCCAATAAAGTCATCTGGCAACATGCCTCTTGAGTCAAATGGGAAACTGTGGGAAAGGACGAAGGGACCACGTGAAGAGACTTGCAAGTTGCTATATGCAAGCTGCACCACAACTTGTCTCTTTTCATTTTCCTTTAAAATTTTCAGCTTTTACTTTTTCTTTTTCTTTTTTCACTACCAAGTAAAAGCAAATGACTAACAGAAGTAATGATGTCGTCATCTCGACGCACCAAAGTGAAAACTACAAATACTTGTTCCCCCTAATTGCTACGATGACTACAACTTAGCATAAAGAAAAAGAGAGTCCATCATTCACATATACCTTATTATCTTTTAATTCTTGATCCTAGCACAAGCTTTTAAAAATTGATAACCTGGTGAGATTATACATGATGTTGCGTTAATGCTGATCGGCGTCATGCATCGACGCGGTTTAGTACCTTATGGAAAAAAATACCACTTTAAATATGCCATTTTAGTATCGAGTTAAACTTGTAAGAGCGTTCTTAAACTGACTAGGGAGTCTTGGCAAGCAAGTGTGTTCATTATCAACTTGAAAGACCAATACCGTCATGTCCATGTCTCTTTGGACCAAGTCTCGAAAACCCAAATGGTGGTTTATTGGTCAATTTAGAAATTGAAGCAAAAGACGTGCCATGATGGGTCCAACTGAATAGGAGGATTTTGTGCAAGCTGCTTCTGATTCTGGTGAGAAATTCTTCTAACAGAGTGTCTAATTGGTATTTTTATATCTAAAGTATGATGGATCATCATTCATGACGGTTCAGGTCCATTGCATGTGTGGACCGAGCACCCTTACCCACTTCAAGAGAGAAATGGATTAGGCTTAGTTTGAGGGCCATCTTGTCAGATTGGTTGTGATTTAATGTTCTGCGGGAAGTTCTTGTTTGTTATATGATGGTAAAAAGATTGGCAGAGAAAGAAGTAAAGGTAATGGAAGAATCGAACTTCAAAATGAAGTGCCTCGCCTTAAGATTTCCCTCGCAAAAAGATAAAAAACTGTCTACTTTGGTGGGGATCAGTTGGTGTGGGACATCGCACGTGACTCACACGAGATGCTTCTCTTAAAGGAGACCAGCTCATCCAAAATCAAAAATGATTTCATAATCATACAGCTGAGTCGAAACCGCCCACCATCTTCTTCCATATTGTGCCCTTGTTTAGATCACAGAAATTATGAAGACAGTATGGTTTGAAAAACTAAGAAAAGATATAATGCGTAGTCATCATTTTAATGCATTTTCCTCGGTTGATGGCTGCAATTTGGTTTAAAGCTCAGCATTAACTGACCGTCACAGTAATGCATGGAGATTCTTTTCAAGACTTCCCACATGGTTGCAACCTAGGTGGAGCTGTATGATGCAGAGTTCGAAAAATGCTTCTCGCGTCTCCAAAATCATTAATTGGGTATCCTCTATTCTGTCAAATGATGCTGCACCATTCATGATGAAAGAATACATACCTTCAGTTAAATAAATCTTAAAACTGAAACGATACTCGACAGCACATCTCGTACCTATGAAAGAGAGAGATGACTTCATGACTTAAATTCACAAGGATAATGGCTTTATCCAAACTCAACAAAAATTGGGAAAACCAGTCATGTAACATAATTGACGACCTCGTGGATGGTGGTTAGCTTAGACACAATTAAACAAAAGACACCCCCACCACCATCTGCCCGGTATCCAATGTAGATGGTCCAATCAAGCAACGCATTGATGACGCACCCACAGTTCCCGTAATTATACAGTATATACCGATACGTATTATTCAACTGGACGATGATGGTGTAAGCCAGGATAGGTATTTTTACATTTGGTGGTGACCTGGATTGACCATTCCAGAACCAATGCCCATTTATTGTCTGTCGGTTGAAAACTATTGTCAATTTACAGCTTAACGTTGGGAATAGCGCTTTCCTTAACATGGTATTTTTAGATGGTGTCGCTTAAGGACGGTAGCCTCTGATTTTCTGGGTTATTACCATAGCAACCTAATTTTCTTCACGCGGTAATTAACTAGCTATTTCAACTTTTCTTCTTGCAGTCTGTCTATTGAAAGCATTTCTCGCTCTACTGAAAGGGATTTTCACGGTTTGTCTCATCGCATACCCGTGAAATTATATAGGCAGCCCCGGTTGATTGATTTCGTTTCACAACCAATCAGTCGGTTACGTAATTTTCAGATATATGGTCTGGTGCAAATATACATACATATATATTTACATGAAAGGCTAAGGTTTCCGCTTAATTCACCACCAAAGGAAAGCGAAATTTGAATATCTTATGTTAAGATCGTTGAGAACTTTACCAGGTTCTAGAGGAAACAACCTTCACAGCCAGATGTTTTTGGAAAAGAATACGACACCCACTTGCCGGACCAATGCATCAAGATTGTTCTTAAACTGGGTGCTTTAGAGCTGGCTGGTAATTTTAGGGCTCCAGCATGGGTCCCAAGGATATTTGGCTCTATAAATGGAGACGAAAATATAGACCAGCTAACTCTTTCTACCAATTCAAAATCCATATCCACAAAAAGAAAGCCCATTGAGAACAACATTTTCAATGGATCAAAGAATATATTTGAACTTATGCTTTTGTTTCTGTTTTTCTTAGAAAAATCTTATCTTACATTAAAATTCTGATATGATGAAACTGTACAGATGATTTCTTGAATTACGTATGAAAAGAATGCAATGCACTTATACGGAACTGCACTAATAAGCCAGCGCCAGAGTGAATAGCCAAAACTTGAGAATCCATATCACGGTTATAAGATCCTTTTGTTTGCTCCAACCATGGTCTCCTGTGCTAAAGAAAAATGTCATTTCAAACCCGGTCACCCACTAAAGAAGAAAGTATGAGAGACAAATTTGCATGACCATCTTAGAAAGGGATCAGAGGTCCATTCACAACTTGTGCAGTTAAAATATAGAACATTGAACACAGGAACAAGAAGAACCCAAATGAAATAAAAAAATAGAGGAGGGGAAATATTGAACGTTTACACCGGCTATTTATCAGTCTTTTATAAAAATTGTTTTAAAAGTACTTTCCCTGACAAGGACCAAGAGAAACCTAAAAATGCAGGTAATTCTAGATAATATAGAAAAAATTGATTCCTTAAGTTCACTAGAGAAAAGCAGTTGAATCCATGTTAAATTGTCAAATTGGTAAATGCACCATTTTAAAAGTATAAAAAAATGGTACTTACCTCATTCTGAGTGCTTTGTTTTGATGTCAAGGAACCAATTTGAACACAAAAGGGGCCGTTACCTGGAAAACATTTACAAAATTGTTGGGGACTACAAAGACCTGAGAATAATATGGATAAAGGGCAGTTTCTATGGGGATTACCAGGCTAAGGGCTGTAGTTCCCAAAAGAAGAAGATACATCTTTCCCTGAATGTCGTACAAGCAGGAAATGGAAGCCATCAGTGAAACAGGAGCAGCACAGAATTCATGTTTGTTGTTCACTTAACAAGAAATGGGAAGTCACATTCGTGATGCAGGTTATATAGCAGGACCGCAAAGATAACTTTATAGGGAATTAATTTTGTGCGACATATTCTCTAGCAAGAAGAGCCACACATGACTATAATATGAGCTTCCAAAAAGAAAAGGATCACCATGTAACAAAAAGTTGAACATATCAGAAGGGTCATGCAAGATCTAGGTAAATTAAGCACACAGGAGTAGCGAGGGAGAATATGAAAGGCCCTGTAGATAAGTACCTCAACCAGATGAAAATTTGATGCACGACTTAGAAGGATAAATGCAAATTCTCCAATCTGTGCAAGACAGACACCTACCTGAGGCATCAGAACAAGAAGCAATCAGAAACGATAGGTCAGACTATGAAAACCAAATCATAAAGTTTCCATATTTCATTACCAAAATCGAACTCCTCAATCCATACCCAAATGCTTTATTCACCAAGCTAATCACTGCTGTTTTAATTATAACAACCAGTAGAACTGATACAAGCAAAATATCTACATGGCTCCACAAAAACTGGACATGTATAAGCATTCCAATGCTTGCAAGAAAAAGTGCTGCAAATAGATTCCGAATAGGCTCCACCTGCAAAAGGAAAGGGGTGTGTGTTTCTTTGTCAAGCAGAGTCCGTGCATCAAAGGAATTCACTTTGTGCTCAAGTAAATAGTTTAAGGAAGCTAACATACAGCCTACAGACACACTGGTAAAAATGCAAAATTAAATTAAATTACAACTGTAGTGAGTGAATCACATTTTATACTGGTTAAATTTACTACATGCCAATGGCATTAATATGAAAACTATTAGATGCATCCCAGACTTCCAGTGCATGAATCACATTTTATTGATGCTTGACAAATTCAATAACCATACTAGATATAAAATGTAACTTTCTGATCAGATATTCAGAAACAGAAAAATCAGAGTGGTTGACGAGTTTACGCCTGAGACAAATGCAGGTATCTACATACCAACTCCCCAAACACTGAATAAACAAGCAAGAAGGTCACCAATAACTACTGACAAAGTTGACTACCCGCTTCTAGGCAGTTATTGTCTCAGGAAAAGAATGCTTCTGAAAAGACAGTAGAACAACTTCCTATATGTGATGACAGCTCAAGAAGAGTTGAAACAAGACTGGCAAAATAAATATGGTTGATTTCATATATCTGCTACGAGTATCAAACCATTCAAATGCAATATCACATGGTCATGGAAATACGTGTAAAATTAACAGACGTCATTTATCCAGATATAGTTGCCTACCCTCAGCATGATGAGTAGTCTAGTTGATATGCTTAGAAAGTTAGAGATGTATTTTCTTATATTTTACACAAAGCATAATCTAAATAACAAGATGGATTATGTCTTTTCACAGGTCTCCATGACAAAAGCTATACAAAACACTACTTCTACTTAACAAAAATGCAGCTTGCCTACCATGAAAGGCATAAAACGAACCTCGAAATACAGAGATCAACCACATGTATATGCCTATTAAACAGTTTATCATGTAAAATAAGATGGAGATTATCATTGTTTATTATAAAATCATGCAAGTAGACTAAAAATGATCTACCTGATCTAGCGTGTGCCGAGCAAAATCAGTCGTTGATATCATAACACCAGCCATAAAGGACCCCAACTCAAGGCTGAGACCAAGTTTATCGCTGAACTGAAAGCACATTAAAAAATGATGAACATGAGATCCAAAGACAAACAAATAAATGTCCTCTTCAGCCATAAAATGCAACCAGGATTTAATATGAAACAGAAGAAGGGGTTTGGCTTCTTGTACCAACAAGACAATGGAAACAGGAAATTTTTATCTATTGTGTTCATTTACTGCATAGTGATCTATGTGGTTGCTGAGATCAGCAGTCACCAGGTGAAGAACGAAGAGCTTCTCATTTTATTGGCTGGTTAGGAAATGGCAGTTGCAATGGGGATGTCTTGCCTATGCAGAGCCAGTAAAGTGAATTTTAAACTCGAACCTGCCAAACCCCAAGGCTTCCAAATTCATTATTTAGCAATGAGCTTCCTGTTGACAAACAAAGAAAATATGATCTCACACAAAGGAATTGAAACAGATGAGGAGGAGGCAACAGTCGGCCTCCACGGGTCGTGCTGCTGCACTCTTTCTCTAATCTCATTTTTATTCTTAACCTAATGGGCAACAACCCATTAGTATTTATACATAATTCTAACTTAGACGGATAAATCCCTAATAAGTAAATCTAATTCAAAACTAGACATTAGACAATTAATCATAAAACAAAATACAGAACTAAACACAAACTGAATAAATTGTCATTATTCTTGAACACTCCCCCTCAAGCTGAGATGAAGATACTACGAGTGCTCAACTTGGTGAAAAGTTTTTCTAGTCTTCTTTTCCCTCTTCTGATTTTACATATATCATCTGTATAACTCTTGACTTTACTGTATCTCTTATAAAGTGACAGTCAATTTCGATGTGCTTGGTTCTTTCATGATAGACAAGATTAGTAACTATTTGTATAGCTGCTTGGTTATCACAATAGAACTAGATTGATTCTCTGAATTAAGTGTCAAGTTCTTGTAGTAATGACTTTAACCAAATAGCTTCACACACACCAAGAGCCACAACTCTGTACTCTGCCACTACCGAAGATCTCGCTACTACAATATGCTTTTACTTTTCCATGAAAACTATTGTTAGATGCATAAGGACGAGGATGAAAAAATTCTAGTGGCAAATGATGATATAAGAAATAGATAGAAAAACTATTTTTATAAGCTTTTTAATGAAAATAAAGATGTTAGTATTAGCTTAGGAGAGTTAGCCAAATCAGAAAAGTATATAAACCACAATTTCTACCGACGTATTCAAAAGAATGAAGTCAAAGAGGCTCTTAAACATATGAAGGGTGGTAAATCGGTAGAACCAGATAATATTCCTATAGAAGTTTGGAAAATACTAGGAGAAATAGGAATCACTTGGCTCACAAGACTACAACAGCAACTAAGCCTTTTCCCATATTAGATGGGGTCGGTTACATGGATTCTTTGTTTCCACAAAGCCCTATCATAATTTATAGAATCCATGGTAAATAAGTCCGACAAAGTTTTATGCTAGCTGTCGGAAGCCTAACGCAACTCTCCTCTTTTATCCGAGCTTGGGACCGGCCATGTAAGGGTGATGGGTGGAGTTAACTGAAGGAAACACTAAAATTGAAATATTGGACAACAATATCTCAATAAGCCATGATCGACGAGATGGGTTGTAGCATCTATCATTGCAATAAGAAGACAAAGCAGAGGAAAACAGAGTCAAATTTTCACCTAGTTACTGGAGTCAAATTTTTTATAGAGGAGGAGATCCGAGGAAGGAGGAAGAAGGATTAAAAGAACATAAAATGAGAAAAACTGGACAGAGATCAGAAGAACAAGAAGAACCAAGGGGGGATTAAAGCAGATCTGAAGAAGAAGAAGAAGAGAAAAAGATTGGCAAGCAGAAAATCCTAGATCTGAGAAGGAGAAAAAGAAGAAGGGGAGAGAGAGGAGGAGGAGGAGGAGGAGGGGTAGTACGAAGGAAGGGAACCAGATTTGCAGGTCTGCAAAAGGTTAAGCCAACTAATGCAAACCTTTGTTAAGAAAAGCCAGATCCCCTGATGCATGGCCATTTTTCAGCCAAAAAGTTGAAAAGATTTCTGTTTAGGATATTTACCACAAAATAGTTCATGAAATTCCCTTCATCTCCAACACTATGGAGCATACATCTTTATGAACTAACAGAGGAATATGGTTAGAAAAGGTATGGTTGCAAAAAAGCTCTGAATTCAGAAGGAACCATCAGATAGAAGATCAATGGGGAAAAAAGACACCAGCACAAACTAACCAATCCTGCAAATTTCGGAAGTCTTGAAACCTTGGGGATTTGAGTTGACTACCAACAGCAGAAATAGAAGACAGAGAAAGAAGAGAAGGATAAAAAGAGATGTGAAGAAGCAGTGTTCACGAAAGACCTGTTCATTAGGATCATGATACATAAACAGTTTTAGAGCTGACCATTTCTGACATGTTCTTTTTTATGACTAACAGGATTGGCATTGGCAGGGTCGTACTGACTTCAAACCCTGGCTATCAAGCTCATCACTCACCCAAACCAAAGGGTTTTCGAGCTGACCCCTAGCCAGAAAAGCATGTATATTATTTTACAAAGAAGACAGACTACTTGTATATTATTTTACAAAGAAGACAGACTACTTAATACTCCAAGTATGAAAAGATATAGATGATTCATAACCTACAGATGCTTTCTTTTGGTGTTAAGTTTTCTATTTCCACTTCTTGTATAAGCAAGTTTGAGAAAATCATATTGCATCTTGTGATAGGAGATGAATATGCAGTGCATTGAATCATTATGATATATGATGTGTATCACAAAAATTACAATATCCGCCATGGCATTCAAAGGAATGAAGTCAGGAAGGCTTTCATACAAAATCTAGGTAGATGATAGTCCTATAAAAGTATGGAAACTGTTGGAAGAGACATGAAACACTTGGCTCACAAGACTATTTAATGAAATATGGAAAAACCAAAAGATGCCAGAGGAATGGAGAGCAAGTACACTTATACCCATATATAAGAACAAGGAGACATTCAAAATTGTGTGAAATATCGATGTATCAAGTTAATGAGCCATACTATGAAATTGTGGGAAAGAATTGTCGAACGTAGGTTAAGACAAGTATCAAGTATAACAGAGAACCAATTTGGATTCATGCCAGGCAAATCTACTGTTGAAGCGATTCACCTTTTGAGACGTCTTATGGAACATTTTAGAGCAAAAAAGATGATATTTATTGATCTAGAAAAAACTTATGATAGAGTACTGAGGGAGTTTCTTTGGAGAACTTTGAAAAAAAGAGGTATCCAATTGACATTATAAGAGACATTTATGATGGTGCAAAAATATGTGTGAGGACTCATGAAGGAATGACAAACTTCTTTGAAGTTAATATTGGGTTACATCAAGGATCAACTTTAAGTCCATACTTATTTATAATGGTGATGGATGAGTTAACAGAACATATTCAGATAAAGTACCTTGGTGTATGTTATTTGAAGATGACATTGTATTAGTAGAGGAGTGTAAGGAAAAAGTTAATAGAAAATTGGAACTATGGAGAGAAACATTAGAATGCAAAGGCCTCCGACTTAGTAGAACAAAGACAGAATATATGGAATGTAAGTTTGATCATTTGGTTACCTCAGAGGACATAAAAATTAAAATTGGCACACATTGCATCCCCCAAAAGGAAAGTTTTAAATACCTAGGGTCAATTTTCTAAAGTGATGAAGAATTTATGGAGATGTTACGCATAGAATTAATGTTGGTTGGTTAAAATGGAGAGGAGCACCGTGATAAGAAGATACCATTAAAGTTAAAAGGTAAATATTATAGAGCAACAATTAGGCCTGTCATGTTTTATGGTTCTGAGTGTTGGGCAGTTAATCATCAACATGTACAAAAGATGTCTGTGATAGAAATGAAGATGTTGAGATGGATGAGTGGTCATACAAGAAAAGACCTTATACATAATCAGGTTATTAGAAACAAATTAGGAGTGGCACCAATAGAGGATAAAATGAGAGAATATCATTTAAGATGGTTTGGACATATAGAAAGAAGATCAAAAGAAGAACCTGTAAGAAGGTATGAAAAACTAAATTTGAAAAGTATTAAAAGAGGTAGAGGACGACCACAAGAGTGTTGGAAAGAAACAATAATGAATGATCTAGCTTATTGTGAGTTAACTGCTAACATGGCAAATGATAGGGATCCGTGGAAACAAAGAATCCATGTAGCCGACCCCGTCTAGTATGGGAAAAGGCTTAGTTGTTGTTGTATGCACGAGATGATTATTTTAATCCATATATAGCTTTTTTTAGCTTACACACAAAGGTTTCACCCTTTATTTGCAGCTCTAATGATAAGTACTCTTATAGTTGTCAATTTGATAACCAGTACAAATGTTTAAGTATAGTCTAACCCATATGCTTGATTGTAATCCTTTGCAACTAGACGAGTTTATATCTCTTAATGCTCCCATTGGCCTTATACTTTATAGTGTACACCCACTTGCAGCCAACCGGTTTTCTAATTAGAGGTAGTGTCACAATGTCTCATGTCTTATTTTTCTCTAAAGCTAGAATCTCAGTGTTCATAGCTTCTCAGTATTGTTTGGAATCCTTTGCCTCTTTATAATTTCTAGGTACCTGAACCAGATCATAATTAAGGGCAAGCATCTTACAATTGTTACAAGGATTCTGATAGTAAATGTAATGAGAAATGGGATAGGTGCAAGATCTCTTCTCTTTTCGTAATGTAATAGGAACATCCACCAAATCTTGTGTGTTATGTAATAATATGTTCAGATTTATCCTCGATTGGTTGTGGATCGGAGTGGGATAGTTCCTCTTAAGGCAGGTAGGCTAAACATTTCAGAAGTAGTAGTGTCCTTCCTCCGTCTTCTATATACTTGTATTTCCTTCATAGGTTGATTTTTTTATTCTATAGTGTATGACTGTGGAGTATCTTCTCATCTCATTTCTGGTTCTGAAAATATAGGAGGAGATATAGGCATGACAGCAAAATCTTGATGCTCTATAGGTGATTTCTTTCCATTGTTGCCATAGTAAGTTAAATCCTTGAGAAAGGTCACATCCATAGATACATATACTTTCTTCTGGCTCGGATCATAACACATATAACCCTTCTGTATCGATAGGTAACCCAAAAATATGCATTGATAGCTTTAACATCCAGTTTATCTCTATGCACATAGCACACACATCCAAATACTCTCAATAAAATATCAAATAGTTTTTTTTCGACATCAATACCTGTAGAGGGATTTTACCTTATAATACTATAGAAGGTGTGTAAAAAACAACAATTAATAGGTAAGAGATGCAGTAAGAAAAAGGGTAGAAGATGGCAAAGGGATCGATATATCTATTAGTTGCTGCCCCCCTCTCTACTCTTTCTTCGATTCCATGATAAGTTCTCAAGTCTGCTGGTAGGGTTTTCACCCTTTTAAATTATCAGCATTAACAACTAAAATTTACCTATATGCCATTAATGAGGCTTATTTAAAGATACCTTTAAAAACAATACTTAACAAACAAAACACCAAAAAATTAATGAGAACAAATTAGGATCTCAAATTTGAATTCGATCCATAAACAATCACGAACATCCTTGTCTTTCCACATCTCAATTAGCTTCATACTCTCAATACTCTCCCTCAAGTTGGGTGAAAGATAGATGTGACACCCAACTTACCACACAGTAAGCTCAATAAGTTTCTATCAAGGGATTTGGTTAATATATCTGCACACTGATTATCTGACTTCATATGTTCAAGCTGAAATTCCTTGGTGCACACACTATCTTGTATAAAGCGACAATCGATTTCGATGTGTTTAGTTCTCTCGTGAAACACGAGATTTGATGCTATATGAATTGTTGCTTTATTGTCACAATATATTTGAATTGGATCTTCTATAAGTAGGCCAATTTTTATTAGTAAAGATCGCATCCACTTCCCCTTACATATTCCCGAAGCGATTGCCCTATATTCAACTTTAGTTGTTGATCTAGCCACAACCGATTGTTTTTTACTCTTTTATGATGCTACATTGCCTCCAACTAGAGATATATATCCGGAGGTAGACTTTTCATCCTCCAAACAACCTACCAAATTGGCATCTATAAAAATTTAAATCTTCGTGTGGCCATTAGCTCTATATATCACACCATGTCCTAAGTAGTTTTTAGATATCTAAGTATATGAAAAACTGCATTCATATGTTGCTTAGGAGACTGCATAAATCAACTTACTATACTCATTGCGTATGCAATATTAGGGCGAGTAATAGTCAATTAGATTAGTTTTTCAACCAACTATTGATATCTAACTATGTCTACTTTATCATCCCCATCTTCAATTTGCAATTTATGGTTTACCTCCATAGGGGTGTGGATTGATTTACAATCTTCCATCTTAACATCTCGCAATAAATCTAAAGTATACTTTCTTTGATTTAAGAAAATATTAGTACCTTAAAAGGCCACATCAATGCCGAAGAAGTAGTGTAGCTTTCCAATATACTTTATGTCAAATAACCGATGGAGTTCTTGCTTTAGTTTATGAATTTCTTTCGATATCATCACCTGTTATAATTATGTCATCAATATAGACAAGTAATAATGTTGATTTTACTCCCTTAATGAATAATGTATGGTTAATTACACTCTTCTTATAACCCAAACTGATAATGCTCTTGCTGAATTTTTCGAACCATACTCTAGGGGACTATTTCAACCCATATATTGCCTTTTTTAATCTGGATACATTGTTTTCTTGATTAGAGTATCTATATTGTTTCGGCTCACAAATTGTCTTTTTTAATAAGCATACCTTGTTTTCCTGATTAGCGTATCCATGTGGCAATTCTATATATACTTCCTCTTTAAGTACCCCCTACAAAAACACATTTTTCACATCTAGCTGCCACATCGTCTAATTCTTTTGAGCAACATTACTAATAATCACCCGTATGGAAGTAAGTTTTGCCACAGGGCAAATGTCTCCTCATAGTCAATCCCATATGAATGACTATAACCACGGGCCACCAGTCTTGCTTTGTCTCTCTAAAGTCCCATCTGCCTTAAACTTTATGGCATAGACCCATTTATATCCAATTGCTTTCCTTCCTGTTGGTAGGTCACTGATTTTCTAAGCCTTACTTTTTTTTGAAGATCCTAAAGTTCTGATTTCATGGCTTCAAAACTGTGTTCATAACTTGATGCTTCAATAAAATCCTTAGAAACTTGATAAGTTTAGCATTTAACACAAAATTATGATAACTTTATGACAATTGATCATAAGACATGAATTGAGAAATTGAATAATTACTACATGACCTTTTTCCTTTTTGAAGTGCGATGGGCATATCCACATCTTCTTCACTTTGTTCTCTTAGTGCAGCAGTGGGATATGAGGGAGATTATTCCCTTGGTTCGTGGTTTCCCTAGGAATGGGCATGAATATCTTTCTTTCACCTTTCGTGTAAACTTTCAGCTTCTTTTCTTCTTGTAGTTTATCCTCTTCTACGACATTATGGTCTTCGTATAAACCTTCATCCATAGGAAGTACTTATTCTTCCATGTTAGGACTTAGCAATTCGGTTTAGCTCTTGAAATATGGGGTGGTTTCAAAGAATGTTACATCCATATATATGTATTTTCTATGGGTTTTTGGATCATAACAAACATACTCTTAACTAATGAAAACATACTTGACAACCCTAGGATCAAGCTTGTTAGAGAATTTATCATGTATACGAACATAGGAAAGACATCTAAAAAACCTTGGAGTGATATGAAATGTTTTTTTTTGTTTAATCAACTTAAAGGGTGACTTTTCAAGAGCATCACAGAAGGAAGTCGATTTATGAGATAAACCGTAGTAAGTACAACTTCAGGCGAAAAGTATTTAGAAAGATTATGTTAAATATTAAGGTTCTAGCAATTTCAAGAATATATTTATTCTTCCGTTCAACCACTCCATTTTGTTGTGGAGTATAAGCACACGAAGTCTCATGCAAAATACAATGAGTTTTAAGATATGATTACAATTGGGACTTGATATATTCACTACTATTATTAGATCTAAGAGTCTTAATGGTGTACCCAAACTGTGTCTTAATGAGATTATGAACTATAGAAAAAATTGAAGAGACTTCACACTTAGATTTCATAAGATAAACAAAGGTGAGTCTTGAATAGTTATCAATAAAAGTAACAAAGCATTTAAATTTTTCCATTGAAGGTGCCACACATGAACTCCATACATCAGAGTGGACTAGTTCAAATGGAACTGGCCATCTAGACTCTCTACTTGGAAATGAAGCTCTATGATGTTTATCCTTTTGACAAGTGTTACATTCAAGGACTAAATTATTTGAAATAACAAAAGGAACAAACTCTTTGACCTTCGACACAAGTAAATGTCCTAACCAACTATACCAAATCCACGATTCTTCCTATGCAGTAGTGGTTGTAAGTGCTCTTCTTTGCTAAAAAAACTGATGACTTGGGAAGAATGTATAACCCATTCCTCAGTTCACCACGTCCAAAGGTTCTTCCCGTTCTTAGATCTTGAAATACACAACCAGATGAAAAAAAATGACTGAACAATTAAAATCTCTAATCAAGGAGCTCACCGATATAAAATTTGTTGGAAACTTAGGAATATAAATGACTGACTCAAATCTGAAATTTTTGGTTTGAATTGCTCCATTTTCTTCCATTAGAACTAAGGAGTCATGCGCTACCTATAATGAAGGCAATGCTTCAATATAATTGCGGAAGATTGATGAACGAATAACTTCACAATATAACAATCACGAAGCCTTAGAAAAGGCTATAGCCGAAAGCAATAAGTGCATACGAACAAGATAACGAACACAAAATAAACTTGAATAAATAATCTTTATTCACTAGCCACAAAAGGCTTAAATTTACAATGGATTACAAGTGATATTACTTGGTGAACATATCTAGCAACTGAAAGTCTTGAAGGGATGTACTCGGTGGCTATAAGACCATCGTCAATTTCTCCTTAATGAAATGTCGATCTATCTCTATGTGCTTTGTCGATCATCTTTGAGCCAGGGTGTGTGTGCAATGCGATGGCGGACTTATTATCCTGAAAACAATCTCATAGGAGCTTCGTATTTTATTTTGAGGTCATCAAGAATAATCTTCATCCATAACAACTCACTGAAATCCCCCTTTGGCCATACCTCTAAATTCACATACGCACTTGATCTTGCAACCATTTTGCTTCTTACTCCTCAAGTCACCAGATTTCCACCAAGAACATGCAATATCTGTGGTGGATCTCCTATCAACAATTGACCTGCATAGTCGACATCGGTATATATACTCCATGAATAAATTTCCTTCCTTTTTGAATAACGGTCACTTCCACTGGAGAGGCCTTCAAGTACTAAATAATTCTATTCACTTTGCACAAGTGTCTTTCTCTTGGATCATGCATGGCCCGACTAACCACCTGCTTGCATAAGCTATATCTGGCGCTGGTGTGGGATAAATAGATGAGTTTTCCCACAAGTCTTTGATGCTTGTGCCTTCTCCACCTTTGGGCTCTCCACATCATTCCCGATCCATCTGTGATTTTTGCTCTATGGGCAGCTCAGGTAGTCTTACACCCAACTTACCGGTCTCTCGAGGAGGTCAAGGATATATTTCTTCGAGAAATAAAGATACCTTAGAAGTAGGCAACCTACATCCAGGAAGTATTTTAGGCACCGAGATCCTTCATCTCAAATTGAGCGAGCCAACCTCTCCCTTAGAGTTTGTTTTTCAAGCTCATCATTACTGCAATAATCATATCATCACCAATCTAGTTTTATAATAATCTAATGAGCCATCACCATTAGTCTTGATTTTATAAACCCACCTACAACCTATAGTCTTTTTGTTTGATGGTCTAGAGACTATATCCTAAGTTTGGGCTCTAAATAAAGCATCATGAGTCCATTCTTGTGATAATTGAGCTTCTTTAAAGGTTCTAGGTTCTTTTATAGCTGAAATATTTGTTATTAAAGCTCTATGTCTTGGTGAAAAACTATCATATGATACAAATCTTTCAGGAGGTCTAGAATCACGATTTGACCTTCTAGGAATAAGCATAGATCTCCTATTGTAATATTGACCAAAGGGAGTAATAGAATATCTGGTAATCATAGGTTCATCAAGATCATTTTCTTCATGAATTACCTCTTCACCTAAAATATCATTCAAGAATGAGTAGGAGTCATTAATAGAGCTATCATCATCCATGCTTTTAAAAACATATTCATTTTCAAAAAATCTAACATCCCGAGATACATAAAGCTTATCATTTTTACAATCATAACACCTATATCCCTTTTTGGTTATTACATATCCTAGAAAGACACATTCTATTGCCCGAGATGATAATTTATCATCTTTGTTAGTATAAACAAAGCATTTACATCCGAAAACACGCATTCTGGAATAGTTAGGAAAAACTTTAAAAAGTTTTTCTACAGGAGATATATTTTGTAAAACCGAAGAGGGCATCCGATTAATTAAATAGACAAATAGACTGCAGTTATAATAGCTTCTACCCAAAAAATTTTAGGAACACCACTCGACAAAAGCAAAGTTATTGTGGTTTCCAAAATATGTCTATGCTTTTGTTCGGAAACACCATTTTTTTAAGGAGTCTTAGAATAAGAGATTTGATGTATAATCCCAAACTTATTGAGATGGTTTTCAAAATCTTTTGACATAAACTCTCCTCCTGAATCCGATCTAAAAATTTTGATTTCGGAATTAAATTCATTATTTACAAGATTACGAAAAATAACAAAATTTTGAAAGACATCGAATTTTGCTTTTAAAAGATATACCCATGTATACCTAGTAAAGTCATCTACAAAAATAACATAATAGGAAATACTTTCTTTAGACAAAACAGGTACCGGACCCCATACATCCGAATGAATTATTTTGAAGGGTCTTATTGTAACATGTGTTTTGTTTGGAAATGAGAGATGTTGTATCTTATCAAGAACACAATCTTTGCAAGAAAAAGATTCCTTAAATTACATTCCAAGAGGACATTGATACAATTTTTGAGCATTAAGATGTCCAAGTCTCTTGTGCCATAAAAGGGACTATGCAAATAGTCCATAATGTAAAGTTTGCCCTCTCTATGACCACGCCCAATCACCTTCTTCGAGAGGCGGTCATGTACAATACATCCAGTGGATGAAAAGGTTATAACACAATTTTTATTCGAAATTTGGGATATGGAAAGTAAGTTTAAATTTAGTTTTGGAACAACACTAATTTTGAAAACTTCAAAATTCTTGTTTTGCAAGTCACCAACTTTATTAACACTTAATTGTGTACCCTCCACCGGTTTTTGAACACATGATTTTAAGATATGTTCATTACAAGACATATGAAATGAAGCACCCGAATCAAGAATCCAAGATATCATACCTTGAGTTTCTTTTGTTAAAGATGAGCAAACAACACCAACCGTTTCTTTTACCTTCATTTGAGCTTCAAGTTGCTTCAATTTTTGTTCAAGCGCAAGAATGAAAGATAAAGCATGTTCTTCTACTACGACCACCTTCTTTTTCAATTTTGGGCAATTTGGCCTTATATGCCCGGCTTCTCTACAATGATGGCAAATGATGTCTTTTCTTTCTTCTTCACTTTTGAAATGAGGAGGTCGGTAAGCCTTCATATTTGCTCTGGATTTTGATGCGGCCAATGAGGTGTCTTTTTGAAGTCTTGCTTCATTCATTCTTGTTTCCGCCATTTGAAGATCGGTAAGAATCTCTTCTTTTGTAAGAAAAGGTTTTCTATGAATGAGCGATGATCTTACCCCTTCAAATTCTTCCCGGAGACTTCTTAGAAATTGATATACAAAGTCCTCGTTATCTTCATAATGTCTATCACTAAGACATTGTGTACATTTCTTTTTGTAACCATATAATTGATTCCAAACATTGGAAAATTCTCCAAAAAATTCGTTTACCCCTTTATCTCCTAGTTTAAATGAGACCAATTTGTCTATTAATGCCATCCTATGAGCCACATCGCTTTGAACATGAGATTTTTTTAAATATTTTCATGCTTCTTTAGCGTTGGTGAAATCGACCAAAGTGTCTCTAGTGTGCTCGTTTACATTATTCATGAGCACCCATAGGATTGTTCTATGACCTCCTTCATATTCTTCTTTTTGTTTTGATAGAGGGTTCTACCTTTGAACCACTTACATAGCCCTATAATTTTTTGAAATAAAGTAGTTTTCCATAGATTGAGCCCATGTTTTATATTTCGAAGGTGTTAGACAAAAATTGAAACCCCCTTTATCATCCATATTTCAAGAAGAAAGAAACTAAAGAAGTAAACTTACAAAATACGATCGGCACGCTTCTCGAGGAGATGAACAATACTCCCACGATCGAAAATGGCTTTGATACCATGTAATAAAGGCAATGCTTCAATATAATTGCGGAAGATTGATGAATGGATAGCTTCACAATGTAACAATCACGAAGCATTAGAAAAGGCTATAGTCAAAAGCAACAAGTGCATACGAAAGATAACGAACACAAAATAAACTTGAATAAATAATCTTTATTCACTAGCTACAAAAGGCTTAAATTTACAATGGATTACAAGTGGTATTTATAGAGTAGAAGAAGTTATTGGAGAGAGGAGACAAAGGGAGAAAGAAGGGATAAAGGGGGGCTAGCTGCAGCCAGCCCCCAACGGCTTTTGGCCCTGGGGGCCAGAGCCTCCAAGGCCGGGCCACTCGGGCCCAATTCTCTAAAACTACCTTCACATATTGTGGCATGAAAGTAGTCTCATACCTTATGAAGTTTGACTTATCACCTACCATGTGGTCGGTGGCTCCAGAATCTATAAGCCATAAATTGGAACATGCAGAACTTTTAAAAAAAGAGTTCCCACTAATATTGTATGAGGTTGGATGGATTATTTCATTGTTTGATAAAGAGACCGAGGGCTGCTCACGTAGTCTCAATTCAATTTCTTTAAGTTTCTTCTTTAGTTCTATCATTTTATCCGTACAACTAGGCTTTGTTTTCTTCTCACTCATTGTTGCCACATAATTTCTATAATCCTTATAATTTGCCGACTTACCTATAATCTCTAAGCAATGTTCACGGTGTCACCTTTTTTCACAATGTGTGCAACGTAGTTTATTCTTACCCTCATAATTTTGAGCTCGTCCACTTCCTCTACCTCTAATTGAGTCTCTTCCTCTTTGATAATTAACTTGCCCCCTTCTAGAAAATGTAAATTTTTCCGTATGTATTTGTTTTTCTTTCTCGAAATTTCTTCGATCTTCCTTTCTCAACAAAAGAGATTATATTGTTCCCGCTGAAGGAAGCTCTTCCTTGCTGAAAATATATAGCTTGAGTGATTCATATTCTCGGATATACCCCAATAGTAGATCAAAAACTTTTGGATTTCTCTATCTGCATTTCTTTTTTTATATAGTAGCTACATTTATTTTCCACAATGTACCTTTATTCATTCTAAAACGCATGCAGTTCTCCATAATATTCGCTAATAGATCAGTCTCCCTAATGACATTTCCTTATTTTTTTAAGGATTTCATACTCTTTAGCTATATTACTTTATCGAGAATATGCTTCTTCGACTCCATACCAGATTTCTACAATCGATTTCATGTACATAAATGTCTTACTAATAGATCGATTCATTGATTGAATTAATCACAAACTTACCAATGCATGCCTTTAGACCATCTTTTAAAATCTACACTCTCCTCACTTGCCAAATATGATCTTGCTTTATCATTTGTAGTTTTCCTCTAGATCGTAGGACAAGTTCGACAGATCTTACACATTCCCTGTAATAATTCCTGCCTTCCAGCCGAATATTGGTGATCTAAAAGGGTTCTAATTTTTTATCATTTCCATAGAGTGCACCCTAAGTGATATAAATTAGCAAAACAAAATTACTTACAAAATGGGGCAGATTGGAGACACATCATCCAATCTGCCTATTCATGCAGAGAAGGACACAAAACGGCTCCTGTGTTTTCTCCCTGCACTAATCACTGCCCTAATCCCTAATCTCTTATTTATAAGTACATTTTAACTTAAGACTAATCTACTCCTACTACTAATGATTTATTACAAATAAAGAAAAAGGAATAAAGTTGAAAGACGTGTCCTCTTGGGACCCGAATTATATCTTTAACACTCCCCCTCAAGTTGGGTGAAAGATATTGAGAACACTCAACTTGAATAAGTTGTCTTTTAAGTTGTCGGCTGGTAACTGCTTTGGTAAGAAAATCAGCTCTTTGCTTTTTAGATTTGACATATTCTAGTTTGAATTCTTTGTTGGATATCTTCTCCCGAATAAAATGATAATCGATCTCCACATGTTTAGTTCTTTCATGATAGACTAGATTAGAAGTCATCTGAATAGTTGCACTGTTGTCACAATATAGAGATATAGGCTGTGTAGAATGAAATCCCAACTCACAAATTAATGAAGAAATCCACTTTCCTTTGCATATAGCTTGAGCTACAGCTCTTTATTATGTTTCTGCTGTAAATCTGGCAACAATAGTTTGTTTTTTACTCTTCCAAGAAAACAGATTACCACCAAGTAGAGCAATATAGCATGTAATAGATTTACGATCATCTTTCGATCAAGCCTAGTCCGCATCTCAGTAAAGTTCGATACAGAAGTTAAACATTTTGAATATTGAAGACCCATACCAGGTGTTGACTTAAGATATCTAAGGATGCGATATATGGCTTCCATATGATTTTTTGCTGGTGAATGCATAAATCTACTAACAATATTAACAAAATAAGTGATATCTAGACGAGTAATCGTCAATTAAATGAGCTTACCAACCAATTGTTGATATTTGCATGTGTCTCTGAAATCTTTACTATCACTAATGTACAACTTTTGATTCACTTCCATAGGAGAATCACTAGGTTTACAATCCACCATATTGGTTTCATGTAATAGATCCATGGTGTATTTTCTCTGATTAAAGCAGATGCCTTGATTGGAGTATAATACTTCAATGCTTAGGAAATAGTGAAGTCTCCCCAGATCTTTCAGATCAAATAGTTTGTGAAGATTTTATTTTAGTGCTAATATCTCTTCAATAACTCCGCCATGTAAGGGATCATCCTTGTATTGCCAGTCCCAAGCCCCGATAAAGGAGGAGGGTTGTGTTAGGCTTTCGACAGCCAGCGTAAAACTTTGTCGGATTTTATAACATAGATTTCAAAAATTATGAGCATTGCTTTGGGGCGTCCCCACCTAGCGACGTGCTGCATAGCCCGAATGCAGTAAGAAGTAAGCAAGGACCACTACATTTTCACCCGAATGTAGTGAATCAATTGCTGAGAGGGTTCCCACATCATGGACAGGTGTGGGTAAAGAAGTTAGTCCCGCTACATTGCCGCCTGAATGTAGTGAATAATTTGGAGAGAGGGCCTCCGCATTTTGATTATGGATGGATGAAGGGGGTAAGGAAGCTAGTCCTAGATAATAAGATTCATATTGGTTCTTGGAATATCGGAACATTATCCGGTAAGCTAATGGAGGTGGTAGATACTATGATTCGGAGAAAGATTCATATTCTATGTTTACAAGAGACAAAATGGGTTGGAGAAAAAGCAAAGGAGATAGAGGATACAGGTTTTAAATAATGGTACACAGGTAAAGAAATGGCTCGAAATGGAGTTGGTATTATCATAAATAAAGATTTAAAGGATAGTGTAGTAGACATACAACGATACGGTGACCGAATCATGACGTTGAAATTAGTGTTAGGAGCAAAGGTTTTGAATATAGTTTGTGCTTACGCACCCCAAGTAGGACTAGAAGATAGTATAAAGATAGTTTTTTGGGAAGAGTTAGAAAAGGTGATTTAAAAGATTCCACAAAGGGAGATGATTTGTTTAGGAGGAGACTTAAATGGACATGTAGGTAAAGAGGCATTAGTGTGACCCCTCAACTACCGTGAACCTGACCAAACCTTTCGGGCGTGACATTAGGATATCAAGGTATTCATGGAAACTTTGGTTTTGGGGATATAAATGAGGAAGGTAGGGAGATTTAAATTTTGCTATGGCATTTGATCTCTTTATAGTCAATACAATCTTCAAAAAACGAGATGAACATTTAATTACTTATAAGAGTGGCTTATCACAAACACAAATTGATTACTTTATTTGTAGAAAAAAAGATAGAGCGTGTTGTAAAGATTGTAAGGTAATTCCAGGAGAAAGCTTAACCACCCAACATCGACTTTTAGTTATGGATTTACAAATAAAAAAATGGACAAAGAAGAAAAGAGTGCATCGAGCTACTAGGACTAAATGGTGGAACCTCAAAAGCGAGAAAGAAGATATATTTAAACAGAAAGTCCTTCAAGGAGATGTTTGGAATTATGTTGACACACCCTCTGATATGTGGAACAATATGGCTATACATATTAGGAAAGTGGCGAAAGATGTGTACCGGCTCAAAAAGAAGCTTGGTGGTGGAGTAAAGTAGTACAAAATAAAATCAAGGCAAATAGGGCATGTTACAAATTACATTATGCTAAGAAAACTAGTGAAACTTTAGAAGCTTATAAGAAAGCAAAGAAGGAAGCGAAAAAGGCCGTTAGTGAAGCAAAAGCTAAGATTTGGGAGGACTTATATAAAAAACTCAACTCAAAAGAGGGTGAAAGAGATATTTTTAGGATAGCTAGGGCTAGAGATAAGAAAACTAAAGATCTTAATTATGTTAGATGCATAAAAGACGAGGATGAAAAAATTCTAGTGGCAAATGATGATATAAGAAATAGATGAAAAAACTATTTTTATAATCTTTTTAATGAAAATAAAGATGTTAGTATTAGTTTAGGAGATTTAGTCAAGTCAGAAAAGTATATAAACCACAATTTCTATTGACATATTCAAAAGAATGAAGTCAAAGAGGCTCTTAAACATATGAAGGGTGGTAAATCGGTAGGATCAGATAATATTCCTATAGAAGTTTGGAAAATACTAGGAGAAATAGGAATCACTTGGCTCACAAGACTATTTAATGAAATATGGAAAAACCAAAAGATGCCCGAGGAATGGAGAGCAAGTACATTTATACCCATATATAAGAACAAGGGAGACATTCAAAATTGTGCGAATTATCGAGGTATCAAGTTAATGAATCATACTATGAAATTATGGGAAAGAATTATCGAACGTAGGTTAAGACAACTATCAAGAATAACAGAGAATCAATTTGGATTCATGCCAGGCAGATCTACTATCGAAGCAATTCACCTTTTGAGACGTCTTATGGAACATTTTAGAGCAAAAAAGAAAGACCTTCACATGATATTTGTTGATCTAGAAAAAGCTTATGATAGGGTACCGAGGGAGGTTCTTTGGAGAACTTTGAAAAAAAGAGGTATCCCATTGACATATATTAGCCTTATAAGAGACATGTATGATGGTGCAAAAACATGTGTGAGGACTCATGAAGGAACGACAGACTTCTTTGAAGTTAATATTGGGTTACATCAAGGATCAACTTTAAGTCCATACTTATTTATAATGGTGATGGATGAGTTAACAAAACATATTCAAGATGAAGTACCTTGGTGTATGTTATTTGCAGATGACATTGTATTAGTGGAGGAGTCTAAGGAAAAAGTTAATAGAAAATTGGAACTATGGATGGAAACATTAGAAAGCAAAGGCCTCCGACTTAGTAGAACAAAGACAGAATATATGGAATGTAAGTTTGATCATTTGGTTACTTCAGAGGACATAGAAATTAAAATTGGCACACATTGCATTACCCAAAAGAAAAGTTTTAAATACCTAGAGTCAATTTTTCAGAGTGATGGAAGAATTGATGGAGATGTTACGCATAGAATTAATGCTGGTTGGTTAAAATGGAGAGGAGCATCAGGCATTCTTTGTGATAAGAAGACACCATTAAAGTTAAAAGGTAAATATTATAGAGCAGCAATTAGGCCTGCCATGTTTTATGGTTCTGAGTGTTGGGCAGTTAACCATTAACATGTACAAAAGATGTCCGTGACAGAAATGAAGATGTTAAGATGGATGAGTGATCATACAAGAAAAGACCGTATACATAATGAGGTTATTAGAAACAAATTAGGAGTGGCACCAATAGAGGATAAAATGAGATAACATCGTTTAAGATGGTTTGTACATATAGAAAGAAGATCAAAAGAAGAACCTGTAAGAAGGTTAGAAAAACTAAATTTGGAAAGTATTAAAAGAGGTAGAGGACGACCACAAAAGTGTTGAAAAGAAACAATAAAGAATGATCTAGCTTATTGGGAGTTAACTGCTAACATGGCACATGATAGGGATCTTTGGAAACAAAGAATCCATGTAGCCGACCCCGTCTAGTATGGGAAAAGGCTTAGTTGTTGTTGTTGTTGTTGCTAATATCTCTTCAATATTATCTCTAGTCATAATGATATCATCTACATAAATTGCAAGAACTGATAACTTTGTATTTCTCTTGAAAAATATAGTATGATCATTTATGCTTCTTCGATATCCCAAACTGCATACGACATGACTGAATTTTTAAAACCAAGCTCTGGGTGATTGTTTCAATCCACAGATAGCTTTGTTTAATTTACAAATTGTTTCTTCTTTAATCTCACCGCTCAATCTTGGAGGAAGTTCCATAAATACCTCTTCATGTAGATCTCCTTATAGAAATGCATTCTTCACATCTAGTTGCCATAGATCCCATCCAAAATTAGCTACCATACTGAGAAGTGCTCTTATAAAAATTAGGGTAAGTTGTATCCTTTTCAGACTTGAATCGTGGACACTGCAGGACGTCTTAAAGCCATGGACTCTATCCTTCTCCTTTGGACGTGCCCAGTAGAAAAGCACTATGAAAAACGTGGAAGGGTAAGGTGGAGAACCTGCCGGCTGCACAGGAGGTGTTCTTGACGAGGGCGAAGGTCAACTCTGAGGCCACTCTTGGCAAGTATGATGGTGGTTTGGGGAGACAGAGAAGTGGCAGCTATGTATCTTCTATATTTTTCTTCCTTAAATCAAAACACACAAAGGCAACTATCGAATACAAGATGGAGATTGTCGTTCAATGCAGATTTTTCAATACCTACGCTCTGATACCATGATATAAATTAGCAAAATATAATTACTTACAAAATGGGGCAAATTGGAGACACACCATCCAATCTGCCTATTCATGCAGAGAAGGCCACAAAACGGCTCCTGCGTTTTCTCTCTACACTAATCACTGCCCTAAACCCTAATCTCTTATTTATAAGTACATTTTAACTTGAAAGACTAATCTACCCCTACTACTAATGATTTATTACAAATAAAGAAAAAGGAATAAAGTTAAAAGACGTGTCCTCTTGGGACCCGAATTATATCTTTAACACTAAGATTCCTCTTTAAATATTCCTTCTTGCATTCTTGATTGAAATCATCCAAACATATTCTTCACTTCAAATCAACTTTTAAGTCCTCGTTCTTTTTGTTGCTCCATACATCACCAACGATTCTACTCCACCACATTCAAATCGACCCAATACGCTCTAATACCATGTGTAAAAAATAACAATTAATAGGTAAGAGATGCAGTAAGAAAAAGGGTAGAAGATGGCAAAGGGATCGATAGATATCTTGGTTGTCACTCCTCTCTACTCTTTATTCTATTCCATGATAAGTTCTCAGGTCTGTTGGTAGGGTTTTCTCCCTTTTAAATTACCACCATTACAAGCTACAAATTTACCTACATATTATTAATGAGACTTAGTATGGGAAAAGGCTTAGTTGTTGTTGTTTGTTATTATTAATGAGACTTATTTAAAGCTACCTTTAAAAACAATAAAAAAACATAACACCAGAAAATTAATGAGAACAAACCTTGATCTCAAATATGAATTCGATCAACGAATAATCACGAACATCCTTGTCTTTCCACGTCTCAATCTGCTTTATACTCTTAACAAAAGGGGCCTTGTTTATAAGAAATAATGCCATTAGAACCGCATCTCGCCAAAAAGACTTAGACAAATTACCTCCAATAAGAAGTGACCTGACAGTCTCTAAAATATGACGATTTTTTCTTTTACTACTCCATTATGTTGGGGTGTGTATCCACGCGATGTCTGATGAACTATGACATGATTCTTCAAATACAATTAGACATGTACCCCGTTGAATTCTCCACCATTATCTGATCTCATGCATTTGATTAAACATTGGAATTTATTCATCACAAATTTATGAAACAAAGGAAATATAGTTGAAACTTAACTCTTGTTTTTCATTAAGTAGACCATAGTGAATCTAATACAATTATCAACAACAACTAAGCCTTTTCCCATATTAGACGGGGTCGGCTACATGGATTCTTTGTTTCCACAAATCTCTATCGTGTGTCATGTTAGCAGTTAACTCACAATAAGATAAATCATTCTTTATTGTTTCTTTCCAACACTTTTGTGGTCGTCCTCTACCTCTTTTAATACTTTCCAAATTTAGTTTTTCTAACCTTCTTACAGATTCTTCATTTGATCTTCTTTCTATATGTCCAAACCATCTTAAACGATATTCTCTCATTTTATCCTCTATTGGTGCCACTCCTAATTTGTTTCTAGTAACCTCATTATGTATACAATTATCAACAAAAGTAACAAAATAATTGTAGCCTGATATAGACACTATAAGACTTAGACCCTATACATATGAGTGTACGAGCTTAAATGATTTTGTTTTCCTAGATTCACTTGCTTAGCTTTCTCACAAGTTTCATAAACAAAAAATTGGCCAACCATATCTAGACTTAACCCTAGAATCATAGTCTTCAATTTTGGAGCTAAAAGATGACCCAATCGATGATGGCAATCTCTGATTTCTCTCATACTTGCATCCAAATTTTTTTTCTTTAAAGATATTCGTTGAACTCCATCCTATATAATCCTTCTTTGACCCTACCATGCCCAAGGATCCTCCCTTTTTTCCGATACTGAAAAACGTCAAATGTAAGTGAGCAATTTAATTTCTTAGTAATAGTATATACATAAAAAGGTTAATAGAAAATTTTGGAACATGCAAAACAAATTATAGATTGTCAATTGTTATGCTCGTGATTTCTTTTCATAGGATACGTATATGTGAATCATCAGCAAGCTTTATAATACTACCCTCTTTTATATTCTCATATGAACTAAAAATGTTCATGTTTCCTGCCATATGGTGAGTGACCCTTGATTCAATAACCCAAGAGGAAGATGAAGACAAACCCGTGGACATCATGGCATTAAAACAAGATGCGTTGACTAAAGAGGCTTATAACTATGAGATAGATTCCTGGTTATCCCTCGATTTACCCATATCCTCTAATCTCTTCAATATTTGGGATAGGATATTATTATCTGCCTCCATTGTATATGAAGTAGTCGCCTGGTATGCTTTATTCTTGAAATTAGTTGGTTTTCTAATTAATTCTCAGCATTGTTCTTTTGTATGCCTTGACTTGCCACAGTGTGAATATTTTAATTTATCCTTGTCATCTGGGCGTGAATATCCATGCCCACCACCTAAAGATGTGCCTCCTCTATTGTGATGATTTCCTTGCTGTCTAGTACTGATAAATGTCAATTTTTCACCAGTTTGCACTTTTCCTTTTCTAAATTTTTCCTATCTTTCTTTCTAATAAGTAGAGAATAAACAACTCCCAAAAAAGTGTTTTAATGCTGAAAATATTTGCTTTGACATTCTCAAATTCACTGGACACCTCCATAATAAATCAAATAATTTTTTCTCTTCCATTTCTAGCTTTAAAGCAGTGTGAACAATCACCCTTATTGTAGTAATTCAGCTTGTCCCAGACACTTCCCAACTCTGTATGATACTCAATTATTGATCTGCAATCTTGTCTGCATTTTCTGATCTTGGATTCTATTTCATATTTCTTTGCAATGTTGATCTTCCTTGAATACGCTTCAATTAGTGCCAACCAAATCTCATGAGCAGTATTCAAATACATAAAGGTGTTGCCCAGACTTTGCACCATTGAGTTGATCAACAAAGAAACCACAATTGCGTTGTCTCTTCTCCAATAAGATAGTTATGGTTGAGGTGTTTCTCCCATAACCAACTCTCATTTTCCTCTAGCAATAAGGGCAAATTCCACAACCCTAGATCAAGCCTGATAATTTTTTCCATCGAACTTTATGGAAGTAATCTAGACTGAATTTATTTTGGTACCATTATCTACATCCTCTACGTAATGATTGGGTTCACCTACAAAGATGCCTTTCCCTTCCATAAATGGTTCCCCTCGGGATTCGTGTGATCAACTTCGAGATGCATACAACTATCTCGAGATTTGCACAGTCTTGTTTTCGAGCATTAGGGTCGCTGAAGCTTATGATTCTTGTCCAGATTGCAAAGAATCTTCCTTCTTCTCCCCTCTTTTCTAATTAGGATTTTTCTCAAACCATAAATCTTTCCAAAAATAATTTTTCTGCTTTCTACAGCCTAGAACACATGAATCTGCTATGATATCATGTTGATAAACAAAGAAAATATGATCTAATACAAAGGAATTGAAAGAGATTAGGAGGCAAAAATCGGCCTCCACGGTCCTGCGGCTGCACTCTCTCTCTAATCTCATTTTTATTCTTCTTAACCTAACGAGCAACAACCCATTAGTATTTATACAGAATTCTAACTTGAAAGACAGATATACCCCTAATAATTAAATCTAACTCAAAACTAGACAATAGACAATTAATCATAAACAAAATACTAAACACAAATTGAATATAAATTGTCATTATTCTTTAACACTTTCAAGTGCCAACTCCCTGCTTAAGTGTTAGCTTTGTGATTCTATACATGGTGACCGGACCTGACCATCATATGGAAAATCTACCTATTTCTCTATTTCTGGGACTCCAGAATCTTGTTTCCATTTAAAAAAAATTTAACCATAAACTTTTTATATCAGAAAAAGGATTCTAGGAGAATATAAGCACACACTTTTCCATAAAATTAAGAGTTGCAGTTCCTGGGTATCAAGCTTGTAACCTCAGATACTTTAGCCAAGCCCTAGCAAGACAAGTTATGTCTTTCAAACTCAGTAAAACCCAATTCATAGCTCTTATCTAAGAAAAAGAAAGTGTGATATATACAAATGATATCTTACAGGGGAATATCTTATAATTGATCAAACAAGGTGGATCCCTATATTATGTTCCCTTCACATGAAATTAAGGGTTCATTTTTTCACAACCAGGCCTTTGAAGCTCTACGCTAGACTTCTTTCACCTTCCAAAGACAGTTCAAGAAATAAAACCATAAAAGAAAAGAAAATCATGTGCATAAATTTTATGATAGTATCAAACAATAAAAGAGTTCACAACCATGACATAAAAAAAATTGAATTGAGCAGGAGGCTTGCAAAAGATTCTTGGTAGTGGAAGAGTCAAGGTGACACTTTTCAGCTTACCCATGCAAATAGTAAGCAAAAGGCCACAGAAGCCAGCTGATAAAGCTCATTGGTCTGCAATTACACAAATCCACGTTAAACTTCAAAAAGCTTCATCCATCAAACCCAAATAAGATTTATTTTGAAAGCCAACAACAAATGAGAATAGTGAACACTGAAATCTCATGTCCAAGCATCAAGTAATTTTAAGGCCTACGACTCAAGAACCATGGAACAACTATTCACTGGCAAAGATAGTTATGTGAAGTACTTGGTTCCTAGAATCTTGGAAGAAACAGAAAAGAAAATTGAACAAGAATCCTTAGGATCATATTTGCTATAGGATAAGCAAATTATCTCCACTTCCATACTTTATTATGCCTAAATCATCATAAATATCTTTACTCTTCAGTCAGCAATTGAAAGCTGTTCGACCTCAACTTGTTGTAGGAGCTACTTACTATAGCTATAAGGCAAAGGAAAAACTTAACAATGCAAACGACTTATGAATGCATGTCAATTGTAAAGGAAAGCTTCAAGGAATGTAGACGATCTATTTTATTAAACACTTTAAGAAATCATCAAGCCCAGTGACATGGTAAGGTATATCATACATTTTTATATATGAAGAATTTTAAAATTATGCATAGTATATATTTCACTGTGTCCTATTTTGTATTTTAACATATTATAGTATACTTTTTCATATAATATATTCATATGTATGTATGTATTTGTGCATCTATCTATCTATCTATATATACACATAATATGCACACATACAATATATATATATATATATATATATATATATATATATATATATATATATATATATATATATATATATATATATATATATGAGGAAGGGATTAGAAGTTCAAAACTTTGCCCCCCTCCACACACCCCAGACATCTCTCTCTCTCTCTCGTCTTCTCTTATTCCCACTTCACCTTTCTTCTTCCTCTCTGCCCTTGCTAGGTTTCCTTCTTTCTCAGTCTCTCGCTTACGGGGATGCAGTCCAGCAGCAACAACAGCAATAAGAGAAAATTGATAAGGATATGGTGGTTTCTGGTAATTTTAAACGGTAAACCCTAATTTACCCCTCATACTTGAACAAAAATAGGCTTAGGAGATTTTTAGCCAGTACAACACTATTGACACATTGACCTTATGGCTTTTCGTGTCCAATACCGTATTTTGTGTCAAAGTTAGTGTAGTATTAATGCACCCTAAACCACCCCGAAAGTGTCTGCTTAACATAGCCAATATGCAGCCAAGAATCGAAGGAAAAAAGTAACAAAGACTGATAATCACCTGGGAAGACAATTTGTTCATCAACTTCAAGTAACGAGGAACAAATGACCAACACAAGATTGATGCAATAGTCACAAACATGGACAGCACAAGCAACCTGAAAAAGCAGCAGCGGACTGTTAGAAGCAAAAACAAGATAATTCATCATGCAGGCAGATAATCGATTTAAAGTAATTAACCCATAAGAATAAAAAACTTCTATCTCAAATCAGCAAGTCCAATAGAGACAAACAAAAATCCCAAGAAAAGGAGGTAAATCAGTACAAAACTTACAGCTTTGCTATGGATGTGATTCCCTGGATAACGCCACTATTGCCACCAAGAACTGGAAGCAGTGCAAATAACAATCCAACAACACAATCCTGAAAATGGCCCATCGGAAGATCAAAATACAGAATTAACTTCAAATTTTCTAGCCGCAAAAAAATAATAAACTAGAAGCTAACCTGAAGAATAAGTGTTCCAACTATGACCTGACCATGAAGGGTATTGGTACTATTACGCTCCATCAAAAATTTGACCACCTGGTTAAAAGAACGTCAAAACAGTCAAGCAATTTTAATTTTGCACAAAGTATAGGTAACAAGAAACTGCAACTCTGACTGCCCTAAAATGTATTCACGTAAGCTATTTCCTCTAGCATTGAACCTTTCTCATTATTCCACTTTTTGACGTAATCTGTAAATAATTTCTTGCATTTAACATGTCAAATCTCATGATGACTATCATGGCCTGTAGCAGGTTTTTAATAACCTTTCCAGCCCATGTTTCCCAACTTTTGGATGCCAGCGCTCCTGGCACAGCTGATCCTATTCCATCTCCACCTTCTACCATGTAATCTGTTTTCCTCTGAAGTATCCACTATAGGTGATATTCTTGTAGTGTTTACTTACTACATAATCAATTGTCTTGCTAATCATGTATTTTTCTAACATGAACTGTATTATATGAGTGAAATTCTCCATAACCCACTGGATCTAAAGATGCTCCCCTTTGTCATATACAATACACAAGACTGAATCTAGACAAACCAAATCAGGTTATATCATTCAAAGAAAGGGTATATTACTGAATGGTTCCAAAGCAAATATGGGTCCTTACAATGTTTCAACAAACATATTGTTACTCTTATAAAAAGAACAACAGTTAGATACATATCATACCATAGCAGATTAATCTTACTTTTGACAAATCTAAAGTTTATAAAATTTGAGCACAAACTACAATCTCATGTAACTTACATATCACAAATAACATCCTAAGTTATTAAAATTTGTTATGTTGATAAACAGTTTGCAGCTTACAACTTGCAATAGTATAAAAGAGTGAACCTACAATTTCCTTACTGCATAGCAGCAATAGAAGATAACATGGCAGAGGCACCTAACGGGTTTTGGACATCTAGAGAGGTGGACAGATGGAGCCACAGTGATGTGTCAGAACTTAGATGAGATGATGACAACTTTATGACAGAGACAGGAAGGTGTTAAAAGTGCTGGAAGGAAACAGTAAACCATGGTATTGCTTCTCTAGAGTTAAATGCTAATATGTCACAAGAATGAGCTCAATGGTCAAAGAATTCATGTAGTTGATCCCACTTAGCATGGAAAAAGGCTTGGTTTCCTTGGTTTTGGTTTCAACATGATTATGAACAGCTTGTATATCCATTAGTACTATTCACTGGATTGTGTTTAGCTTGGGAAATGGACTAAAATGGCCTGTCAAAGGGACAGGCCAAACATAGCCCAGCTTCTAGGTCCATGGATAAAACCAGCTTGTAATGCTCTCCTAGATGCATTTGCCTAATTAATTTGGGCATGGCGCATACAAGCATGCTAATTGATTTCGGAATTGTGAACACCACCTACCCCTACCCCCAAAAAGATTGCTCTCACATTTCAGAGACATAGCACAGTGACGAGTAATTTTTTGTAAAATCAGCGAGGCGAATGTGCTCAGAGCCTCAAACTGCTAAAAATCATTGGCATTAACAATATAAAAAATTATTTTGGAACGCATATATCAGATCTTATTAACCAAAAAAGCTAAGACTCTTAAATCCTTTAGATTTTGATACTATTTAGGGAAACTTAAGCATCAAAAAGTCTATTCTAAGGCTTTTCAGCATGGACATCATATATGGGTATTTTTCCAAAAACTTCACTCAGCACCATATTTTTTATAGAGTGCATAAAATCACATCCAATATATTATTTCTTACCAATTTTGTACATTACATAGTGTACACATCATGCCTATGTTTCTCAGAGGGCCATCGCTCCTGATTCCAAAATTCAACTATGTTGTTCAGTTGTTCATTAACAAGTCAAGTGAGTGAAACTGTGAAAGTGCTGGTCTTGTCACAAATCCTACTAACTCTCCTGGTTTATTATGCATCCAGCACATACAAAATAGGTAGCACAAGTATTGGCTATGGCTACAGACTAGTACCAGCAAGATATATATATATATATATATATATATATATATATATATATATATATATATATATATATATATATATATATATAAACAAAACGGATATCAAACCATTACCACAGCTGTTGATGACATTGATAGAAAAGCACCAACGAACATGCCCTCAGATAATTTTGCACCACATAGCTTCACAAAACAACCATGTTAGTTTTCATTGCAAGTAGTTTCAACGGAGGTGATCCCTACAAGAAACCAATACATAAAAATGTCTTCTGTAGACACTATATTAGTAGTTAAAATGGCTCACGAAGCCCTACCATTGCAGTGATTCCACATAAGCACATGAAAATAGTAATCTGGAGTAGACCACCAAAAATTGCAACTGGTCCAACAGTTCTTAACTGCTTGAAAAAGGTTGAAACAATTGATATTGCTTACTAACTAGACCAAACAAATCCAACAGAAAAAGAAACCAGCTTGAAAGAAATCAAATTTATAACGAGTGATTCATCATCAAATACTTGCCTTTGTCAATGAAAACTCAAGGCCCAAAGCAAATAAGAGAAATATGACACCAAATTGTGCGACAGTTTCAACCTACAAGAACAAAAAGAAAATTACTATAACCATCCCAAAGAAAAAAAAAAGTCCTTAAGCATGTGATACTGAACTTGCACATATCTTTCATGGTCAAGTTTCTTACTTCAATAAGGTCATGGATGAAGACCAATTAGTACAATATACAAGGCACCATCTTGTATCTTATACTCAAGCACAAAAATTTTGTTGTAAATATATATGGTATTGGCTCTGACACCAAATGAAACCCGTTGAATAACCACAATATGCATTTATATGAATAAAGTCCAAATAAAGTTTTGGACATTTTAGGACAGCTGTCATGATAACCTCCTATATGCTCGATAAGGAGTCAACCCTAAAGACCTTAGGCACCTCAGAAAATGTTATTTTTGGTGGAATTAATTGAGAAAGTGAGTAGCAAGAAGGAGAATGAGGCACCCGTGCCCATGGTAACATCAAGCTTTGGCAGTATGGCATCTGTTCTCTAAGAGAGATGTTTTTGCAGAAGTTCTCATCGTCAGAATCATAAATGATAAATATGAAAAATAATTTTTTTGATGACCTACACCATATGTTAGAGAAGATACAGCACTACATGAAACATGCAAGTAAAGTTTTAACAATCTGTGCAGAAGCTAAAAAGCAAGACGATATATGTATACCAGTGTACATAGTGAGACAGGAAACTTGTACTCAAAAGTAAAGATTACAGCACTTACAACTTCAACTACTTTGACACAATTCATGGTCTTACCTGGACTATTTCACTAACAAAACTCAAACCCCCAGGTCCAATGACAGAACCTGCTAGAAGATAACCAGTTATCACCTGAAGTTCATAGCAATAAGAAAAGAATCAATCATACACAAAATGTGCAAGGAAAACTGAAACAGGAATATCACATTCATAAATGTATACTAACCGGTTGTCCCAAACAAGAGAATAGTATTCCACCAATTGTAGCAGAAACGATTACTACCACCAAGTCTGAAATGAACCTGCACGAGGTCAATAGGATATGGTTACTAAATCCATATCCACCAAAAGCCACATGTGTGCATGCACATGGGTATAGAGTAGCATGATTTGGACAAGGTTCAAACTGTAACATCTAAATCTCCATCAAGCCTTTACTGACCATACCGTAGATCGAGTTGAAGAACTGGATACTTTGACTTCTTGTTAGAAATAATAAAAACATTATCCTGTGAAGATGAGAATCAAAGTAAGAATGTGAGCAAACTTGCACGAGCACACACACATAAATGGGGGAGAGAGAGAAATCAGCACGTGCACCACACTTCTTCACACATGCTTGTAAGCATACACATAGAACCGTGAAGAATGAAAGATTGAAAATCTAACCCTTTTATCAATTAGAGTAGGCATATCCTCAGAACCTTCATTCTCCAAGGTAAAAACATCATGGAGTTCAAATGACTTGGTCCCACTGAAAGAGAAAAAAGAAAAAGAAAACTGAGTTGGCACCCGAAGGCAGCAAGCAATGTCAGCTTTGCATGTCATATTTTATAAAAAGATAAAGTGCTAGATTGTCTTCCTCACTTTGATTCGTGGGTATCATTTTTCTTGGTCTTGTTGTGGGTAATTCTAGCTACTGTCTCCAATACAGCCTGTCAACATTTTGAAGAACATTAAAGATAAGAAAAGTAACTTCTGTACCCAGAATTACTGACAGTACTAATGCATCCTTTTTCTGAAATTATTCAAATAACATAAACTACAATAACAATAAATAACTATTCTGACAGACTGACAGTAGATGGAAATATCCCGTTCCCCTTTCCTTTCTATCAGTTTGCGCTCCACCGACCCATCCCAACTCCATCTTATGGAAGCATTCAAACTTTTCCTTGGGAAACTTGGTAAGACATTCTATGTTATCAGCAAAGGCCATAGGTGGTCTAGCCCTGGCCAAGTACTTAAGCATTATTGCTTCAGTAGGGTTAACCTTTTAGCCACTTAAATATTGCCTAAGCTGATTACAGTCAGTAGACAACGATTTGCCTCTTGAATGTATCATCATTTTTTTCATGCCGTCACTCTTTCTCATCTTCTTTTATGGGGCGGTAGCAGCCCGAATCCATGGAAGAGACAACCTGGCGAACTGAAACATGATTTATTATTATATGGGATGCACTGTACTGTATATGCTATACTACCAAAACCAAAACCAATCCTTATCTCACACTAACTGGGGTTAGCACATGGATATTATTTGCTGTTGTGCTCTATATTCTGTCACCTTAGCATTTAACTGAAAAAGCAAGATCATGTTTCATAGTTTCCTTCCAACAGTTTTGAGCACTGTATACTATGTAAATAATATATGCTCTGCATGTATAAATCATATGCTGCAAACAACTTGTACATGCATGAACATTCATCAAATTTTATAATTTTGATCATAACTTATATATTTCTCTAATTTTTGTTGATTGAATTGATTTATGTTCATGAAATATTGTGCATGCGAGCTCATTGTCTTTTGATTTTGTACCTTTTGTACCCTCATTCCAGGGTACCACGCTTAGGCTTTTGTATGCCACTCAAGGCTTAGGATCTTTAGCAAGGGAGACACACAGTCCCCGCCTAGCGTTTTGGTAACTTCATGGATTCTATCAAAAGAGAAGGCAATCTATAACCCATACCATTTCTTCATGGGGATTTAACTTAAGGCCTTACAGATGATTCGGAAAGAAACCTTACTCATAACAGATTCTCAAAGCATACAGCATTAATTTAGAATCAAAACAAGGTGATAACACATGTAATTACCTGTTCACCTATACATACTATCAGAAACAGGCTGTTGGTTGATTAGCCTAAAAAAGTTAAGAATCTTTTCCCAAACAGATGATAATGGTGAAGAATCTTGACACTAGAACAATAGGCAAAGCATAGTTAAATAGGTACTACATGGTTCCTACAGAGACCAATATTATCCGGAGAATGACTTGGAAATCTGTGAAAAGAAAACTGAATATTTGTGATCCACATTATTCTACTAAATGACCAGATGGCATAAGTGGTCAAGAAGTAAAGTCACACCTACTTGTTGATCAGCAACAGTGCTGTTGAAGCTGGTTTGATCAGTTCCTGGCCATGCACATTTTCATGCAACAGAATCAAGATAAAGATTAGCTAAGGAGCAGTGGGACATGCATTAAGCAGGAGACCGATGTTTAAAAGTCTGAGACCGAAGGATAAAGCCATGCAGTATCATTTCTTGAAACAAGCATTAGATAGAAAACCATGCGCACCTATGTTCCCCAATATAAATTGCATAAATGTTCCCAAAAATCAATTTCTGCTATATGATGCAAGAACAAGATGGGAGGTTCAACGTGGCAGTGCTCGACCTAATTGACATGCTCCCACTATCCGAAACTTTTACTTTCTGTTCCACAAGCCTCAAACTTCCGTAGCAGAAGGAATCAATGTAGAATATTACAAGACTGACTTTTGGAGTTAAAATTATTAGGAAAAAGAAAGAAGATCGATAATCATGAACCTTTCGTATCATTATCAAGGCAACCTTGGGCGGATTGCCCGTTTCATGTGATCCTAACATACCAAACCTAAATACAACAACAACTAAGCCTTTTCCCATACTAGATGGGGTCGGCTAACATACCAAGCCTAAATGTGAGAAATAAATCATCGTCGTTAAGTTAAACTCGCACTGAAAGCTTTAACAAATCAAGCATCAGTGACTCAATATGCAGCAATGTTAGCTTTTATTTTTCCTCGGAAAAGGCTCGCAACATCAGGTTAATAAAGTATGCTACTTTTTGAGCTTTCAGGACAAAAGAATGGGAAAGCAGCACATTCCAACATAATTCCCTTACAATCCAGCAGATCAAGTTACTCGAATAGAGAATTCCTCTTAAATCGAGATTCAACAAGATCTGCAATTTTTAGCGGTTACCATGTTAAAAGCACGGACGACTTTCTGTTCAATTAGACTACAGTGGAATCACTTCAACAGGATCCACGAAATAAGAAAAGGAGGCATCTGGCTGCAATACAAACATAGAAAATTGAAAAGTAGAAAAGGAAAGAAGAAGAAGAAGCAAACGATACGATCTGTGTGGAAAAGGCTAGGAAGATAGAACCTTCGAGCTGGTCCTTGTCCGCGAATTCCTTCTCGAGAACGCGATCGAACAACTCGGCGATGCTCGCGTTGCCGGAATCCGATGATTTGGCGTCGTCCGTGAAGTTGCCGTAGAATTTATTCCGGAGTTCGCTGTCGCCCGGCGTGCCATCGACGGGAAGCAGCAACAGGCCGCAGGCGAACGCGAGAAGGAAGAAGAAGCGACGATCGGCCATACGTATCTGTTACAGATCGATGGATGGCCCACGGAAAGGAAGAGGGATCCGTCCAAGTGCGTACGGTGCGGATCCAAGTGAATTGCAGTCCCGCCCCACTGGACGGCAAGCAGGGGCAGAGAGAGAGTCGCTTCTTCCTGACCGTTGGATCTGTAGAACGGAGGTCCGATTGTCCAAACGATTTGAGGGGCAGTTGGTGGACGGCGGCTAGATATGTTTGCAAGGCGGACGTTCGTTTTCGCTTCTTCCCCGAAGCGGTTCACACGATGTTTAACCATGGTTTCTTTCTTTATAATTGATAAGAAGGGTTTGTTGCTGATTATAGTTAACAAGGTCAAACAGACAGAGCTTCTTATCCAATCCGGCTCCAATCCAAATTCCCATCTACCGAAATCTCTAAGCATCATCCAATTGCCAATTGGATTGGTATCAGATTTGCAACCTGAACCCAAGTCCTTTCCTTAATTTGAGCCTGCATGCATGATTCGTTTCTAAGAAATATCCAATTCCGTTCGCATTATTTGCTTTACAAAATAAATCCCTTGATAGTTATTCGGGTTGGTCTCAGAATTTCTGTATCCGAACCAACTATAGATAACCAAATAGGTCAGATTCGATAATGCTAGAATCGTGTTCGACTTGAAACAAGTCGCATCATTATGGTCATCATCTGTTGTATCACCAAAATGGTACCTGCATCACCAAATTAAATAAAAGGCCGAGATTCCAAAATACAGTTGAATTTCCTCAACTAAATTGCTACAATCTCTTTTTGCTAATGATGGGAGCTGTACATTAGATATGTTTGATTACGATTAATTTAGAATCTGTAACTGTAACTGAACCGATTCAAACTCGGTTTCGGTTACAATTCCATAACCAGCGGTTCTATTAAAAATATAAAAAAGAAATTAGTTGTTTGGAACCGCAGGTTCCAGTTTGGTTTCGATCCTGATTTTATAAAAGATAAAACTGGAACTGAACAGTATAGTTCTCAATTTCGAGTTCAACTGGTTCCTGATCCCGTTTGGTTTCAGTTGGAACCGGAGGGTCGGTCAGGTACCGGCCATGTCTATGAACGTTCATGGTCTCTCGTATATGCTGGTGTATACCGTGGTTTGGCTTGGTCTGACTCCTTCGGGCTCGTTCCCGTTAGGTTCGTTAAACAATATGAGACTGACTAACTTAGGCTCGTGAAAGCTCATATATTGGCATCATGAAAACCAAGGAAGGATACAAATGGACATAACAAGGTGGTGTGCCGCTCATGTAATCTTTCTGCTCCCTAATATGGCGTCTCTAACCCACACGGCATTAAAAAGCCTCGACACCACACCCCCAAAGAGCCTTTTCTTAATGTTCTTTTGTTTTTCTTATAAACTTTAATCAATTTGCAATTTATATCAACCCAATTCGATCAAATGATGCCTTTGAGTCATTCTGAGAAGAGCCAAATCTTATCATGCACACACAAGTCAACTTTGAAAAAGATATAGCAGCATGCGGTGTTCATGCTTAGCTTCTTCGTGTTAGTCGAGCAGGCTTAATTACGCAAAATGCTTAGTTAATGGAGGGATTAGTAAAATGGGCCGGGTTATGCAGATCCGGCCGTAAATATTCCTATTTATCTCTGCCAAGGAAATGAAGACAATCATAAAGTTTATAAGTCGGAGCCAATATCATCTGCCACAACTAAATCTTCTTACTTCTACGAGCCCATCAACGTTTAAAACATTGAATCGTTGCATCATCCTATCTCCTAATAAGCGTGCGATAAAAGTATGATTGAGCTACTGATAGATTGTGAAACTTAAAGAACCTACTTGGAGGAGATCATCTTATACATTCACAAGATTGATCACTGCAGCAAACGTTTCTTTGCGTGTACCACCGGTTGAGCCATATAATCCGAGCACTCGAGCGTGGAGGTGGTCATGAGAGAGAGAACCCATGTCACGTATGCTTACATGTACACATTTGCTGATGGTTCCCAATAAGACAATATTCCAATGTTGTGCCTTAACTCTGTAGCCGGGTGATGGTAATATTGTCTTATTGGGAAACCATCAGCAGATGTGTGTGCGTGTATGCATGCGTGACAGTGTGTGAGTCTGGATGAGAGAGAGAGAGACCTTAATGAATGGAAGAACGTCCAAGGTCTTGAACTGCTTAAAGCCGACCGATAATGGTGACCGAGCTCGCTTTCGCGCCCTTGATGATGCATGGTACTATTCTTGGCAATGCCAAACTGATTTTCCAAAATATAAATTTTGTAATCGGTACTGAACTCTCCTTCTCTCTCTATGTGAAGAGTGAATTGGTCTCTTGAAAAAAATGGTATAAATAAATTGCAGGAAGGATCGTGTGCCCCCACCCCAGGATTCGGTTGATGTGGCTGACTCATCCACTGGAACGAACGAAGTTGGTCCCCCTGCCGAGGGTTCTTCCGGATTAGACATAAAAAACCGCGAAGCCCTTATGCTAGCTCCATCATCATAGATGAAACTTACCCTAAGGTAGAGTTTGTATGAGCTTCAGTTTGAAGAATTCATGCGCTTGAAGATGCAAAGAACTGATGTCTTTAGGCAATGGTGGGGTGGATGGATCTACATGGTGCATCCACTTCACACAAACTTTGAAAGTTGAACAGATCGAAAAACAATAGTTAATTCCACGGTCGAAAGCGTTAGCAATATACGAAACATATTTATCATAATAAACAGTTCCATGGGGGTCTATTTCGCCACCTGCGATCTGGTACGTGGGCTCGTATGTCTCGAAGTCGAGAAATAAATTCAGGTTAAAGGTAAAGAGGGAGGAACTTTCACTTTCACTCGGACAGCCATGGCAAGCATACGGCAACTTGGAGGGCGAGTCATCCATTACCTGGCAAAAGGAAAAGGCCAACAGACAGGAATTTAGCTTTTGGCCGAACCGTCCAAAAACCGACGATGGCGTGGAAGCTCACTAAATGTGGACCCTTCGATTCCCATCTCATCTCATCTTATGGGCTTCCCTTGCCTTTTGGAACACAGACACACCGCGCAGCTGTTCCTTCACAGTACCACGTGTAAACCCACTATTCCTAACCCTGGTTCCCCTAACCATTCCCCCCCGGTTAATCCAAACCCTATTACCTCTTCTCTGGCTCCCTTTCTTTCACCGACGTCCCACTTTTATCTCGTCTTCTCACTCTCACTGAGCGTTACTCGCTGAGTGAGGAAACTGGAGGAGGAGGAGGTCGCAATAAGAAGGTAAAGAGAGTCGGACGCCGAACCGACGCATATCGTACAGAAGATGGCGCAGCGAAGTTTGCAGGTAGCTTTGGTCTTCTTCTTAGCCGCGGCGACGGTTGTTAGCTCCCACAATATCACCGAACTCCTCTCGGCAACGCCGGAGTACAGTCTCTTCAACGATGCACTGACCCGCACGAAGCTGGCTGACGACATCAACAGCCGTGTGACTATCACGGTGTTGGTGCTCCCCAATGCCGTTATGTCCTCCCTGATCGCGCAGCACCCTCTCCCCGTCGTCAAGAACGTGTTGAGCCTCCTCGTTCTCTTGGACTACTATGATGAGAAGAAGCTTCATGACATCTCCAAGGGGACCACGCTCAGCACCACCGTCTACCAGACCACCGGGAACGCTCCTGGCAACCTGGGCTTCGTCAACATTACAGACCTCCGCGGCGGCAAGGTCGGATTCGGCTCCGCCGCGCCTGGCTCTCCTCTTGATTCCACCTTCACCAAGAGCATCAAGCAGGTCCCTTACAATATCTCCGTGCTCGAGGTGAGTGCCCCCATTATAGCGCCGGGCGTGCTCTCTGCGCTCGCTCCCACCGCCAGCGACCTCAACATTACTTCACTCCTGGTCAAGGCTGGGTGCAAGACGTTCGCTTCCATGATCTCCGACACCGGCGTGCTCAAGACGTACCAGAGCGCTGCCGGGAAGGGTCTCACCCTTTTCGCTCCCTTGGACGACGCGTTCAAGGGCGCCGGCGTTCCTGATATGAGCAAGCTCACTAGCGCTGATCTCGTCTCCTTGCTCGAGTACCACGCAGTCGCGGAGTATAAACCCATTGGGACCCTCAAGACCACCTCCGGCACTGTCAGCACCCTCGCCACCAGCGGGGCTGGGAAGTACTCCATCAGCGTATCCTCCGCCGGGGACGCCGTTAGTCTTTCGACTGGAGTCGACAGCTCCCGGATCTCGGGGACCGTCGTTGATGACACCCCACTCGTCATCTTCACCGTTGACAAGATCCTTCTTCCCACTGAGCTCTTTGCTGCCACACCGGCTCCATCGCCATCTCCATCAACCTCTCCGTCTCCCAGCCCTGCCTCGGCTTCCGCTCCATCACCAGAAGCAGCTAGTGCCCCTGCCTCAGCATCTTCTCCTCCGGCACCACCAGCAGAAGGTCCGCAAGCATCGTCGCCAACCGCTGCCGGTAATAGCACGTCCAGTAAGAATAGTTCTTCGTCATCCCCGCTGACGTGGGAGGTGCCGCGTCTCTCTGTGTTTGTGTCCGTTATCGTCTCCGCATTGGCTTCCCTGTTGTAGATGGAGGTGTCCATAGCCGGAAAAGAAGACAAAGATGTCCATTTCTGTTTGACAGGGGGTTTGGTCGCTTCGTTTCCACACGTTCCGTTCATTTTGATTTAATTCTTGTGTTAGTGTTTCCGTGAGCTTTGCTTGCCGAGTCTTTCAGTAGTTGGTGCGCGTTGTTTGTTGTGAATTTGAGACATTATGCATGATTTCTTGTGTATTCTTCACTTTTGGTTTGAATGGTGTCGATTGCCATCCTTGGCTCTCGCTCTCTTCTTGTTCGCATTCTTTACTGTGTCGTGTGTGCGCGTGAGAGAGAGAGAGAGAGAGAGAGAGAGAGTAGTTGGATCGCTATATTTATCAAGTTTTGAGCAAAATTGTTTGTCCGCTACTTTTTGGCATTGATGTCGGAATTGGGAAATTTAGCAGGCGTACAGAGGATTACTTCGGTTCCTTAGAGGTTGCATTGCCTTTCCCCATGTAACGGTGCGGACTGGGGAGGACGAAGCCATGTGCGGAGTGCTCCCCAAGCATCATGTACAGGTTTTAATGGACGGTGGACCAAATGGTGTTGCTGTCACTGTGTGTGTGCCTCTTTACTGATTTCCAGATTTTTCTCATTCTCCTGCGCCGCATATCGCCTTAGATGTGAGAGAGAGAGAGAGTCCATTATTGGACCACACCTCGTGCACCCACGCTAATGGTGGGCCTTTCCACGGCTTTCCCGGACCAAGTTGCAGTCATCGACCGACCACCAGCTGAGCTGGGTGGCTGGCCCGTGCTAACTCTTTCCATGGGAGACAATAATCTAATATCTATTGTTTCTCAAAAGTTGCGGAATGGACATATTAGCAATCACATAAAGTAGATCGTAATGCCATTATGCAATGGTCATCAATGTCTGTTTCCGGGTTACATGGTCTATTTTTCCTTTTAATGAAATGCGACTTCGTTTTGTTACTTAAGGGTCCATCCTACTCATGGTAACAGCTTTTAGGGCTTATTTATAGCGGCAATTGACCTTTAACGATTCACTTAGTCTCGATGGGTGGGAAGCCTTCATCATCCCTGCGCTCCCTCTCCAATTTGTTGTAGGTGGAGTCGAAGACTTTTAAGAGCAAACGGTTTGATCTTCCCAACTAGACTTCCCTAACAACAGCCATACCTGTCAAAATGCCTCTTAATAACCGGCCTTTTTGTTGCCTATTACGAACGGTTCTGATGCCGATGTCCGCATACTACAATCTTCTCTCTTAATTAGCAAAAGCAGTTACAGATGGTATTAGTGAGCTGTCTATACAGCTTCATCTCCCTTCTTTCTTTTTGTGCATCCCCAAGCTTTTGTTTGGCCGATTGGATGCGGATCATTAAATTGCACAACCTTAGTGCAGAAATCTTCTGTGTAGAGTAAGTGGAAGACTGAGGAACCCAAGTGTTATATGCATAATTATTAAATAACATCCTCCAATCATGAAGATTATCAGCACTCATATTGGCTTTGACCTTAGATCTGTGTCGGTGATCTGCTTGAGAAATTAGGACCACACCACGAACATTAAGAAATGGTTAATGTTTGAAAAGATTGGATGCATTTTCTAAATTAGCCAAAAGGGGGAAGCAATGTGCAAAAATGGTTAGAAAAGGACGGACCCATTTAATGAAGAAGTAGTAGTTTGCAGGATGGATTGCCTTGCCTTCGAACAAGAATCACGGGTTCGTAAGAAGAACACGTCAAGAATACGTTAGCGAAGAGAATCTGATCGGGTTGCTTGATCTGACTTTGTTCAAGTATTCAATGTGTCAGGGCGCCCCTCACCGAGCGCCTTGGATATCGCTCGCCTTGAAAATGAAATAGCCACATAAGAGGAGCATACCAAATGTAAACGTCTGCACATTGTTCATTACTGCAAATGGTAAACCAAGTATTAGTGTGACTCGATTAATGCCTTGTGGCTGATTTCCCTTTAATGCCTCGTCCTTGTTAATAATTTAACAAACCTACCAAAAGATCAAGCTCCAAGTAGTCCCACTGTGTGATAGTGGTAGATTCTTAGTTTTGACTGCGTTAGGTTAAATGGATTTGAAGAAACACTGCAATGGTCAGTCAGGCGAGTGACCCCAACAACCAGATGAGGATTTATATAAGGACATTGAAGAGAGAGAGAGAGAGAGAGAGAGAGAGAGAGAGAGAGAGAGAGAGAGAGAGAGAGAGAGAGCATTGCCAAATACAAGAGGACAAGCAATCAAACTCCTGACCTACCTGTCGAAACACTCAATGCCCCACCATTTCGCCAAATTTGCATTTTTTAGTATATAAAGGTAAATATGATGAACATAACGAAGTCAACTGTAACTAAGGTCAGGGTTTTCAGATGATTTCCTAAAATCACTCTTGTTCCCATACAAAAAAGTAAATTTGAAGCAAACTAACACTAGCAGTGTTCAAATTATGTCCTGCTCTTGCACTATATCGTCCAAACAGCTAAAACCAGTGCGTCTTCACTCTGGGTGATCACACGCGATTTGCCAAGGAATAACACAGATGAGGTTGCACTTGGATGAAACCACAAGACCTGTGAGTTTAAGGTTATGAGACCAATGGCTTAATCAATCCCACACCGTCCACGTTCATATAATGTCTGCAGCATCTACAACAAATTAAAATTTTCTGCCTTTTTGTCGCTTCTGTCGACACCGTTGACATAATCTCACATTCCACAGAAAGATGAAGAAGAATCTACACTTTGTCTTGCAAGCTAGTGTTTGTTGATAATATATCTCCTGGTGTAGCTTCGCGTGGAAACTAGAGGGCGCTCACAGATTGGCATTAGCACCACTGATCCAATTCAAAATCTAACATACATAAGGGTCTCGGGTAACAGTTGAAAAGAGGTTTCACGAACTCTTTTTTTTTTGGCGTTACTGTTTATACACCCTTTTCGTCAATTTTTTCAAAATTATTTTCCTACTCTTCCATTTTCTTCCTTAGCACACGATTTCTTATGCGTTCACCATACATTATACTTCAAGCGTCGACACATTATCATTTACACATAACGCTAAGTAAACATGTTTCATCATATGTCACACCCGCTCGGGTCGTGACCACGACCCGGCCCGAGCCGATACCACGTGGCCGCTTCTCGCGTGGGCGTGATGGTGAGCAGTAGCCAAATAGAATACTAATTTAATTCAAACTCAAGAAATATCTAATGAAATAAATATTCATAGTTCTAAACAACACGTCCAAAATAGTGTGGGGCCCACCTAACAATAACCTCGAATAAAAGACTTTCTTAATCATTCAACACTTATCATACCATTTAAAATAAAAATGCAGCTCTATCAAACTCCTACTCTGCTCTGTGTGCCTTTGAATTGCTAGCTTCAGGATGAGCTATAAAACAATAGGGTGAGCTCCTATACATAGCTCAGTAGAGAGGTTAAACATCTTTAAACATAAATAATATTAAAAGTATGCATAGTTTCACAATCATTTCATAGCAAAACACAGTTACATTAAAATCATTATCTCAAATTCATACGCACACACTCACACACACGCACACATCATCAGTTTCAATAATTACAGCCCACACTGTGTCTACCCCAAATGCCACAGGAGTCGTCTGACCCTCCCTAACGTGACCTCGGTAACCCTGTCCACGACGGTAACCACGCCGACTCTCACGACAGAGTGCCTGGGAACATACCTTGTATTCGCCCCCAAGCCGGATTGTCCGAGGGACCTCCAAGTCTCTAGAGACCTCATACAAACCACACAAGTACGATTCGTATATTCACACATCGTTATATTTTTAAAACCAATTATAGTTCATCACATTCACAAATCATATCAAGATCAATAATTATCCAAAATCAAACTCATATCCACACAAAATTTAAACAACATTTAAATACCATGTTCATACAACACATGCATATCAAAACATGCTCTTTATCAAACAGTGTCATAAACATATTCAATTTGAAAACATATCAAATAACCCATAATTGCGAATAACATTTCACAAACATCAATAAAACATTTATCAATCATGCACATTTAAATCTATCTAAAACAGTAAAATCATTTTTAGCATGGTTCTATAAAAGAATGCATAACCCCCTACCTAAAGGAGCGCTAAGATCTAGTTCCCAAACTGTTGGGCCACTCTTATCACCACCAAATCTTCCAATTTTAATCTCTAAACAATTATAAATAATTAAAATATTAAAATTTATTTAACTATGAATCTAACGAAACAAACTATATTCGAATAGGATCCCAAACCCCAATCTAGATCCGTTTAAGTTATCCGAGATCCAAATTGATACCCAGATCAATATCTGATCCAAATGAGTGACACAATAGGTAGCTTGTGTCACTGAGTCAACAAATAACCTTTAACTACTGACACAGGTCATGTTTCTAACCTAAAAACCCATTTCAAGACATGACCCAAACTTGACCTGTTTTCGATACAAAACGTGACACAGAACCTGTTTTGACACAGAACTAGTTATTAACATACGACACAAGGACACGACGCGAATAACTGTCGGTTCATGATATTTTAGACATGACACGAGGGACACACCCAAAAGAGCCGATTCCCATGGGTTTTTTTTTCGGTATCGATTTCGTCGGTTTTCGGCGAATCGTACCTGTTTCTCGGCCAAATCGACACCATCGACTTACCTACCTTACCAAAACACTTAGTTCTACCTCAAACCTTTGATCCAAGCCCAAAACGATGATTTTCAATAAGTTTTTCATCAAAAATCTGAAAAAAAATGAAAATCTGAAAAATAGGTGAACTCACCAGATTCCAACTGACTCATCGCGTTTTTCGGTTGGTTTGAGGCTGCCCCAACTCCCTGGAGAATGCACACTGAAGGGCCATTTTAAAGGCCCTTCATATCTTAGACATGAGCGTTAGTGCACAGCCTATACAGTAATGCTTGACGTTACATCATCCATCAAAAGTAATACCGTTCAATCACACTATCTTCTAAAAATGAATGTACTGTATACTACTATTCCTTAAATAGTAGCGCATCATGATGCGGTTGTCCTTTAAATAAAATGACTCGTCTCATTATCGGATGCCTGAAACTTTCATCATAACCGATCCTTTAGAACCTTATTTTTTATTGATTTTTTTGTAAATTTTATTTTCAGATTTAAGTAGAAATCGAGAATAATAGAGATATAGGTTAAAAAGGTCAAACTAAAGCGATAAAAAAAAGTCATTGTTGAAAGTTTCATAACAAAAGAGTTAAAGCGAGTAATATTTAGATTTAGAGATAAATCGAACAATTAAGAAAAATAACAAGATTAAAAGAGAGCCCAAGAAAGAAAATAAAGAAATATCATTGAAATGAAAGGAGAAGCTGAGCAAAGAAAGGAGGAGAAAATCTGCACGTAGTTTGAGATTTTTTTTATAAAAAAAATGTTTAATAAAGGTGTATGAATAGCAATATGTTTGGGATTTTCCCCTCATGAATTAACAGGTTTCACAAACTTTATCCAACTTGCAGTCTTGCGTGTTCAAAGGGTCATGGTTGAGCAAAATGTGGCTGTTTGAGCTTGGTCCACCGCAGATATCTTAAGCTTGGAACATGGTAAGCACTTGAAAACTTTAAAGTGACTGGCATAGACGTGCAAAAGTATTGAAATTCAAGTAGGCTAGGCAAAGGTCGCTCCTCGCTTAGATAGGGGTTTGGCCCTTGAACTTTTCACGTTGAAAGAGGTCAAGAGTTCAATACCCAGGGTAGGCATGCATCTCTTGCCATGCCGTAAGCCAAATTCAAGCTTGACTACCTGCTTCTGGAACTAGAACTGATTATTAGCTTATATGAGCAGACACCTGCACCACCTTAGTCACACATGACGAATACGATACACAGGAGGACGGAAACAAACACAGGATGTTTGATTACACGAAAAGTTATGGGACACGAAAAACTTGAATCCATTAGTAATCATTCGTTCCATTTGGTTCGGTCATTCAAGACATAAAGAAGTAAACCCTCCAAAAAAAGCGAAATGATCAGCTATCAATAAATGATAAAGTCAGACCAAGTATCAGAGTCGATCTACATCTTTCTACTCTTGCGTATTCTTAATGGAGCCCGCCTACAGGTGCTTCATTCAGCCACAAGAAATGAATGAAACTATAGAGCTCAGCACTAACACTCACCTGTTTGAACAAGAGCTGTTAGATCAAGATTGCAACTGAGAAAAGAATAAATGAAAAAGATGTGAACCTTGTACGGTGTCGGGTTCAACTTCCGCAAGTGGTCTGGCCGCATCTGATCTAACTGCTGCATGCACCGCTCTCGGATTTTTGAAAGTGGAGGAAGTTCCTCTCTTTGCTTACCTTCATGGGAAAAGATTTTCACGTTTGAAATGCTGAAGGCAGACATGGTTGTTTTGTTAACTAAATCCAGGGAAATCGATGATAACTATTTATTTCTGATCACTAGTTATCCTATTAAAGAACCTTGTACACCTATCTCCTACAAAGACCCATTTGACAGGGGGTTGCTTGCACCATGTTGGACCTACCGACATCCAACAGCTGTACTTCCAGTTTCCAGAAAACTTGAACTTGGAGAAAATTTAGTATGATATCTTGAAAATACTTCACAGAATGAGGGTTAAAGACTATTTTATTAGCAACAGCTCATAGAAACTGAGCTTTTCTTTTAGTTTATATATATATATTCATTTATTTATATCTATCTATATGTATATTTATAAATAAATAAATAAATATTTATTTTCTAGCCGAGTCCAACACCCTCAATTTTTGCTGCATCTTCTGTCAAGTAGTGTTGCAGAGGGAGCCTCCATTAGCTTGAGGCTCAGAAGGAACCCACAGAAGATGGAGGATTGATTCCTACTGCAGTCAAATGATGACCTTTTTTCTTTCCTTGAAAAAGAGCAAACGTAACCATGTATACACTTTTTCCATAAAGGAGATGACTCCTTCAACATGAATATGCTGTGACATTTTGCCTATGATAATTAGATTCTTACCAATATTTACAACACTGACGGTTTCATGACCGTTTGAAATGATAGGTTAAACCGTTAAAGGATATTTCCAATGATGGTGGATCTGAAATTATTAAGAAACAGAAGGATGAAAGCAAAATGCTTATCATAATACGATTTCCTCTCAGATTGTTAAACCACTTTCCTATTTTTTGTGAAGTTTCAATGGCAAACAGAGAACAAAATTAATTTTACCCATGACACTCAACTTAAAATTTCATGTCAAGTACCTGATTTCCCAGGCCAATAGCATTTCAAGAGTTCCTCAACACGCTTTGGTATCATGTATGCCCTTTTTTATTCACTAAAAGGATGGCGACACAAAATCCGCTCTGCCACCTATGCACAAATAAGAGAGTTTTGTTATGAGGTATGCATGGGGAAGATCATGTTTTGAGAAGCAGTCGTAACAATATTTGCTCACCCACCTGCACACACACACATAATTGCATGAATGCATCCAAGAAAACTTTTACTTTGTAAAAGGTTTCCCTTTTCATGTATGTAAGCAATTGAGTTACCCGAACACTCGAAGTTGCTTCATCTGAAACATTTCATATAATCTTATCCAACTGTTCAGACATGGGAGTAGGTATTAATTTAGAAAAGCCATCTGAAACATTTCATATAATCTTATCCAACTGTTCAGACATGGGAGTAGGTATAAATTTAGAAAAGCCTTTCTTCCAGGTTTATTCTCCTATAGGGAAGGTATATCTCCTTTTCTGTATCAGAAATAGCCTAGCTTCAGTCTAGAAAAGCTAGTCTAGATCGATCCATGTGTCTGCAATCATATCATTCCTCCATCAGATTTCTTTTTCTTGGTTACATGTTATATATTTAATTCAATACGATAATGTTGATGCCAAAGCGCAGAAGCTGGGTATCCTTCTGCACTTTGAAAATATGGTATTGAAAATTGCAAAAATATATAAAGCAAAAAGTTCATGAACTTGAGAATATCTGACCAAGAAATGGTCAGGTTAAAAGGATATTTAGACACTTAACTTTGGAGGTGATTCCTTTTCATCAGCCATGATATCTACCAAAGGATACCCTTCTTTACCATACAACCGGTAACACTGCTTTTTACATGGTATTGAGACCTAAAAGGAGAACAAGAACTCGAAGGAGAAAGAATCAAAGAAACACAAGGTAAAAATTTGTTAACAAACAAAAACCGGAAGTAACTGATTATCATAAGCAAAACCTTGGAGATATCTTCAGAAAGTTTGATACAAGGTTGGTTATTGATCTCAACCAACTTAAAAACACCACCAAGAGCTGCTTGAGCATAGCAGGTAACAAGAAGAGTGCCAATGGCAAATGCATCAACCTCATGTCCCTGCACGAAAAGTAGCAGCTAAAACTTCAGTGCTCAACAGAAATGGGCCCACAGATGGGTTGAAGCAGTGGCTCATTGTATAAACTTTTAACGTGAAAACATAAAAATTGAAGCATGTGACTGTTAAACAAGACAACCCTAAGAGGCTCCATAAGTCATTTGACCCCCTCAAGCTACATAGGATTCTCAAACTCCAGTAATATATTATGACTTTCATATCAAATGATTACAAGAAACATTCTTTGATTCAGTATCACGGATAGATTCATAAAAACCCTAGGTCTGTTTTTCTTCTCTCTAAATAAAAAATTCTGGATTACAACATATAATTAACAATGTAAAACACAATGCATTACTAAACTAATATAAAGAGAACAAAGATGAATCATCAAAAGTATTTCACACCAAATGGCATAATGGAATGAGGACCTGTTTGTTCAAAGCATCCAAAGTTTCCTCGTTAATGTCATTACTTGCTACAATTGTCATGTCTCCAAAACCATGCAAGCCGAATTCCTTCTCGACAGAATGAAAGCCTGAATAGATAGATAGGCTAGGTCACCAGAGTCTAACCTAATACCATTTGCTTTATATCTGCAGTAACATGGAAAATCCTGAGTTAAAGACCCTCACGTTTAAGAGATTACAAAAGTTTGTTAGATGGCATTTCATATTCATCGATGAATGGAAATTGCTGTTGAAGATCCCAACAATGCCAGGTCAAGGCAGCACGAGGCTATCAACATTCTCCAAGCAAGTTAGTAATTAACATGTATTGCTACAAAGAAACTATACAATCTGGATTTTTATAACAACAACAACAACAACAACTAAGCCTTTTCCCATACTAGACGGGGTTGGCTACATGGATTCTTTGTTTCCACAGATCTCTATCGTGTGCCATGTTAGCAGTTAACTCACAATAAGCTAGATCATTCTTTATTGTTTCTTTCCAACACTTTTGTGGTCGTCTTCTACCTCTTTTAATACTTTCCAAATTTAGTTTTTCTAACCTTCTTACAGGTTCTTCTTTTGATCTTCTTTCTATATGTCCAAACCATCTTAAACGATGTTCTCTCATTTTATCCTCTATTGGTGCCACTCCTAATTTGTTTCTAATAACCTCATTATGTATACAGTCTTTTCTTGTATGACCACTCATCCATCTCAACATCTTCATTTCTGTCACTGACATCTTTTGTACATGTTGATGATTAACTGCCCAACACTCATAACCATAAAACATGGCAGGCCTAACTGCTGCTCTATAATATTTACCTTTTAATTTTAATGGTATCTTCTTATCACAAAGAATACCTGATGCTCCTCTCCATTTTAACCAACCAGTATTAATTCTGTGTAACATCTCCATCAATTCTTCCATCACTCTGAAAAATTGACCCTAGGTATTTAAAAGTTTCCTTTTGGGGAATGCAATGTGTGCCAATTTTAATTTCTCTGTCCTCTGAAGTAGCCAAATGATCAAACTTACATTCCATATATTCTGTCTTTGTTCTACTAAGTTGGAGGCCTTTGTTTTCTAATGTTTCTCTCCATAGTTCCAATTTTCTATTAACTTTTTCCTTAGACTCCTCCACTAATACAATGTCATCTGCAAATAACATACACCAAGGTACTTCATCTTGAATATGTTTTGTTAACTCATCCATCACCGTTATAAATAAGTATGGACTTAAAGTTGATCCTTGATGTAACCCAATATTAACTTCAAAGAAGTCTGTCGTTCCTTCATGAGTCCTCACACATGTTTTTGCACCATCATACATGTCTCTTATAAGGTTAATATATGTCAATGGGATACCTCTTTTTTCTAAAGTTCTCCAAAGAACCTCCCTCGGTACCCTATCATAAGCTTTTTCTAGATCAATAAATATCATGTGAAGGTCTTAATTTTTGCTCTAAAATGTTCCATAAGACGTCTCAAAAGGTGAATCGCTTCAATAGTAGATCTACCTGGCATAAATCCAAATTGGTTCTCTGTTGTACTTGATACTTGTCTTAACCTACGTTCGATAATTCTTTCCCATAATTTCATAGTATGACTCATTAACTTGATACCTCGATAATTCGCACAATTTTGAATGTCTCCCTTGTTCTTATATACGGGTATAAGTGTACTTGCTCTCCATTCCTCGGGCATCTTTTGGTTTTTCCATATTTCATTAAATAGTCTTGTGAGCCAAGTGATTCCTATTTCTCCTAGTATTTTCCAAACTTCTATAGGAATATTATCTGGTCCTACCGATTTACCACTCTTCATATGTTTAAGAGCCTCTTTGACTTCATTCTTTTGAATACGTCGGTAGAAATTGTGGTTTATATACTTTTGACTTGGCTAAATCTCCTAAACTAATACTAACATCTTTACTTTCATTAAAAAGATTATAAAAATAGTTTTTCCATCTATTTCTTATATCATCATTTGCCACTAGAATTTTTTCATCCTCGTCTTTTATGCATCTAACATAATTAAGATCTTTAGTTTTCTTATCTCTAGCCCTAGCTATCCTAAAAATATCTCTTTCACCCTCTTTTGAGTTGAGTTTTTTATATAAGTCATCCCAAATCTTAGCTTTTGCTTCACTAACGGCCTTTTTTGCTTCCTTCTTTGCTTTCTTATAAGCTTCTAAAGTTTCACTAGTTTTCTTAGCATAATGTAATTTGTAACATGCTCTCTTTGCCTTGATTTTATTTTGTACTACTTCACTCCACCACCAAGCTTCTTTTTGTGCCGGTACACCTCCCTTAGATACCCCTAACACATCTTTCGCCACTTTCCTAATATGTATAGCCATATTGTTCCATATATCACACGGTGTACCAACATAATTCCAAACATCTCCTTGAAGGACTTTCTGTTTAAATATATCTTCTTTCTCGCTTTTGAGGTTCCACCATTTAGTCCGAATAGCTCAATGCACTCTTTTCTTCTTTGTCCATTTTTTTATTTGTAAATCCATAACTAAAAGTCGATGTTGGGTGGTTAAGTTTTCTCCTGGAATTACCTTACAATCTTTACAACACGCTCTATCTTTTTTTCTACAAATAAAGTAATCAATTTGTGTTTGTGATAAGCCACTCTTATAAGTAATTAAATGTTCATCTCTTTTTTTGAAGATTGTATTAACTATAAAGAGATCAAATGACATAGCAAAATTTAAAATCTCCCTACCTTCCTCGTTTATATCCCCATAACCAAAGTTTCCATGAATCCCTTGATATCCTAATGCCTCTTTACCGACATGTCCATTTAAATCTCCTCCTAAACAAATCATCTCCCTTTGTGGAATCTTTTGAAACACCTTATCTAACTCTTCCCAAAAACTGTCTTTATACTATCTTCTAGTCCTACTTGGGGTGCGTAAGCACAAACTATATTCAAAACCTCTACTCCTAACACTAATTTCAATGTCATGATTCGGTCACCATATCGTTGTATGTCTACTACACTCTCCTTTAAATCTTTATTTATGATAATACCAACTCCGTTTCGGGCCTTTTCTTTACCTGAGTACCATAATTTAAAACATGTATCCTCTATCTCCTTTGCTTTTTCTCCAACCCATTTTGTCTCTTGTAAACATAGAATATGAATCTTTCTCCGAATCATAGTATCTACCACCTCCATTAGCTTACCCGATAATGTTCCGATATTCCAAGAACCAATACGAATCTTATTATCTAGGACTAGCTTCCTTACCCCCCACATCCGTCCATAATCAAAATGCGGAGACCCTCTCTGAAAATTTTTCACTACATTCGGGCGGCAATATAGCGGGACTAACTTCTTTACCCACACCCGTCCATGATGTGGGAACCCTCTCTGCAATTGATTCACTACATTCGGGCGAAAATGTAGTGGCCCTTGCTTACTTCTTACTGCATTCGGGCTCTGCAGCACGTCGCTAGGCGGGGACGCCCCAAAGCAATGCTCATAATTTTTGTAATCCATGTTGTAGAAATCCGACGAAGTTTTACGCTGGCTGTAGGAAGCCTAACACAACCCTCCTCCTTTATCCGAGCTTGGGACCGGCAATGCAAGGGTGATCCCTTACATGGGCGGATTTTTATAGAAAATATTTATTCAATATTAAGTGAATCAGTTTAGAGTTCCAAGCTTGTTTCATCTGAAAAACTCATGGGCGCCATGTAATAAAACTTAAAACTGCAGATTCATTGAATCATGCCAAAATAAAACTTATTGCAGAAAAATAACCACAACATACCCTAAATCATTGAGAGCTAAGGCAACTGCACAAAAATTGGGCACCACACTCTTCATGACCTGTTGAACATTGGAAAAAAATGTGACAAGGGCTTATAAAAGCTCGATGCAGCACCATACATCTTAGCAATCATGAAATGAGAAGCCAATAATAACAGGAAGAAACGGTTAGTTGGGGCCTAATTCCATGTATACAACTGAAAACTTGAACAAACTCTAGGAGCATTGCATTGGTTGCACATGAACAACATGCATTACATAAAAAGGGAGAAAAGACAATTATAAAAAGTGAACATTCCTGATTTCTTCTTATGAGAACTCCTCTTTGAGGACACAAGCACCGCGAATTACATGCCTAATCAGATAAAGCTACAGAAATACTGGCCTGAACAGGCATCAGATTTTCAACCCTCTAATCAAGACCAGAGATTCAGAGCTTCAAAGATTACGTCATGTTGGGGACTAAACAAAGCACAGCAAGAACTTGTTTGAAATTACAACTTCAAAAGGCTGCATCGTCAACATGAACCAGATATCACTCATAACTGTACACATATACATAAAAATGGCATATATATAAAGTTATAATTATATTTGGGTAAATATAAAGGACACCTTTTTATACTCATGGTCCCAAAAGTAAAAGGTGGCCATGAGTATGCATGTGTGAGACATTGCATACGTGAGAGAGCGAGGTGGGGGGGGGGAGTTGTCAAACATTAAACCCCTTATAGGTAGATGAACCTTTTTGAAGGGTATCATGAGATGAATTAAACTTCCATTTTCTACTTATGCTCACCCTTAGCATCAATACTTACACAGCTCGCTCAAGATGCTTGCCAGCTTTCCAGTATGCATAAGCCATTGTGAATTGATAAAGATCGGTTAGAAGTGGGGAAACCATTGGATTGGTTGGAAAATTGAATTTCACTGGCGCCTCCATCACTCTGTTAACCTCCATCTTGTCGTTGAACCCTAAACCTTTCAAATTGAGGACAGCTGTCAGCATGGGATGATGGTTCTCAATTCATATTATCCGACTACGAAGAATTCTTCATGAAATTTACTACACTTGACAATTTAAAACGTCAAGTTTCCACCAGAAACATCCAAAGACAGCAATTTCATCAACAAGATCTTCCAGGTACAAATACTACCATTCTATTTAGTAAAAACATGAGACTCATGAAAATGCACAAAGAAATAATACAATTCCAAAAGACTACCACCCATTATCAGGAGCGCTTCACTTGAAAAGCTGCAGAAGTTTATTTACTACATTATAGGATTACCAATTCTATGCACAACATGCCGATAGGAATCAAACAAGCTTCTCAACCGTTATTCTCAATTCATCTCGGCCCATTTTACTCCCCATGAACCACTTGCAATCATAAAATGCCGAGATAGTCAAAAAAAGGAAATTTTCTTTTCCAGACCTCCAGTAGGTGTAGACAAGCATATGCACTAAAAGCATTAAACCAACAACACCCTCAACATTCTCATCACGAAAAGGGGAGGTTTTGTTACTAAAATTAAGAAGTGGACCGGCATTAAGAAGGTAGGTAGGGACCTTTCTGGCGAGGGACCACAATTGTGAAAGATTATGGGAAGTGGAATTTGATTGGACAAGTTGGCAATCAGCATGGTAGCGGTAACGCCGGTAAGAACACCTCTTTGTAAACACCAACCGGCACGAATTCCTGATATCGGGGGATATTCTGACTGACTTGGTGGTGAATGCGACGACTAGCACTTGGTCAACAACCTCTCCTCTGCTTGAATTGGGGACACGTTCATTCTCAGGAAAGAGTGTGACACCCTCAGTTCTGCCAGTTCAGTTGAAGGTGAAACTAAGAAGCTTGCATGTATTCGAAGTTACGACGACAATGAATCCTAAGAACTACTCAAAGAATCATCAACCACCGGTCTTATCGGTAAGGTATGCAGGGCGTTCTCGCGATGGATCGCCGGGAGAAGAATATTCCAATGGTTTTGATAGCATTTCTTTGAGTTGTATAATTGTTGGTTCGTTTGGAGAGAACTACCAACAACAACTAAGCCTTTTCCCATACTAGACGGGGTCGGCTACATGGATTCTTTGTTTTCACATATCCCTATGTGCCATGTTAGCAGTTAATTCCCAAATAAGCTAGATCATTCTTTATTGTTTCTTTCCAACACTTTTGTGGTCGTCCTCTAGCTCTTTTAATACTTTACAAATTTAGTTTTTCATACCTTCTTACATGTTCTTCTTTTAATCTTCTTTATATATGTCCAAACCATCTTAAATGATATTCTCTCATTTTATCCTCTATTGGTGCCACTCCTAATTTGTTTCTAATAACCTTATTATGTATACGGTCTTTTCTTGTATGACCACTCATCCATCTCAACATCTTCATTTCTGTCATATAGATCTTTTGTACATATTGATGATTAACTACTCAACACTCAAAACCATAAAATATGGCAGGCCTAATTGCTGCTCTATAATATTTACCTTTTAACTTTAATGGTATCTTCTTATCACAAAGAATACCTGATACTCCTCTCCATTTTAACCAACCAGCATTAATTCTATGTGTAACATCTCTATCAATTCTTTCATCACTCTGAAAAATTGATCCTAGGTATTTAAAATTTTCCTTTTGGGGGATGCAATGTATACCAATTTTAATTTTTATGTCTTCTGAGGTAACCAAATGATCAAACTTACATTCCATATATTCCGTCTTTGTTCTACTAAGTCGGAGGCCTTTGCTTTCTAATGTTTCTCTCCATAGTTCCAATTTTCTATTAACTTTTTCCTTAGACTCCTCCACTAATACAATGTCATCTGCAAATAACATACACCAAGGTACTTCATCTTAAATATGTTTTGTTAACTCCTCAATCACCATTATAAATAAGTATGGACTTAAAGTTGATCCTTGATGTAACCCAATATTAACTTCAAAGAAGTCTGTCATTCTTTTATGAGTCCTCACACATGTTTTTGCACCATCATACATGTCTCTTATAAGGTTAATGTATGTCAATAGGATACCTCTTTTTTCTAAAGTTCTCCAAAGAACCTCCCTTGGTACTCTATCATAAGCTTTTTCTAGATCAATAAATATCACGTGAAGGTCTTTGTTTTTTGCTCTAAAATGTTCCATAAGACGTTTAAAAAGGTGAATTGCTTCAATAATAGATCTGCCTGGTATGAATCCAAATTGGTTCTCTGTTGTACTTGATACTTGTCTTAACCTCCGTTCGATAATTCTTTCCCACAATTTTATAGTATGGCTCATTAACTTGATATCTCTATAATTTGCACAATTTTGAATGTCTCCCTTATTCTTATATATGGGTATAAGTATACTTACTCTCCATTCCTCGGGCATCTTTTGGTTTTTCCATATTTCATTAAATAGTCTTGTGAGCCAAATGATTCCTATTTCTCTTAGTATTTTCCAAACTTCTATAGGAATATTATCTGGTCCTACTGATTTACCACCCTTCGTATATTTAAGAGCCTCTTTGACTTCATTGTTTTGAATACGTTAGTAGAAATTATGGTTTATATACTTTTATGATTTGGCTAACTCTCTTAAGCTAATACTAATATCTTTATTTTCATTAAAAAGCTTATAAAAATAGTTTTTCCATCTATTTCTTACCATTAGAATTTGTTCATCCTTGTCCTTATGCATCTAACATAATTAAGATCTTTAGTTTTCTTATCTATAGCCCTAACTATCCTAAAAATATCTCTTTCACCCTCTTTTGAGTTGAGTTTTTTTATATAAATCCTCCCAAATTTTAGCTTTTGCTTCACTCACGGCCTTTTTCGCTTCCTTCTTTGCTTTCTTATAAGCCTCTAAAGTTTCACTAGTTTTCTTAGCATAATGTAATTTGTAACATGCCCTCTTTGCCTTGATTTTATTTTGCACTACTTCACTCCACCACGAAGCTTCTTTTTGGGCCGATACACTACACCTAACACATCTTTCGCCACTTTCCTAATATGTATAGCCATATTATTCTACATATCACAGGGTGTACCAACATAATTTCAAACATCTCATTGAAGGACTTTTTGTTTAAATATATCTTCTTTCTCGCTTTTGAGATTCCACCATTTAGTCCGAATAGATCGATGCACTCTTTTCTTCTTTGTCCATTTTTTTATTTGTAAATCCATAACTAAAAGTCGATGTTGGGTGGTTAAGCTTTCTCCTGGAATTACCTTACAATCTTTACAACACGCTCTATCTTTTTTTCTACAAATAAAGTAATCAATTTGTGTTTGTGATAAGCCACTCTTATAAGTAATTAAATGTTCATCTCATTTTTTGAAGATTGTATTGACTATAAAGAGATCAAATGCCATAGCAAAATTTAAATCTCCCTACCTTCCTCATTTATATCCCCAAAACCAAAGTTTCCATGAATACCTTGATATCCTAATGCCTCTTTACCTACATGTCCATTTAAGTCTCCTCCTAAACAAATCATCTCCCTTTGTGGAATCTTTTAAATCACCTTATCTAACTCTTCCCAAAAAACTAGCTTTATACTATCTTCTAGTCCTACTTGGGGTGCGTAAGCACAAACTATATTCAAAACCTCTGCTCCTAACACTAATTTCAACGTCATGATTCGATCACCGTATCGTTGTATGTCTACTACATTATCCTTTAAATCTTTATTTATGATAATACCAACTCCATTTCGAGCCATTTCTTTACCTGTGTACCATTATTTAAAACCTGTATCCTCTATCTCCTTTGCTTTTTCTCAAACCCATTTTGTCTCTTGTAAACATAGAATATGAATCTTTCTCCGAATTATAGTATCTACCACCTCCATTAGCTTACCGGATAATGTTCCGATATTCCAAGAACTAATACGAATCTTATTATCTAGGACTAGCTTCCTTACCCCCTGTATCCATCCATAATCAAAATGCGGAGGCCCTCTCTCTAAATTATTCACTACATTTAGGCGGCAATGTAGCGGGACTAATTCTTTACCCACACCCGTTCATGATGTGGAAACCCTCTCTTTAATTGATTCACTATATTCGGGTGTAAATGTAGTGACCCTTATTATTCTATTCGGGCTCTCCACCCACCACGTCGCATAGACGCCCCAAAGCAATGTTCATAATTTTTGTAATCCATGTTATAAGATCCGACTTTGCTCGTTGTGGGAAGCATAAGACAACCCTCCTCCTTTATCAGGGCTTGCGACCGGCAATGCAAGGGTGATCCCTTACATAGGCGGAGTTAGGCTTCAAATAAGATTTTCCATTTATATAGCAGCTTCAAATATGGATACAAATGCTGTTTTATAGCATGATCGGTGTGGCCCTTTCCCGTTTTCAACTGAAAAACTCGACTTGAATAAGTGGCGCGAGAGAAGGAAAGCAAGTGACTAATGTAATTTCATACCTGCTTACGTCTATCGTCTCTGCCTTTTTCTTTCTGCTATTAGCTTCTGCCGTTTGTATCTTCCTCTCAACTCAAAACAATGGAGCCAGTTGGAAGGAAGCTAGTTGTGCGTGGTCCAAACCGTTCTTGTTTATAAGAATCGCCAACACGAATTTCTCCAACCTGGAGATGAAGACAGCAAAATTATTAGCATGATTTCTTTTTCTCTTTTTCTTAATATTTAAGTTATTTTTCATATGGTTGGGAGACTAAAAGAGGAAGTCTCATATTATATACACCTACATTCGATGGTATAAAAATCTCAATCGAATCGCGTATATGGCTTTGAATCCTTGCAACGCATAGGGAAGGGATTTGCCGGAACGAGGTACACAGTTGTCTTAGACGACCAAGTCGTGTCCTCGTTTTTGCTTCTTCCAACGCCAAAACGGGACATGGATGTCCAATACTCCGTAGTTCTTAAAATGTGTCTCCCGGACATCGGAGCTACAAAGGAAAGGAACCCTCTTGCCTTGCGCATGAAATATATCCAAAAAGACGGACGAAGAGCAATAGCTAAACCTAGCTAGGGGGTCGATTCATAAGTTTGCAGGTAATAACTTTGATACCAGCGGCAGACATCTGACTTTGTGCGTCTATCAAAAAGACAAGTACGCTCTCATGTCCTGTTTTCTGAAAATGATTTCCAACTTACTTTTGGACTCACAGTTCTCACGGTCACGAACTAATCCTTGTGTTGGAGATAGGACCTCTTTTTTCCTCAACCTTCTTCTTTTATGAAGGATGATAGAATTTCACATGAAAATTCATGTAAAGATAATAAAGAAACAATATCGATACACACGTATCCTTTTTACTATTTATGTATTTCTTTTTTATCATGATTCTGATTTTGTTGTTATTAAAATCTAAAAATTATAGGTAACTGTCTAGAACTCTCGTTCTCTCTCTTCATATGGAGGTTTTCACCTTACTTTCGATCGTTCCTTGCTCTTCCTCAAAACACTCCAAGAAAGAACGAGGAGGCTTAAACTCGACATGGACTCTCTCTCTGGCTGCTTCCCTACTGGCCATCCCCTCAAGCCCTTTGGCTCCGGGTGTTCCATGATCCCCACAAATTGAGATGAATGTCCTGATAAAGCTGATAGGTCACTTCTTCTCCTGAGCTTCACAACCCAAAGTCACACCCAAAAGTAATATACAACAGGAGACAAGCATGGGTGCCGCAATGATCTATTTACACACACAAGCACACCACAATTAATCCAATCCAATGTATCGAGATCTACATTTCAGAGTGAATGTGACAAGCAAGACTTCCTGAGATTAAGCGTAACGCATTTGTCAACTCCGAAACCCTAATGTAAAATTGGACTCCACTTGAAATACCACATGAGTATGGAACAAGCACTCCTACGTATATTGCCAAATATCATCTTGAACATGAGAAGTACCCCTGATCTTCAAACACCCACATTCGATCGCAGTAAAACTGATCATACTATATTTAAAGAACTTACAGTACGCTGATTTCAGTTCAGTAGGTATGGATAACATAAGAATTCGCATATATACACTTGCCTGCATCAACACGAATATAATACCAGATAGCAGAAGAAGACAAACTTCAGGGATACAAATCTAAGGGCGTCAGGCATTGTTCCTCTTAAGTCGGACTATTTTCCCTGACTAGCAGCCCACTTGCATTGTTACCGCATGTCAAGAGATGCAATCGGGTCGGCACCTTTGACTACCCTCAGGCTTGAACAGTTAAACCAGTGGACAAGTCACGCAGATGTGGTCCAGGTGTAGCCGGATAACAGGGTTCCATCTTAATCAAGCAATGTTAGGATCACCAAAAATCCTTTGTAGGAGCTTGGTTCGGGGAAGGGATACACATCTTTTTCTAGCAAAGATGAGTCGATCCTCCCCAAAGAGGTTGTTACAAGCGATGAAAACTCACAGTTTGGATTTGAATAAATCAGATTGACAGTGCAAGTGCGGCAAATAGAATCAACAATAGGGAGTGATCTGGGATGTGTCGCCAACAGTGGCTGAAACCTGAGTTCACTCACCACTGTCTTAACTTCCACATGCCAACCAACCATAGAGGATATATTCAGTATGGACAGTGCTGTAACCAAGATGTCTAGGCACGTAACGGAATACAACTATACGTGATTAATAAATATTCTTTGTCTTATCCTTTGTTTCAATAAATATTCAAAAACCAAGACATGGACTTATATAGGCTTATACATGTGAGTACAAAACTATTATCACCATTGCCCACATCTTTCAAACATTCATTAGATATGGAAACTAAAATGGTGGCCAGGAGGACCATCAAGATTCATGATGAATGCATCTAATATGCAACACCGCATTACCAAGACAAGCAGATTCTGTTATAACATAGAGTTCCAAGGTAAGTGCAGAATAGAGACTCGGGGCGTGATCAGAGGAAACGCCTATCAATCCCTACGTCTTTCGGCACAATCTTCGTGGACGGGTTAGTGGGAACCACAACAAGAGTATGGCCCTTCTAACCCTGTGCGCTATTCATCCAGGAACCTGACGACCATGAACTTCAATAGTTCGATCGAATGCAGCATCAGGGAAGCTCTTGCGACAAAATCCAACCTAGGAGCTACAATCCCATCGAGCAGAGAAAGGCTCAAATGATAACAGGGATAGCCAGGGAGACTTGGGGGATTTCAACCTCGAGAGCTCTCACAATCTGCCGCTCATTTCCACTTAAACAGAACTCATATGAAAGGAGATTGACTAACTGTGTAAGCAGAAATACAGGGAAACTATAGATGAATGGCTGAAAAGAAGGCTGTCACGAAGATTTCGAGAGCAACGGTGATGCCACAACTGGTACGCTTTCTCTGTCATTGCTTTGTCAAAACATAGACGAACAAACCCAAAGCATGATACATATTTAGTTTGCTTTAAAGGAAAAAGGGGAAAAAATGGCGGAAGTGTTGGATTGCCCTATTTTCCACTGTACTTGACAGAGACAAGCCCAACGCTTCTCCCAAAGAAAAAATGGAGACGGACAAACCCAAAAGCTAGTTCCATTACCCACTCTCATATTTGGTGATCACCTGAAGGTGTCGATGAGATGCATCTCTTTCCTATTTACAACATGGCTGATAGGCAAGAATCAGATCCAAATGATACAGCAGGCCAGAAGCTATCTTTCTTTCTTTTCCTTTTTCTTGTCGAACCAATATGAGAAACTTAAAAAGAACAAGGTGTACGTGCTATCGACTGTATGAATGAAGGTGGTGGATGCATCTCATCTCCTTTGGAAATTGAGATACTTGATATTGAAGGCGAAGATAAAAAGGAAGAGAAGGATGATTGCAACATGTAGACCAAGAATGGGATAGAGAAAATCGGATCGCAATCCTAGGAAGGTCTCCATGAACTCCTTTGGCGTCTCGCTTTGTCGGCCAAAGATCTTCACTGCCTCTGGCCTATCCTTCAGCTGGGTCACCATGAGCCCATATATGGTCCATGCTGCAGGGTCCATCCAATAGTACCACCTAGTCCATGATCGCATCATCTGCACGGTAGAACACTCGTTACTTTGCTAGTCAAACAGTTTATACTTAGACATGTTTGCTTGCGCAAAAATGTGTGGAATGGATTCTCTTTTTTGCCCGTAACTTGTTTAAAGGGCTGTAGGTGGAAAAAGTGAACTCACAGCTCAGGTGGTTGTCAGAACATACGTTTTTGAAATCTGGATTCGATTTATAGAACAATGCATTTGAACTATGACAATCATCCCATGCCAGGACAGAACCCTTCTTACTATGAGAACTGGCTTGTGCCCGTAACAGTCATGGTTTGATGGTAAGGCATCGGTCTTTGAGGTTAAAACTTCAATTTATGGGGGACACACGCATAAGGGTCCACCCAACCTCGACTTGCCAATAAACAACGACCTCGTCCTTTCACAAGGAATCTGTGGTTTGATGTAGGATCAAATACGATATCTTGCGAGCCATTGCATGCTTAAACAGTCGGATAGAGTGTACAAAGAAAATCTTACCGGCCTGGGGATGAAGAAGCCCGAGAAAAGGTTCCAGAGAACAAAGAAGAAGAAGGACATGGCTGCAGCCAACTCAAGGTTGGGCATAAAAGACACCAACATCATTCCTAGGAGGGTGAAGTAGACGAAGCCCAAGAAGACGAACGATATGAACCATACAAACTTGAGGAGCGTCCACTGGAATCCGATCATAGAGTATACAATGCACGTGAAGAGTAGGACTTGGAGTATGATATAAGGGATTTCTGCAGCCACCTGGTGAAGAAGCATAGTTTCAACATAGTTTCAATGAAATAAAGCAAGGATGAACCACAAGTAAATTGATCCGACGGCCTTTTTCTCTGTTTTTTTGTTGGAAATAAAAGTCTCTTCTTTTGAAAAGAACAGCTTCTACCTGAGAAATGGCGTAGGGCATGGCTGAGTACATCCCTGTTGATTTTTCACGATAAAAAACGTTCCTTTCCATCCACACGATGGGTTGCACAGATGAACAATTGACGAAGCCCAAGAATAGAGCTGATACATAAAGGGCTCCAAGAGTGTTGAACAAATCTTGCTCTTTCCGTCTGTGTATACAAGTAATTAGCTTGAAATGTTAGTCATACTCGATTGGAAGAACTTGGGCCATTATTGTTTTTTCTCTTGAAAGAAAACTGTTCTTGAACTCATATATATATATATATATTCTAAACCCATTCAAGCACCTTGACGTGTGTGTGTGCGTGTGTGTGTGTGTGTGTGTGTGTGTGTGAGAGAGAGAGAGAGAGAGAGAGAGAGAGAGAGAGAGAGAGAGAGAGAGAGAGAGAGAGAGAGAGAGAGAGAGAGAGAGCTTACGGTCTGTAACCGATGTCCCAAAAGATGGTTCCAAATAGAAGAGCTACAATAGTGGTGATGATGAACCGGAAGAGATTCAGTTCAGGATTCCTCCAGTACGACCAATGCTGTTTCAGATAACAAGCAATACATTGAGTTGTAAAACTGTGAGCGTATCTTGACGTGAAGATGAGTTCCTCTGAGCCAGGTAAAGGTTTACTCCACTCCTCAGCCTGCTGCATGCTTTCCCTGCAGCCAGGGTTCATGTTTATCCGTCAAACAAAAATTTATGGAAAGAGTTTGAAATTAGACAAAACAAGCAACCTATAAATGTAATCACCTGTATAAAGGGGAGCGACGATAATATTCAGCAAAGTCTATTCCTAGATCAAGCTCCATATCTGTGGATGTAACATCTAACATCCATGCAGAAGGATTTGACCCAGCTCTCATCGCGGCTACTCCTGGAATCGCCTACAGGACAAATTTGAGTTACATCCCTCGCCATCAATGAAGTAGAACTAGTATGACAAGTTTATACTAGAAAAAGAAGACCTTATCATCTTACTAATATATCATTTTTACCTCTAAATACTTGATCATATTTTCTGCTGAACTTCCTAGAGGTCCACTGTAGATAAGCTGCCCTCCTCTTTTCATAAGTAAGAGCTGCATTCATATGTTAAGAGTACTTCAATAGCGTGATAGGCAATCTGAAGTATACATAATAAAGGTAAAACAGGAAATAACTTTGGATAGAGTTCTCTAACGCAAAAGATGATCTTGTTATGCAAACATACTTTTTACTGGCTTGTATCACGGGATTTTTTTGGGTGAAATTTAGAGTTTCCAGTTCTACAAACCTGCTCAAACATTGCTGTTGTACAATCTAAAACATGTCTCTTACCACCTAAACCATGTAGATCCTTATCATGGGTCTTGAATCATGAAACTCAAAAAGTTTATCTGGAACCAGTTTCTCTAATAGATAGTAGTACTACACTAACTGCAGCAGTCAAAATTTTCTGCATATATATGGTTGACAAATATAATGTGTGGACATCTTATAACTATATATCAAAATATAGGCCGAGCACCTCATCGAACGATTCAAAGATCTCTGTGTTAGGCTGATGAATTGTACAAACTACTGTCCGACCGGTATCAACTGTGTTCCTCATTGCTCTCATGACAATAGTGGCGGCTGGCGTATCTAGCCCGGTTGTGGGCTCGTCCATGAAGATTATGGAGGGATTAGAAACAAGCTCCACAGCAATAGTAAGGCGCTTGCGTTGATCAGTAGTGAGGCCAAACAAACCAGGAACACCAACCAGTGACCTCTTCAATCCATTCAACTCTACTAATTCCATCACTTCATCCACGAATTTCTGCATCAAACTTAGTACATGTTAATCCTTGTGGCATAACATTAAATGGAATTGGATAGCATGATATCAAGCTCTTTAAAGAGCTTCATGCTGTGGACAAAATTACGATCTCATTGCAGATAACATATTTCAGTAGGGGGAATTACATTTCTAGTCTCTGGTGCTATGTCTGAGGGTAGCCGAAGCCAAGCAGAAAAAAGCAGCGACTCATGAATAGTGATGTAAGGGGAATGTGTGTCATTTTGCTCACAGTAGCCAAATATCCTGGCAAAGCTTTCTTGCTTCTTTGGATATCCAGAAATGCTAATGCTTCCTTCAATATATCCTCCTGTTTTCCTTCCTGCTAGAACATCCATCAATGTGGTTTTACCAGCACCAGTCACACCCATCAGAGCAGTAAGAGATCCTGGTCTAAAAGCACCACTCACATCCTTCAGCAATTGGAGCCTCTTCTCCTTCGCTCCGTACTTCTTCATCTCCTGGACAACATATCAAAAGGTCCTTTTTCAGAAAGAGCATACATTTTCATAAATGCAAAAAGATTTATTCGAAAGCATGTAGACCAGAAATCTTCGACACAAAATTTGGAAATACTACTACTTTCTATTGGAGTTAATACTAATATGACAATCGATAGCAATGGCCACTGAGAATAAATGTGGCTGATCCCACTTAGTGTGAGAGAAGGTTTAGTTTTTGCTTCCGTTTTGGTTTCAATCGGATGTCTCTGGAGAGAACGGAATTTTGAAATATCACTGCTCCTTTAATCGATTGATACCTAGTATGATCATCTGACAAGAGCGAACATTCTAATTAAGAAGGAAATCAAATGTCGTGATGGTACCAAAGAGCAGGGATATGTCACTTACAGCAGGCATGTCGACATAGTAATTTATGTGCTTGAAAGTAAGGGTTAGAGGTTGGAGTGGCAACACCATCCGCCTCTCCGGCATCCCAATTAGCGTGCCAAAAGTGGGACTGCTGTCGTGTTTGGCGTGTACTTTTTTCTCGTCAGCAGGATTGGTTGCAATATTCGAGTAAGACTTAACTGGGGCTGCAAGAAGAAGAATGCACTTAACTGTAATTTGGCGCACTGAAACCTTTGTTCTTATTGAAAAGCAAGGTTCATATATAGATTTGACATGATTCTGCTAGCCCACATGCTTTTAATCATTATAAAGATGCAATCTATATAAATATATGTAAAACGTAAAGAATTGGAAAGAGTTTGCCATGCGCGCGTACCCCTCAGATAAGTTAAGGCCAATATGCAGAGCAAGTTGAAGAGTAGGAAATATCCAGATAGAACTCCGATGCAAATCCAGAACGAATACGTCTCCGAAAACATTCCTCTCATCTTGAGGAAGCTCCTGCCAATCGTACCCCCACCCAAGAAGTCGGGGACCGGCTGCAAAAGGAGATGATGCCATCAGAAAGTGTGTTATTATCCAGCGGCATGAATGAAAAGGAAATGGAGTTCACACTGCCACTAGAGATAATATCTAGTTAAATTGATCATCGGTCGATTTTGTAAACAAAAAGAAACCAAATTTCCAGATCTGCGTCATTCATGAGTTGGATAAAGAAATTGCATTTAAACTAAACTACTGCTTTCTGGGGCCACCTTACCGTATTCCATCGTTTGTCTAGGAACTCGTTGACAGCCACAACATTTTGCGAGTAAGTTGCAGGGGATATCCAAAAGCCCCAAATCCACCATGGATGGATGTCATCTGAATATGCAAGGTAAAAACACATCGTTCACTAAGAGAAATCGCAGCGTGCAGATGCACAGATTTTAAAAGGAAACTTGTGCATTTGAAGAACGGTAGGCCGACAAAGTGGGGTGTTTGGAATGGATTCTCTACTTTTACAGAATAACTGCAATTTCGTTCCATTAGTAATATCAGGAATTATCAACTTCGAGTGCGTTAGTTGGTGCATCCAAACACTCGATAAGAGACATCTTACCTTTAGAAATAACGAAACCACCAAGAACATAGATGGTCACAAGGACGGTGATCCCCAAGATGTTGGAAATGACTTGGGTCCTTGCAATTGCAGCAAGTAATCGATTAAGGGCGAGTGATGATTCTTGTATGCAGAAGAATGCCAGGAACAACAGAAATAACCTGCAAGAGCTTAAAAGGATGAGACCAACTAGGAGTCTCGGTTTGCTTATTGGAATATCACTCGCAGTCGTTGAAGAGATGGCAGTAGTTTGGCTAATTAAAATTCGCAGTTCATATCATCATCACACGAAAAGACGCATTGCTTTCGATAAGTAAAGCAGTGGCCGGTTTGTTCAACCCACAAACTCAACTTCTTCAAAATAAACGAGAATTGTTTCAAGAGTACAACCCGTACCTGCTTGCTGAACGAGCAAAACCAATTGGGAAGTAGGTGACCAGCAGCCATATGGAGGATTCAAACAATGTGAGGGGCAGATGCACCAACACTGCCGGCAGTAGGAAAGCCCACCCAGGGTAGCACTGCAAATCTCTTTGCTTGTAGAACACGGGAAGCCTCATGATCATCATGTTCAGCTCAACCATGCCATTGAACATCAGCACCACAACACCAGCATATGTGGCACCAAGTAACCTGATTAGATCTTCATCGACCGGAAGCGGGTCCTTTCCGCCGTGAGAGAAGGTTGCCGTCACAATGATGGCCAACAGAAGAATCTGAACTGCTTTGAATGCATGAGCTACACTGTTTCTCTTTAGAAACGTCACCTCCCTGGACAAGCTCATCTTGAGCAAATCCCAATTATTTACACTGAAAGACGTGGACGGTAAGGCTAATGGTTCTTGCTTAGAGTCATGCGCTTTCTGTAGGTCTCCATAAAGACGTTGACCCATCTGGTATGCTTTGAAGTATTCTACAATTTCGTGATTCGGAACATACTTGTAGCAGCGGTTCATGGCCCAGTAATCCGATTGATCCTTCCCGGACGTCACCTGAATCAAATACTCTCCTCAGAAGTCACGTTCTTCTTTTTATATAGTTCTGTAATACATAACATTGTCAACCTTACTGTAAAATGTAATTTTGAAGTTAAATTATCTCTGCCGTCACCAATCCGCGTTAAATATGCGTGTTCATATTGTCAAAGTTCATGTTCTATCCTGCTGCATTTCTATGCCCACCTTTTCAAATTCCAGATTAGAATTCTTCTCTTGGATACCATAGAATCCAGCTTCCTGATGGAGGTATCATATATTTTAGTGCAGTTCGACTAGCATTGGTACGGAGATTTCTTGGCAGTGGCCGTTCCTATTTTGGCAATAGCGTTTGGTGCTACTTGTGCGACTGACCTCCTATGTGGTTCATAAACCGTGATAGAATGCAACTTGGTGATGGAGGTAGTATATACTTTATGTGCAGATTCCACAGTTAAAGAGCAAGACATGATTACAAAGCTAAGAATATACCTCTAACAGGAAATCAGGTACGTTCTTTTTATCAGGGCACTTGAACCCAATGGACTCGAAAAAATCAAGAACCTTCTCGCGTGGGCCTTGATATAAGATCTTTCCCTGGCATAGAAGTATGATATCATCAAAGAGTTCGAAAGTTTCTGCCGATGGTTGCAGCAGTGTCATAACCATTGCGGTGTCCATTACGTGAGCCATGTGTCCGAGAAATTTGACGATCTTAAACATCGTCGAACTGTCTAAACCATTCGATATCTCGTCCATAAAAAAGGCCCTAGCAGGCCCAACCAGCATCTCACCTGTGAAAAACAGTAAAATGTTTTACACTAATAGAATGTTTAGTTTAGGTTCAACTTCAAAGAAACGTGCTCTTTTTTAGTCTAGTGCAATATTATTGAAACCACAAAATGAAGCATGGGCCTAAAGATGATTAAGTGCTTAGAAATGGCAGCAATTTAGGAGCATCTGCATGCATCATACCGATGCTAAGTCTCTTCTTTTGACCTCCTGATATCCCTCTTCTCATTTGGTCTCCCACCATAGTATGCCTACAAATGGACAAGCCAAGCACCTGCCGATGCATCATGTAAGTATTAATGTTAGTCTGTCATATAATCAATCTCCTTAAATCTACGAGTCTCGCAGCTCTTAAAAGGGTGGATAAGTATTAATGTTAGTCTCATATAATCATTCTCCTCAAATCTACGAGTCTCTTGATACCCAGCTCTTAAAAGAGACCAGTTTCCTATTTATTATTATGTCAAATATGACGGACAATTCATAACATGACTAATTTACCTCAGTTATGTACTCTACGATCAGGTTCCTTCCTTTTGCTTTGAAAGCCTATGAAAGTCGCACAAAAAGAGGTTTAGTACAACGCATAAACAGCGGCCTGCGCTGCTTAATTTGCATTTGTTAAAAATCATTGCAGCAAATACCAACTGATAACCTCAATAAGTGCAGCAATCTCTGGATCCGGCTTGGCACCAATTGCTTCCTCTCTTTTTGATACTTCGCTTAGAATTTCTAAACCAAACAAAAGAACACAAACTTGAATTATATTAGATGATGCCATTCAACTGTGTTAGTGATTCTATGCTTTTCAGATGTATAAATTGGTTCCAGAATTTATGCAACTGATAGCATTTCAGAAGATTAGGAAAAGGAAATAAGTTTGATCCATATGACCCTGCCTGGCATGACAGCGGAGGAATTGAGTCGTGTCAGGCTGAGTTACACACAAAAGCAACTGGGGTGGGCAGGGCCCCAACCACCAGGATACCCATAGTAATTAAATTATGGCCTGGTTTCGGTGTTGACCTACCGGATAGAGTGCTGCCACCGAACAAACGGTTCGAGAAGTGCAGCGTCTCGTGCACGGTCAACTCGCCCTGGTGAAGGTCGTACTGCCCAACGTATGCACTCGCCTTCTTAGGCACCAAGCCCACGTCCACGCCGTTGTATTTCACGGTCCCTTTGACCTTTAGGCCCGGTTCGAGCTTCCCTGCCAGTGCTCGCAGTAGCGTGGACTTTCCCGAACCCGGGCGCCCAAGGACCAGAACCATCCTGGAAGCATCAACAGAGCCACGGTGATGATGTTACACCTCACACACACACAAGGCCAACTTGCCGAACATTAATGAATCATCATTAAAGTTATCGTCATAGAACCAATAAAGAGGTGCACCTAAACCATTGAAGTTTGCTAGTGCCACGAATTTTGTGGCTTCTGAATTCATTCTGGCATTAAATGAGAGCCCGTATATTACATGACATATCCAAATCCAATTCAAAATTGCTTGGAAACCCATATCCAGTCACGACCTGTTCGGTCATGCTGGTCTCTTTTATAAGCCACAAACATGAAAATTGGCCTTTTTGCTAGGAATTGGCCGTGGTAAAAGGTAATTTTTTCAAGTTTTATTTTGAATTGTTTCGTTGGAAACGAAATAAACCAAGACCAAGCCTCGAACATGGTCCAAAATGAGTTTAGTCCAAAGAAACTGAGCACCGGCCTAAATACCAAATTCGAAGGAACTCAGCAGGAGCTACCGCATCATGGTTTATGAAAGGTAAATCATATCAACTGCTTTCAACTGGTTCAATATGATTAATTAATGCTCCGATTGGCCCCGTCTGCCAGAAGATGACTAAACTGTTTTTAAATTCACCAGTCAAAGCCATTTATGGAAATAACGTAAATATAGATTCGAATATGAAAACTGAAGCGACATATAATGTAAACTGCTCTTTTGATAATCATATAATTTAAACTTTTAAGAGCACCATTAGTTTTAAAAGCAATTTAGATATTACATTTAACACATCGAATCCCCCCACACACCGTATAGTACGTGTAATCTTATACGTACCTAGATGGCTTTATGACTCCAGATAAATCATCTAGGATCTTCACTACCATCCTCTTGTCCTTGAAGACTTTCATGTAACTCATCATTATTTCCTGCACAGAGGGCCATATAAGTTATGTATATTGAGCAAAATAACACGAACAATCAGATTCCCCCCTTCATTAGGTCGCCAGTTGAGGTATGCCGGAAACAACCGTGACATTCTCCAAAAGACTACTAATGGTACACGAGCACATTCTTAAGCAGCAGAATAACACTTCATCTTCCAAACTCGAGAAAAAACTTTTACAATTTTTTATAGATTTGTATTAATTTTGGCTTACTTATCGTTAAATGATGGAACACTGTCATATCCAAGAGGATCATGAATAGCTGTCCTTTCACATCTAGTCCATTAAAGAGGTAGCAACCTTTTCACAGTAAGGTGTCATAAGATGTCATATCGCAGAATAACTACGTGGATGAGTTTGGTCAACGTATAATACCAGTACAAACTGAGAAATACATGCAAGTTGGGAGTATAAAACCAAAACCTACCATTTTTAGTCGGTTGATGGGAGCAATTACAGGCTCATGAATCAGCATAATATGATAACTGTATCTCAAAAGGGGTAAAGTGCTATTGGATGTCTCTTCACAGCTCAAACAGATTGCTATTTGGAGCAGGATCTGTTTCTAAGATTATGAAATGACTGTGGGTGTGTGTTTGTGCGCGCAAATGGCATGTAAAGAAATTATTTTGGTTTCATACCGCATGATGATGCAATTGGAGCAGCATGAGCGCTGCTCTAGCTTGCTAATATAAAAGGAATGGAAAGCCATATTTAATCCAAACTGCGTATAAAGAATTTGAGCATTGTAAAAGTGACTGTAGCGTGCCTAAACCCACGTCTGTTGTGAGGGTATTGTACTACACGCAAGTAACTTCGCCTGTGTGTGTGTGTGTGTTTGGGAAGTTGGTAGCATTTATAACACCATTAATTTAGAGAAAAGTGACTCACTGATGCTTCTAGGAAAAGATCACTTTAGATTTTGCAGCAATAGTGTAAGTTGACAAAAATACTATTAGTGGGTCAACTTTACAACTAAAATAATTTCCTGTCAGAATTGCATATGGTGTCAATAACTGCAACCTTATCATTTCATGCATTTTGAGTAGATCATAGTCCCGAGGACTGATTCTTCGGGAAACTTTTGAATAAAAAAAATCAAGCATTAGACTGTGTGCATGAACTACCACAGTTTTTAGTAACACATTCTCTACCTTTCAATTCTGACATTTAGTGTTTAAAATTTAATTGAATGCAAGTCTCAAAGTAAACGAACTCTGGTAAGTGTCCTAATGGCAAACATAAAGAAAAAAAGAAACACGAGATTGAAGTATCACTCATTAGTACCAATTTGTGTTATCAACCTATAAAGCTTCTCTTTCTCTCTCCGAGAACAGAATAATATATACAAGCCGTATATTTTTTTTTCGATACAATGGGAGGCTGAAGCCTAACACGCAGGCACACATAACACACCACGAGGAATTGAACTTGCCACCTGCGAGTGGGCATCTGAAGAGCCCTACCAGTGCGCTAATGCTCCGGGTGCACATATACAAGCTATAATTTGTAATTAAGTATGGGTGCTTTGTTACTAAAACATCTTATTACAAGTACTTTGAAGGCCATGTCTTTATTTTACATTTTATGACATAAAATTAGATTTTTTCTCGCCAAAGATTATATATATAAACTATCAAATAATATAGGCATACTATTGGCAGCCTTGCTTGTTGCATTAGGCCGTTTAATTAAGTGACAAAGTGCTCATAGTTGACCATAAACGATCTGGAGAGGTAGAGAGAGGTAGAAATCGTTGAGTTTCTGATTCTTGTCGACGTTTGTACGTCAGATTAAGAGACGAACTGTTTGACTGCAAAGTGTCCTCCTTACAATTGAAACTCAACATGACCTTACGATATCTTTGATCTTGCCAAAGCATATTTAATACACCAGTCTTGTCGTTATTGTGGTCTGTACGTAGATTTACTCATTCCGAAAGCAAAGAGAACTAAATTTTAATCAGAAAAAAGTTCTTGCACGATCCTCTAAGTGGATTAGGTTATTGTCTACAGCAAGATATCAGATGTTCTGGTACCTCCAGAATTGATGATCCTCATGGTTTGTCTAATAGAAATCCACATGCCTGCAACCGTTGTCCTTTATGACATGAACATTACGATGCGGTATTCACCTTCATTTTTTTGCTCCAATTAGATGAGGCAGCCCTCGCGTCATTCTGAGTGCGTTTTTTACAGCGTGCTACGAGTGGGAATGCTTGAAAAGATGAATTCCACGGATACATGGGAACTCTAACATCTCCAGCAGGATTAAGAGTAACAAACCAATAGGAGATGGTGATATGATATTATGCGTATTAAAAAGAAACTTCCATCTAATCAATCCGGAGATGGTGATATGATATTATGCGTATTAAAAAGAAACTTCCATCTAATCAATCCTCGGAAGTTCCATTCATTAAGTATATTAAGAATATACGAGCATTTCTCATCCAATGGCATATATAGACAACTTCTTTAGGTTGGTTTCAGTAGCTTAATCTGAGTGCCTTAAGCTAATTAATGGGATAAATGCAACTAAGGGTGATCGTTTAGATATAAAAATACCTCCATGAAGTTGATGGCAGTGTTCCATATGGTAGGAAGAGCTCTTTTTTGCCTCTGTGCATCTGCGTCAACGTTGAGGTTGTCGAAAGAAATCTCTATCTTCGGAAGATCAATATGCAGACTGCACGAGAAACAAAAGCAGTCTAAATCGCGCACATGAAAACAAAGAAAAAAAACTTCTTCCTTTCCATCACTCTGATTTCATGCTCACAGCAGCAATTCCAAAGTCTCGCTGCTGCTTCTGGTTATGAGAGATCAAACTCTTATCTAGCCATTACCTATGAAGACGTGATCTGAGCGTCGTCAGGAAGCGTAGTTGGCCTTCCTCCTGCATCATTACACCTGCATAATCTTCAGCAGAAGAGCAGTCTGCATCCAGAATCTCTGCAGCGCCACTCTTGCCTCCGACTGTCGCCATTCTCTTTGGCTCCCCGGCCCGAGCAAAGGGTGTGGCTGGGGCGCGTCTACTGCCCTCTTCTGGTGCTGCTAAGAGAGGTAGCAGTGTGGTTTTATATCACCTTCTTAGTGCACAAAAGTTAAGTAATTTAGTCATTTCAATAATGGTCTTAACCAACACATCGGTGGTGCAGGGCTGCTGTGCAGGCAACTTGAGGGTGGTTGAATTGAAAGGGTGCTCCCTTTTGGCGCGTTTTTCTCCAATTAATGTTGGGCAACCAATACTGTAAATGCCCATGGTAGCCCATTATGAGGTATAGGCACAGTGGGCGCACATTGGTGGCCCCCAAGATAAATCTTCAGTGAGATGGGACCAATCCATAATGGCTTTTCCCCCATAAGTTTCAGTGATAAATGTATCCTTTCTTCTCGTACATATTCTGAACTGCATTTGTAAGTTCTTCCGGGTTTCCAAATTAAGTTCATCGTCTTTTATCTTGAGAACAAAATAGGGAAATGAACAAAGATCCTTTACAGGTACGGATCACTTCATACTGTTACCTACAGTGTGACTTAAGAAGGAAATCGACGTAACATTGAGGTACGCGTGCTCCATGTCCCAAAATCCGGTGACATTGCCCGATACCCTCGCCTTGTTATCTCAGCTGAACGTATCATCATCTCCTATCTATAGAGCTAAATTTTAAAAGCACGTATTACAAGAATCCTATTTTCTCTCCATCTTAAACCTCCGAGTTTCATGCCATATGCTGGATTATTGGAGAGGTAAATTTTTGGGGATCTTACTGTTCAACTGTGGTGCGCTTTTTGGATGTTTCCTCCAACATTATAGCGATATAGGAAGAAGAAGGACAGAAGAACATATACATATGATTTGCTTTGAGGTTTTCTCGCAGCTGATTTTGTGTGAGAGGGTTTGAGAGTTTGTCTTCTCTGTGTGTATTTTGTTACTGTATAGAGCAACGCCTGTTTCAATCCCCTTGGATTCAGGGCTTTCTTCTTTTGGAACCCTTATGTGGTCGGTTACAGAACTCATCTAACACATATAACGGTTGGATGGCCAATCTAACAGTTTCTGTGATAAGGTTGTCGAGAATGTCTACCTCGGCTTTATATCTCCCACTTAGTCATTTGAGTCAAATGATATGACATACTAGTTTTCCTCTTACTTTTGTGGGATTTTTCTAATAATATCATTTTATGATTGTTGTTATAATCATTATCCGTTGTGTGGTTTTTTACCTACATAACAATCAAACATATCTAAAACCCATATTTGTAACATGTTTTGAGAAAAGATTCTTTGTTATGCCTTTAGTCAAGGGGTCTGCCAACATATCATGAGTTGGCACGAATGATATGGATACTTCCTTTCTCATAACCATATCATGAACATAGTGGTATTTCGTCATTATATGCTTGCTTTTAGAGTTGTGAGCTCCACTCTGGATTAAAGTAATTGCTTCATTATTGTCACAATAAATGACAACTACCTCGTCGACTACTTTTAGCTTCAAATCTTGTATGAAGCAGCTTATCTAGACGACATTTGTTGCAGTCATACAATAAGTCACATACTCAGCTTCCTGCGTATGCAATGCTATATAACCCTATTTCTTACATGCCCAAAAAATATCTTCATATGAGGTTGATTTGTTGTCATCTTTGCTCCCAGCAAAATCAACATATGATTATCCTACCACTTTTAGTTCATCTGCTTGAAAATACAATTTCAAATCTTTTGTTCTTTTGAGATATCTTAGAATCCTTTTCATAGCTATCCAATGTTGTCATCGAGGATTACTTTGATATCTACTCAAAAGACCAATAACAAAGTTGATATCAGGTCTTGTATATAGTATAACATACATCAAGCTACTCACAACTTATGCATAAGAAACGTTAGGTTTATCGTCTCCTTCACCAGAAGAATCGGCCTTACTCAATTTGACCCATTTTGCAATGGGTGTAGAAGCAGACTTGCATTCACCCATTTTTGAACTTTTTGAGGATATAATCAATATATCTCTCATGACTTAAGCATAAGATCTTAGATTCTCTATCTCGAGAAATTTTTATACTCAGGATATATGATGCTTCTCCCATATCCTTCATTTTGAACCTTGAGTTTAACCATGACTTAGTTTTGGCAATCATCTCATTGTTATTTCCAGTCAACAATATGTCATCTACATATAAAGATAAGATGACAAAGTAGCTCCCACTTTTCCAGACATATATATAGTGATCAAACTCATTAGCAACAAACCCAAGTTCAATAATAACATTTTAAAAAGTCAAACACCATTGGCCAGGTGACTATTTAAGGTCATATAGGGATTTTCTCAACCTATATACTTTGTCTTCTTAGCCTTCAATTATATATCTTTCGGGTTGCTGCATATATATGATTTCATCTAAATCTCCGTTTAGAAAATAATTTTTATATCTAACTGATGTAAATCCAGGTCATAATATGTAGATATCGCTAGGATTATTCTGATAGTTGTAAATTTCATAATAAAAGAATATGTGTTAACATAATCTATTTCCTCCTTTTGTGAAAAACTATTTGTAACAAACCTCGCTTTAAACTTATCGATTGAACCATCGACCTTATATTTTTTTTCAGAACCCGTTTACAACCTATGTCTTTTCTTCTTTTTGGCAAATCAGTCAGTTCTTAGACTTTGTTTTTCTCAATGGATTCAATTTCTTCACCCATGACTTTCTCTCAATCTCTTGCTTTCGATGAGTTTATAGTCTAGTGATAAGTTAAGTTATTAGTCAACTCATCTAAATCCATTGAATTGCACACTTCTTCTATAAGTTAAGTTTGATAATCCTTTAAGTAGGATGTGTGACCCTAGGCCTTTTATGTCCACTTAAAGTTTCGGTTAACTCAAAAAGATCTTCTATGGGTTCAAATGATGATTGATCTAGATCTACTAGATCGTCAACATACTGATCATTATTCTCTAAGATGGTATTCTCAGTATCTTCTAAGAATTCAATATCTCTTCTCTCTATCAATCCATGGTCCTTATGATAAAACCCATATTCCTTTGAGCCTTTAGGATATCTGATGAATATATATCTCAAGGACTTGTTGTCTAACTTATCTCTAGATTGATTAAGGATTTTCACATGATCAATAGATCCCTACCTCCTGATATAATCTAGGTTCGGTTTTCTTTCAAACCACATCTCATATAGTATAGTGAATATAACCTTACATGGTACTATATTGAGTATATATGCCACTCTACTTGCAATATCTCTCCAAAATATTCTTGATAGAGAGGCATCTATTAACATTAACCTTATCATGTTTAGTAAGGTCCTGTTATATTCTTAAATTACACCATTTTGTTGAAATTTTTTGGGTATTATATTTTGCTTTGAAATACCAAAATCTTTACAAAATTTCAAAAATTATATAGAGATGTATTCACTACGTGTATCTAATCTTAAGACTTTGATTGAAAGCCACAATTGATTTTCAACTTCTTGCTTATATTCTTTAAATACTTTAAGTATCTCATATTTATGTGCTAGGATATATATATATATATATATATATATATATATATATATATATATATATGTATATGTATATCTCAAGTAATCATTGACAATGATTATGAAATAAATATTTTATCGATGTGACCTTACTTTGAAAGATCTACATAAATTAGTGTGAATGACTTTCAATAGGGTTGTTTTCCTTGTTGTCTCTTTGAAAAAAACTTTTCTTATCATTTTTCCTTTTATATAGGCTCCACACTTACTTTTCCTCAAACTTTGGCAATAGGTCAAAGTTGGATAATTTCCTTAACTTTTTGATATGCCCTAGGTGTTTATGCCATTAATTCACATCAATATTAAATGCACAATCAATATAAGTAGAAAAACTTTTAATTTCATTGATTTCAACTTGAACAATCCACATTCTACATCAAATTCTCCGAAAAAAAATATTCTCCTATGTTTTCTCATAGTTACTTTGCTAGGAACGAACCTAATCTCAAAACCTTTCTTCATTAAGGCAGGGATTGAAAATACATTGTGCCTTATAGATGACATGATCAATACATTAGTTAATACAACCGATGTGTCTTGTATAAAAACTCTAAATGACCCAGCTCCTAAAACATCTGAAAAAGTATTATTTCTCATGTATACCCGATGTTCTCCTAGTTTATATTCCTTTAGATCCATTACCACTTTCGTGTTCTTTAAAATGTGTCTTGTCGCTCCTAAGTCAATCCACCAACTAGTCACCGGGTGGTAAATGTATAAACATTGTGATATCATGTAGATTATATCTTACTTCTTCAATTGTCTGCTTTGTGGATTGTTTCCATCACTCTTCTTGTTGCGATAATCCGTCTTATAGTGTCTCATTTTTGCACAGCTTAAACACTTGATTCGAGAAGTGGTTTTTATGTTTTCTTAAAAGATTGACTGTCATTTTTGTTATTTTTACCAAACTTCTTATTTGATATATTTCTTCTTTGATTGGTTTTGGAGTTGGACCCTATATTATCTTTTACTACTAGCAATTTCTCTTTTTTGTTTTTGTTCATATGTTCTTATTCAATTGCTAGTTTTAGGAACAATTATGAAAAGTTCATTTTAGACCCTCATCTAAGGAAAGTAGTGACTATGTTCCATGATGGGGGAAGATTGTTCAGTATGGTGGATATCTGCATTAGTTTTGGGATGATTGATTTGACTATATTTAAATCTCTTGCTATTACCAGCATATGGTTTACATATTATACTACATTATCTCCTTCTTTCATTTTATAGGAGTTATATTTTTGTAGTAGTAATTGAATATACAATTTAGCTGTAGTGTCATATTTAGTTATTATTGAATCAAACAACTCTTTTGCGACCTCATATTCTGTGAAAACTCTTATCAGATCATCCTCCATGTATGTTAACATGACCATTCTTCCTATCGTGTTATTTTTTAGAAATGTTTTATACATCTCTATTTATTGCTCTATGGCATCAGGTGGTGGTGAACACATTGTTTCCTTCAAAACGTACTCTACACCTTCAAATATAAGAGTCAATGAGATTCATATTTACCACGTTTAAAAGTTTAGACCGTTTAACTTTTCTATCTTTTCTAATTCAGATAAATATATTCTATAATTTTTTTATGTATTTGCCAAAATTAATAAATAGACGGTCTAAAAGGAAAATATTTACCAAGCAACAAGCAACAAATAACAACATTTTAACTAACTGAATGCATAATATCCAAATACTTAATTGTAAATAACTCATGGTACTTAAAACTAGTTTTATACAAGTTTTAACCATCATTTTGAATTTTTAATAACCTAATTCAATATAGAATTAAACTAAGAATAAATCTGTAATTTTCTAAAAAAAAATTTACCACCGATATTTTTCCCCAAAACACTAAGGGTAAAAAGTAATTTTATCTGTTTGTCCGATTTTGTAATTTTCTAAAAAGATCAAGGATAGAACAGTAAACTTGTGGTTTTTCTAAAAAATTTGTCTCTGATCGAGAGTAAATCTATAATTTTGCCTCTTAATTCGAATTTGTAAATTTTCAAAAAGATGGGGATAACCTTGTCTTTTAACACAAAGGCAGAACTACAAATTTGTTATTGGGCAATGGTAGGAAAGTAATTCACTATCTAGGTATTTCATAATTTTTAAAAACGGCCATAGGGCAACTTAGTCTTTTTACCCATGTAAGGGTAAAATTATCTTTTTACCCAAAAATATCTGGATATTTTTTGTAATTTGACCTTATAGCAAATTGTAATTTTAGAAATCGGATAAGGGCAAAACAAACTTTTTAGTTCGATGCCCGAGGCAATTTCCTAGAAACTGGGGGTAGTTTTGAAAAACTGTTGGTTTTCGCTTATGATTTTCCAAAACTAGTGGGCATTTTCATCATCATATATAAAAGGGAGGAGCGAGAGAGGGAGTTCTGCAGGAGGAGGCTCTCCGCTTGGGTTCCCACGTCTGGCTGGCATGTGGCTGCTTGAGTTTTTCTCTTCGGCTAGCTTTCGATCGCTTGTGACTTTTCCTCTGACCGACATTTGGCCACCTAGGTTTTCCGTCTGGATAGCCTGTGGTTGCCATGGTCTTTCCCTTCCCGCAGGCGTCGGGTTGCCAGGGTCTTTTCTTTCCAGCAGGCGTCAGGTTGCGGGGGTATTTCCCTTCTAGTTGGCCTTAATGTTGTTCTTTGGCTGTTTGGTTGATTTGTTTTTCGACTATCTTAGGCCACAAATTGTAGTTTTCGATAGTTTTCTAACAAGGGTGTTCTCTTCTCTTTCTTAGTTTTTCTCTTCTTCTGTGTATATCCTTTTAATTATTTTCTTCTTCATTTTTACAAAAAAACTAACTTCATACCTATTTTGCAGGATGAATGAGACCTTGATACTACTGTTGAACTCCGGTGGGTTTTTTTGATGTTCCCTACAACATTCCAGTAGCACAACTCCGTCGATCTAGGAAGAGGAAGGATATAAGAACATGTACGTATGATTTGTTTTGAGGTTTCAGAGTTTGTATTTCTCTATGTGGGTATTTTGTCACTATGCGCTGCTCTGTCTTTATAGAGCAATGCTTGCTCCAACTCCCTCGGATTTCGTGGTTGGGCTTTCCTCTTTTGGAGCCCTTATTCGGTCGGTTACATAACTCATCTGTAATCGACCGGCTATTATAGATCATTTTTGTAACCACCACCACATATAATGGTTGGATAGCCAATCCAGTTGTTTATGTGATAAAGTTATCGAGAATAGCTACCTCGGCTTTATACTTACAAGCCCATGCACATTGGTAGTATTTGAGTCTTCATAGTTTGGACCGTATATGAGCAATCCTGTGCTGTCCACTTGAGGCAAAAACTAGTTCAATCGAAATCTTTAAAAGCAGAACATATATGAGTAATATAAAAACTTTTGGAAGGGTTGTTACCTGAATATGAATGTTCATCCCTCTTATATAAACTAGAGCAGAGACAGTTGACTTGAATGATTTACAACTGCATACGCTATTCACAGAAGAGGGTGGTTCAGGGTCAAACGGAAAATGTTATACCTAGATACAAAACCAATTTACCACAACTGTCAAAAACGGTACTGAAGTGCAGGGAATTCTCAAATCTTTTACCATATATATTCAATTGTGAAGAAAGTGAATATTTTCTTACAATGCCTTGTTTGATAAGAAGGCTGCTGGAAGTTCCCTTTTAGCTACTTGCCCAAAGTGAGAAGACAAAAAATATTATGAGAAAGACGTGCCTGTGTGATATCATCAAGACTCAAGTCATGAGCACAAGCAATATGAAACCAAATACAAAGAGTAGCGGGCCTCTGAGCTAAACCTTGTAAATGCCTTTCAAATCTTCCAAGCCGTCACAACTAGACGACACATGGTTGGTTTGGAACCAGCACAGCACAACAGTTCAAATCGGAACCACACGACTGACGGAACCAACCGTAATCATAACGAAGGACTCCCGTCCGGTTACGACTCATAGTATCCAGAAACTAGGCCGAAATTTATGATTCAAAACTGGCACCAAATAGGTTTTATATGTGTAATTTTTCAACACTTATAAACACAAACTCATCATGTGCTATGTTAACAAACAGAAACTACATCATTCTTTATTATTTTCCTCTAATACTTTTCTCTTCCTCTTTTTACATTTTCACGGTATGCTTTCTCATACCTTCTCACCTGAGTTGCTTTATTATCTTTTTACGTGTCCAAATAATCTTAAACAATTTTTTATTTTATCATCTATTGGTATTATTTCTTATTTGTTTCTAATAATCTCATTATACCATGCAAATAGCCTTTCCTTGTGCAGTTACACATCTATCTTAGTATCTTTATTTCTGTCACGGATATTTTTTTACATGTTTTGATGATTAGCCACCCAATACCTAAAACCATAAAACCTAAGAGGTCTAATTTTTGCTCTATAATTTATCTTTCAACTTTGATTATATCTTCTTGACACATAGAATACTTGATATATGTTTACATTTTAGTTAATCTCCATTACTTTTCTATGCAGCATCTCTATCAATTTCTCTCTCTCTAAAAACTAACCATAGGTATTTAAAACTCTCACTACAAGGGATACAATATATGTCAATCTTAATTTATTTGTCATCTAAAGTAACTTCATATATTCCGTCTTTGTTCTACTAAGTCATAAGTTTTTACATTCTAATATTTTTTATCATACATGTAATTTTCTAATAAATTTTTTTCTTAAACTTATTAAGTAGAGTAGTATGATATCATTCGTAAGGAACATACACAAAGATATTTCATCTTAAATATGTTTTATTAACTCGTCAATGATCAATATAAATAAATATGAACTTAGAATTGATCCTATATATAATTAATATTAACTTAAAAGAAATCTATGGATCCTAACATATATTTATGTAACATGTATATAATAAATCTATGAGTTCTCACACATGTTTGTGTATTATGGATATCATACAAGTTTTTTATAAGATTGATGTATGTGAATATGATAGAATGTGAAATATCTCTTGACACTCTTCCCCTCTTATTGTTTGTTTCCCTTCTCTTCATGCTATTCCGGTACGACGATGTGTCCAGTAGAAGAGCGTGGCACCACGAGGCTTTCTTCCACGGCGTGAGGCATGTGAAACCGGAACCATTTGCAGACGATTTTCAATGGTCGAAATCGATGGAAAGCTGTGTTTAGATTCTAGGTAGCTTTTGTGGTTGAGAAGGAGTTGGTACATGAGATCTTGACTCCATGGATTGGAAGTGCTCTGATCGATGATGAATATAGTGAGAGAGCAACCAATGCCGTGGCACGGCTTGCCACTCGGGTGTTGACCATCTACGTTACCATTTGGTTGACATTTTCCAACTAGGTCAGTCAAAAGAAGTCTTGGTTTTCGAAGGTACCATCGAAAATGCCACATTGAGTTTATTTAGTGAAAACGAAAACATAGTTACAGTTTTGCAGATGACCGTGCTTAATTTGAATGGATCCAGTACTTTGTGTTGACAAAGTTCCTGTTTCTTAGTGACTTGATGGCAGAGATATGTCTTCGGTACTTGGATTATGGCAAGGTACCATTGGCTCGTGTGGTCTACATCCCTTTTGTTCTGCACAACTTTGTTTTACTATTTTTTAAAATATGTTTGATCATTTATGAAAATATTTCTAAAAAAAATGGGACATACTCTCTCCTCTCGTCCGAGCCTCCTTCCTCTTTTTTCGCCCTTTCACTCGTTTCAACGACCTATTGCTCGATGAACAATCATTTTCAACAAAAAATGGATCGAAATCCATCAAAAAATGAAAAGAAGAATCGAGAGAATGAAAAAATGAAGATGATAAAAGTGGTAGATTCAAATAGTGTTGTTGATTTGGTTTTTCTGTTTTTTATTTGTTTTAATCGATTCTTAACTTATATCTTAACTGGAATTGAAAATAAAAAACTAGGGCATCCCGTTGGAAGTGACGCGCTTTACGTCTCTCTCATTTGGGAGATGCTGCTAGAGTACGTCTTCCCCAATGAGAGAGACTCAAGGTGCGTTTCTTCCGTTGGAATGACCTATATCTCTCTGTTTCTCTTTTTGCTCGATCATTATTTTGTTTTGGATCATTCTTTCCTTTCATTTTTTTTAACAAACATGATCCTTGATGTTTGGAGTTGCTATTAATCGTCACTACTTTGATTATTAATGTTTTGCTATGTGAATGATGCTAACTTGAAAGCTTGTTTCACAAAACATTCATAGTGGTCGCCTAAGAGCTTTTGCCTTCATCGAGCCCAAGATTCCTTGGATGGCTAAGACATATAATGATAACTTCGTTTAGAGAGATTGGGTGGAAGAAGAGATATTAGATGAGAGAGGAGAGAGAAATGTTGAGATGAAATTCGAGAGAAAAGAGTATTTATATGAAAACTAATTTTCGTATTTATGATAAAAAGGACGTGCAAATAATACTTTCCTTTCTTTAAATATTGGAAATCATGTTAAATATTCTTCCAATAGTTTGGAAAAGCATTTTCATCTGAGAATTTCGGTAGATAAAGCGGCATCATTTCGTGTTCCAGAGGGGAATTAAGTCATGTTAGACATGGGTGCATGTACCTTCGGATCGTCTCTTTTTTGATGTGTTGGTCACGTTCATGCTCAAGTGAGGTTGAGAGCTGGCCAAAGGAGTTTAACATGACCAGTTTCAACGGAACCAGTGCTAACTGTCGATTCTTATTCTCTTAGAACCAAGAACAAATCATGATCGGGCCTATTCCAGTCCCTCGGTCCAGGAAAACCTAAACCAGCAGTAATGGTTTACCCAGAACCGGCTACGTTGGGTATGATTCAAAATCTCTTGATTTTGTTTAAATCCTAAACCACTCCAAAACATAATAAAAATTTCGAAATTAAAAAAACATAAACTGATGCTTTAAAATTCCATGAAAGGTGGAACTGGAACAGAACAGAGTGGTCTTCGGTTGTATATTCGGTTTGATCAGTTTTAGTTCTAGCTGGTTTTTGGACAGGTTCAGTTCTGGTTAAAACCATCAAGCCAGTTCCAAGCGGGCCATGTCTAATTGGTGGGTGGGTGCTGTTAGAGGTCAGATTCACTTGCAACTTTTGGTATATTGGAATTTTGAAGTGTGATTAACCCCAACAGTTATTAGGTGGAAGAAGAGTGAGATTTATATATTTGAGACAGGACATTTATAAACATCAGGAAGTCTTTCATCAAGAAGTTCATGAAGAAAAGGCGTGCCGATTCAGCTTCAAACTTTTTATTCTTATCACAAAACAAGACTGAATGTTTTGGACGGGTGCACCTCGACAAGTGAGCTTCACTGGGGTGCTAAATTCAGCCGCAGGATCGAGGCAAGGGTTCAAGATCATCACAAATAGGGACTTATCAGAGATGAGTTCTTGGTGAATTTCCAGAACAGTGGCACATTTTGTCACGGCATTTCCTATACAATCAAATCTTGGCTAACAAATTGAGTGTACAACAAGCCAAGGCATTATCCAACAAGAGCTCCACCCATACATGCCCAGGCCTTGCAATGTAAAAGCCAATTACAATCTTCAAAGTTTACAGCAACTAAAATACACGTCAATGAATCGCGAATATAATATCATCACAATCTTATATCGCAGTAGTATTTCCAAAGATTTTGAAAAATATAGAAGCATACAACATATGTATGCATATAGGGTGAACATAGAGATGATAGAATGAGATTCATTAATAATTCGAACAAAACCTGTTCTTAGTTCATTTCCCTTAAATATCATTTCAAAATAACACTAACAACATGTCTGCCAAAGGAAGCCCAGCGCATTCAGATATTGTATTGCTGCTGGCTTTAACTCTCTCATCCCTTGGATAGAGATTGAACGTTCTTGGGGTGTAGATTGGTTTTCCCGAGGACCATATATAATTGCCCTTGTTTGCTTATTGGACATGAAAAACTGTGGATACAAGTTGGCTGTTGGGAATTAGACAGCGCATGGCCAAGTGACATAGTGCACATGACACCTGAAATGCAATTTAAATTTAATTATTTGGTGTAAAAAGTTGACTGGAAGCATTACAGCAATATGGCCACGTTCACTTCACCGTTGACGACTTGCATGTGATGATGCACCATATTTTTCAGACTATTGGTAGCTCATACTGATGAAAAAGAAACAGATCCGTATGACCATTAATTATGTATTAAACGTGTGACAGTAGACGACGACCTCTTCTCGTGTACAGTGTGTTAGGCCGTGAACATGATAATATATATCCGTGGGGTCTACATATTTGTATAGTTTCACTAGTTCATGATGTGTCAATTATTTGTACAACTTCCAAGCGGTGGAGTCTCTTGAGAAAGGTTAAAATGGCAGTTTGATTCCCAACAAATGACTAATGGAATTGGGTTTTGTTCATAAAGATTCTATTGACCTGTAAAAAGTGCCCCAAATCCTTGGGGATATAGAAATATATTTAAGAAAATATTCCATCTCGCCCCCTTGATCCTTAACATTTCTAGTCGTTATAATTGTTGAAAGGTTCTCACACTTGCCAGATCCAGTGGTTAATGAATCTACCTCCATTTAATATGAATAAGCTAAAGGTTCTTACACTTGCCATATCTAGTGGGTGATTAACAAGCAACAGGGCAACCAGTTTTACCTCCTTATGTAATACGAATATGTTAATCCATGTTTCTGTTCTCTCTCTCTCTCTCATCATTGAAGTGTTCAGTGTTTCACCTTGAGAACAAGTATCTGCTAGATAAACTATTCATCTTTCTGATGATTTCTTCATATGCAATTTCTGAAGAAAGATTGATTTCTCTATCCAATATATGATAGTTACTTTTGACGTAGCATGTTTTGGGATGGATTGTTCATAACATTTAATAGAAAAGAGTGTCAAAACTGTAAACAAGGACCTGCATGCTTGGCCAACTTTGAGTGTTTGATGGACCCGATCCCTCAGTTGCCGACTTATCTTTCTTAAATTCCCGACTTCTCGTTTTCAATCAATCTTATGGGACTGTATCCACCTGAATATAATCCAAAGTCGATGGAACTGCTCTTGATACCCGTATGCTAGACAATATAATTAGCTGACTGCAGTCTGCACCAGCTCTATAAATTTTGGATAACTTCCCTTTCTTTTTCATTCTCTAGGAACTCAACGTGGGTTACGTTATATGATCATGAACAACTTTAAGTGCCCTCTTCCGTAGCTTGGGCCTTTATAAAAATCTATGAACTGGTCAGAGGGTTAGAAGCACGTCACCCTTAAAATTAAATTTCCTGCTTAGAGTGTTAGCAACACTTCGCCCACAAAATAAAGTCACAACATGTTCGTGCCCACAATAAATTGTAGAAGCAGCAGACAGGCCATATGGGTTCCACAACACAGGTCAAGTTAACCTCAAACCATAAATATTTCAGCGTTGGCGGATGAACCAAGCAAGAGTTACTTCAAGATCAAAATGCAAATTAAAAGGAGAGAATCGGCTTGACTGGTTACTGTCCAAGTTACACATTGAGTTTTCCTCTAGCAGAAATAGCATTGAGTCAACAGTCTCTAGAATGTGTATCTACGATGGTAGCTGAGGCTCACATGTGATGTGAGGCAGGATCATGTCATGGTGGCGCCCTCTGGTTGCTGTTCATCTATCGATTAATCATTAAGAATCACAGAGAGCCATCAATGGATAGTTTCAGTTAATAGGTAGAGAGGGTGAATGATCTTATACGTATCATGGTGAGTCTCGACTCCCACACTCTCGACTTGACTGGTTACTACGCAAGAGAAGCAAGCTGCCTTTCATTATGTGGGATATCAACGGAGATGCTTATAAAGCCGATTATTGTCACGAGGCCACATGCATGCATGATATGATAGGGGTTGGGAGGAGGATGCGCTTCTGACTCTCGACTCCCACACTCTCCATTCATTTAACGCTGCTTCGTATGAAGCCATGTGACGATAAAGATTTGACTACGAAAAACCTTTGGGCCTATAGTTCATCTATTGGCGGGGGGGGGCGGTCAACTAGATATTAATTGCACGCGTGTTTTAATTATGCAGGAATAAGTTCCTCATTGATTGCTACGGGCAAATTTAACTATTGTATTCCTCTCTTTTTCTTCGAGAACTTTAGGTACACCCTGAAGTAATATTTGTTAATCGAGAAATAAGAACGCCATGCATCATCGTATGTATAAAATTCTCTATCAGCTAAGAAATATATGGAGTCTTTGTAATCGATCAAGATTCCGTCTTTCCTACAAAGTTCGAAATTGGACGCAACGAGAGATTTACCAAGATCAATCCAGGCGGCTACATGATCTGCAGGAACGGAGTTTGAGACTATGCTGCGTACTGTGGGTGTAATAAATGATCCTTAATTTCGGGGCGTGCTCCCCCTAGCATACAGAATCCTGATAAACCAACTACTATTCACGTTTCTCTTTCAAAGACTCAGCAGATCACTGAGCACAATAAAATCAAGAAACTTATTGATGAGCACCGTTCCACTGTGACTAGATCAATACAATTATCGCTGCTGCAACCATGATTCGCGGTCGCAAAACCACCAACTTCTAACGCTTATGCAAGAGGGCACTAATTTTTTCTATAAAATATACATTTCTTGACTCTCACGATCAAATTGTGGGCATTAAATTTTACCTCAACTGCCACAACATTTATGTGTCAACACGCTGAACAATTACCACCCCGTAAAGTTCGATTCAGTGACATCTTTGGTGAAGATTATAGCCGATTCGTAGTTCAATGGAACGAAACATGCGTGGTACGTCCATTTACAGCGCGCTGAAGATGCATGCAATCCTCGAGCACGAGCCTTTTAACCATGAAAGTGTGGTTTGAAGATGTCGGAGACAAGTGACATGTGCCTACTATGATATGGCAAGGAAATATGTCGATTCACTCACTTCAACAAAATATTCATTTTGTGTCGCTCCTTTGGTAAACATTGAGCATGCTGCTCTGTAATTGAATTGGCAGAATGCCACAAAAATGCTTGTCAGTGATTGTTAGGACGTCAGAATAAACCTCGAATTGGTTTCAGCAACATGACGATCTTGGAAACACCATGGCGTACTGTAACACGCTTTGTTGTAGTGATTTACGTAATCGATTCCATGTTTCCTTTATGTATATTAATGCATCCCTTCCATGGATTGTTTCATATAGATAGAATAGAAAGACGTGTGGATGTTGTGGTGATTGACATGAGCACGTAATTAACGGGTGACACACTGTTGAATAACAAATCTTGCTTTTCCCATTTATTTTGTTGATAATCAATCTGTATGAATGCTTAGGAATTTCTCATTGATGAACAATTAAACCTATCTCATGTCGACCGCAAGTTTCAGAGACTCCAGAACGCAAGCCTATCGGGCTGCTTCGACGACCCGAATAGCCGGCAATGAAAATCGTCCTCACATTAGGTACTTGCCTTTAACCACCTCGTTATCATGAACTTTGAATGAGGTAAGAACATGGAAAACTTTCCTGTAAAAAAAAACTTGGAAACTTTCGAACTTGAGGTTTGAGTGGATTGACCTTTTCTCTACAAAAAACAAAAGGTTGGAGTGCATTCTTTTCTTCCCGCTAACACGTGGTTACCCTTTGCATTGAATAGGTCAACTATCGTCATCGTGCATTACAAGATCCGCAGAATGCGCTGCCCCAGCTCTGATCAGAACGGAGCTCTTCACAACAAAATTAATTAGCGGTCTCTCAGCTGCTGTTCGTCCAATATCTCATGCAATTAGGTTCGCGTAGAAACAAGTAACTTTAGTATAAATTCCCTGAGGCCTGACGATACACATATAAAATACAGCGATTAGTTGGGTGTTTGATCGTATCTTGTGACTGAAATGAATGAATTTAGCTCACTACAGTCAAGGAAGCTCACTTTCTGTCAGTCAAGAATTACACGCACAAGAAAGAGTCTTTTTGGTGGTTTCTCGTACTTATGATTGAATTAATTATTCTGAGCATTGTCGAGAGGGTTGACTGGCTTTCAATTAGGAGGCCCCCAAGCAGGAGCTTTTTGGTTATTCAGTACAAAGATTTTTAAAAGAAAGAGGAGGAACCACGCTATGGCCGTCCGGGGGCCCAATCGAGGAGGCCAACCATTCACCCCACACGTTTGGTGACGCTCATCGTGGTGATCAAATAGATGCGCGGCTGGCGTGTGCTCCCATTAGGGATGGCAACCGGGTGGGCCCAATCAAACGTTTGGTGCGTTTCTGTGCATATGTATAGGATGGATATGGGTTAGACCATCTTAAGCCCATACATGAACCTCAACATGTTTGGGTTGGATAGGGGTTGTGCGGGTTGAGTCGATGTTGCCACTCCTTAGGCCTCTAAATCCGGTAAGAAAAGAATAATTCTATTATATAGAAAAAGAATAATTATCTAATATGTACCTAAAACATAAACCGTTTTTTTTAATATAGTGTTGCGCATATGAAATAAAATAGTATTAAAATGAAAATATACGATAGAAAATGTCATGTACATCTCTACACAGTACGTACTATATTATATAACAAATAAGAAAAGCAAAACCATGATCGTTTGAGCCCAGTCCGCCAACTGAGGGCGTCAGCTTTGAATAACGAAAGGTCATATACCAACCATAATAATGGATTCAATCCTTTTTGACGTAGGATAACATTAGCAAATCACAACCATCCAAATTCATGATCCAGATCTTGATGGACGTGATAGATGGTTCTGATTAAATCTACCAACGAGCCAATTACCTCAAGGTGACAGAAACGGACTTTAAAAAATGATGGTTGTTTCTTTTGTAGATAACAACCATCTGTTCTTATCAAGATGCTGTCATTAGCATTAAGTAGGTACAATGGATCCGTTCCTATAATTAGCAACTATAGCAAATTGGACACTCAGGGCATTAGCCCACTTGACAGGGCTCTCGACTCGGTGTTGTAGACCCTGCTTCGGCCTCTCCTTTTTAAAAAATATTCACTCCAGTTCACTGTCACTTGGCACAGAAACTTTTTCTTCTTTTTTTTTGTTACAAAAGAGAATAATATTTGTAACTTAATATTTATGTTATAGTACTATAAATCATGTTTATAATTTACATTGTTTACAAACTAATGTAACTTTTTTTTCATATATAATTGCCTTGCTCTATTTCATATTTGATCATCTCACTAAATCGACCCAATAAAACCTTAATTAAAAGTCCTCACTAATAATTCCACTTATAAAATAGTAAAATTGTGGGACTCACCCACCAACACATGCCCAGTATAATGATATATCTCTAATAGAGTTACATACTCAAAACATGTAAATTTAAAATATCAAGACATATCACAATTATCGAAACAAATAGATTCTGTATAAGTTTATAATCCAATAAACAAACGATTTATATGTACACTTTGTACCTCTAGACATCTGTATGCATTTTCACAAAAAAAACTTATTTAGTTTCTATAATTATGACTCATATAAGAATTAAAGTGACACAAGTAGTTTGACACACATCAAAGGTCTTTGAGTGCACAATGCAATTCACAAACATAGCTAGGGCGCTATAGAGCTCACTCAATAGGCATGAACATTGTAGCCAATATCTTCACATGATTAGATTTTCAATCTATCATTCATGTTCACTAATCATATAACCCATTCATAAAAGAAAAGGGAATAGTGCTTAGGCTTAAAAATCCGGTCGACAGGGGTCCCATTTGGTTCGTATTGGTCCAAGCTACCAACCAGCAGTAATATTGCGATCTATTGCAGGTCATCTTGCCGGAATACCAAGAAAAGAAAAAGGAATGGTGCTTAGGCTTAAAAATCCGGTCGATTTCGCCGGCGAATCTAATAATTCGTCACTCCAATGAACCTCCTTCTTCACGAGCTATGAAGGGCGCCTCAAATCCATATCTATACGCAAAAAAAATCCTCAAAACTGAAAGAGAATCCCACTTCACATCTTTAAAGAGTCTCCTCGTTATTGCAACCGCCCGACTCAATAAGTTCTTTCCTCGATTGGGCCGGACGGCCATGGCGTGGTTCTACGGTGAGCTAATGCCCTGCATGCCTCATTTCTATGCGTGCATGGGCTTTTGACTCGTATGCAGCCAATAAAAAATGTATTTACTCTCAAGAAAAGAAGATTTTCAATCATTTGTGTTGATACATACATCGGCTTGTATTTTTTATTCATGACTGTAATTTCCTTGCATTATTCGAAAGAGGTGATGAAATTTCTTTGAGCATTGTTAACTTGTTGCGATGATATAGTTTGAATTAGTAATGAGCGACTGTGGGGAGAGTGCGGCGTGGTGGCTGCAGACATTTGTGTTGATACATATAATCAGTACATCATTTTTTATTTTTTATGGTGAAATATCTCTGCTTGGGTTCTGCCTAATCCTACTTGCATTTGAAATAAAAGGGTTTGGCAGCTGACAAATCCTAATGATTAGATGGCATGGATGAAGGCGTCATGTGCATTCTACTTTCTAAACATAATTACTCGAAAAACATGATCTTGAGTTCATGGATAAAAATGGTCATTTCTTTTTAATAAAAGTTACTTGTTATTAAAATTAATATATTATTCAATTGTAGTTTAGTAATTTCTTAAAATTTTAATATCTTTTGGGACAAACAATATTCTGTCTTTTCTCTAGTTTATTTCGGTCTTTATTATCTTTAATCTTTCCAAAATCAACATTTGTTCATGTGTATATATATAGGAAAATTGAGAGTTAGCTTGACACCCTCGCACGTTAGATGAGTATCGATCTCATTTAATGCCTATAGGTGCATTAAATGTGATGCAAGATGGACACTTTGATCATCACTGCTCGACTGATCCACGGACGGATGATGACGAAGCAATATATATAACCAAACCCTTTGCGTTTATACCGTCGCACAACATTCCCTATGCTTAATCAAGATGATTGCAGCAAATGTTTTGATATACACATGAAGTGCCAACAGAAGGCTTCTTTATGCTCAAAGATTTTTTTTTTGTTATTTTATTTCCTTTTCACGACCTGCAATATCTATATATAAGGCGAGCTTGAAAGGGGTTAGATACAGAAAATGGCTACATACAGGGGAACACACAGACACGCACACGTTAGCTCTTTAAATAGTGCAGTTGGGACCTCATGCAAATTTTATTATCACTTAAATTAATGGCAACGAGTAACAAGCAGGATCGTTGTAGATCAGGCTCCAATCAGCATCTAAGCAGTTTCCAGCTTGCAGTTCCATGCTAATGTTGGATTTAATAGTGTAATTAAGTGTTGTTGGCCAATACTGATTCACTAAAGTTAAAAGCCCAAAATGTAAAGTTACATGTGTAGGAGGGGTCTGTACATGTCAATATTATAGGGTATTCTTTGGTCTCATATTGCTTGTTTGGAGAAAGAATCTTACATATCTTTTTACATATGTAGTAGATTTGAACATTGTTATAAAGAGCTTCGATAGAATATGGATGTCCACATACATGTGCATTGGGTCGAACTCATTCTTAATTTTTTTGGCTTCTTTTTAGATAAGTTTTAACTTAGTCAAATGATCTTCTCACAAAAAAGTGTGAAATTTGTTACAAAAAATATCTGAAAGAGGTACAACCCGTCCGCTACTTTATTTATAAAACCTTGATTAGGGTTCTTAATCCATAGTGAGTGAAAACCGAAAAGGCAACTTCTCTTCTCTCTCTCTTCCATTCTCCGTTCTATGGTTTTTCTTTTTGTTGTGACTGCGCTCACATGTGCTTTGAATTCTGTTTTACTGGAGGAATGGTCGAGAATTGAGGTATGTACTCTCACCCGCGTTTGAAACAAAGACGACGATACCTACGTTGGCCTTGATAATGAAGCACTGATTTCCTTAAGACAAATTCGTGAAGACAACTTGATGAGATAAGTAGCTAATGATATTCTGTTTCTGGTCCTCTTCCACTGTGAATGATCGAGAGTTATGTACTCTCACCCGCGTTTGAAACAAAGGCGACGATACTTACGTTGGCCTTGATAATGAAGCACTGATTTCCTTAAGACAAATTCGTGAAGACAACTTGATGAGATAAGTAGCTAATGATATTCTGTTTTTGGTCCTCTTCCATTGTGAATGGTCGAGAGTTATGTACTCTCACCCGCGTTTGAAACAAAGGCGACGATACTTACGTTGGCCTTGATAATGAAGCACTGATTTCCTTAAGACAATTTCGTGAAGACAACTTGATGAGATAAGTAGCTAATGATATTCTGTTTTTGGTCCTCTTCCATTGTTTGTTTATGACTTTGGATTGATGTGGGCATGTGAACAATGGGCAAGAGAAAACATGTCACACCCGCTCGGGTTGCGACCACGACCCGGCCTGAGCGGATGCCACGTGGCCACTTCTCACGCGGGCGTGATGGTGAGCAGTAACCAAATACAATACTAATTTAATACAAACTCAATGAAATATCTAACTAAAATAAATATTCATATCGAAGTTCTAAACAACACATCCAAAATGGTGCATGTCCACCTAATAATAACCCCGAATAATAAGACTTTATAAATCATTTAACACTTATCATACCATCTAAAATATAGAAATATCGCTCTATCCAACTTTTACTCTACTCCGTGTGCCTCCGAAGTGTTAGCTTCATGATGAGCTGTAAAACAATGGGGTGAGCTCCTATATATAGCTCAGTAGGGAGGTTAAACATCTTTAAACAGAAATCATATTAAAAACATGCATAGTTTCACAATCATTTCATAACAAAGCACAATTACCTTTAAATCATGATCTCAAATTCATACGCACACACTCACACACACATATATCATTAGTTTCGATAATTATAGCCCATATTGTGTCTTCCCTAAAGGCCACGAGAGTCGTTCAGCCCTCCCTAATGTGACCTCGGTAACCCCGTCCACGATGGTAACCACGCCGACTCTTACGGCAGAGTGCCTGGAAACACATCCTGTATTCGCCCCAAGCCAGATCGCCTGAGGGACCTACAAGTCTTTAGAGACCCCACACAAACCACACAAGTACGGCTCGTATATTCACACATTATTACATTTCTAAAACCAATTATAGTTCATCACGTTCACAAATCATATCGAGATCCACGAATATCCAAAACTAAATCCATACAACATTTAAATACCATGTTCATACAACACATGTATATCAAAACATGTTTTTTATCAATCAATATCATAAACATGTTCTATTTGAAAAGCATATCAAATAACCCATAATTGCGAATAATATTTCATAAACATCAATAAAATATTTATTAATCATGTACATTTAAATATATCTAAAACAAGTAAAATCACTTCTAGCATAGTTTTGTAAAAGAATGCATAACCTCCTACCTGAAAGAGCGTTAAGATCTAGTCCCTAAGCTGTTGGGCCACTCTAATCACCTTCAAATCCTCCAATTTTAATCTCTAAATAATTAAAAATAATTAAAATATTAAAATTTATTTAACTATGAATCTAACGAAACAAACTGTATTCGAATCGGATCCCAAACCCCAATCTGGATCCGTTTAAGCTATCCAAGATCCAAATTGATACCCAAATCCATATCTGATCCAAATGAGTGAGACAATAGGTAGCTTGTGTCACTGTGTCAACACAGAACTTATAACTACTGACACGAGTCTTGCTTCTAACCTAGAAACTCATTTAAAGACACGACCCAAACTTGACTTGTTTCCGACATAGAACCCGACACAAAACCTGTTTTGACACAGAACTGGTTATTAACATGCGACACAAGGACACGATACGAACCAGTGTCACTTCATGACATTTTAGACACAACACGTCGTGTCCGATATGACACGACACTGACACGAGGGACACTCCTAAAAGGATCGGATCCCATGGTTTTTCGGCATCGATTTCACCGGTTTCTAGCGACAATTAAAGCCGGCGATGGTTCTCAACCGATCGCCTGATCTTCTTCTTCCAACCCAATCAATCAATGGTCGCCGACGGTGTCGTTTTCGCCGGAAAATTCATTAAAAATAATAACTCGGATGTGAGAAAATTTTCATGAATCTACGCTTATTTTGAGCCGATTTTCGCGTAATAAGGCTTGTTTTCGAAGGTTTAGCATGAAACAAACAAAATCCTTATGATTTAACTCGGTTTTAACAACTAAAAATGAGAATTTTGACAAAAACAAAAATGGGCTTTTCTTACCGGATTCCGACGACTCTTCACGTTTTTTCGGTCGATCCTCGCATTTTTTCGGTTGGTCCGAGGCTGCCCCAACTCTCTCTCTCTCTCTCTGGAGAATGTTCACTAGGCCTTTGAAAGGCCTTTCATATAAGGTATTGTGCAGTAACGCCCGAGCGTTACTAACGCTTAGACGTTACAAAACAAACAAGCTCGTTGCATCTCTCCAGCTGAGTTTATATCGGAACTTCATATAAAATTGACTAACATGACTCAAAGACTGACGTAGACAGTATCCCATATATACATATCTGCATGACTTGCTTCAGCAAACCACATATTACTATTTGAAAGGTACTTAGTTCATGGCTGTAGTCAAGTAATTCATAAAATGGTTCCTTGGTATTTCCTTTTGTCAAATGATGCATCCCACCAATCACAAAGGTGCCTACATTCACATCCCGGTTTAGAAATCTCGAGAAAGAAATGAAAGGTGGGAGAAGGTTAATGTTCGATATGAGGGGACACCCCCAATACTGGTCTTAAGGTCTTCACTTCGTCCAAACATGCCATCCTTTGTTGACGGTAGATGCACTTTAACATCTTCACTTTTTGTCACTCGTATGTTGTGGACTGTACTGCAGGAAATCTAGCAGTTCATGGCTTCACGTCAGAGAATTGCAGGTTTGAGTTGATTATAAAACAAGATGCTTTCCTTCAAGGGATGTTGAACTACAATGCAAGACATACGTTACTAGTAGCATCCACTAAGTCAAGGGTGAACTTTCAACTTGTCTCATATCATACATGAATTGGAAAGAGAAACTGACCTGCCAATTTGTGTCCCATATGTGATTGTTATTTTGTTGCTAGTATTCCTGTAATTTTGCAGCAGGGATCTTTTCTTTATCAGCTTGATTAGCTGTAGAAAAAGGTAATGATTATACATTTAAAGAAAGTACATCGATTTTAAAGGTATTTCAATTTATTTTTAATGCAGCCAATGTTGGATTATTGCCATATCTTAAGCACGACGACACACACACACGCATCAATTAAATTAACCACCTAGATAAAGCACTTTTTTTGTATTTTACGAGTTTTTCTCTTTAAATCAGGCCTTAGACTTGCGAATTATATTTTTGGTTAGTAATACACATGTTTTTCCATCAAGCGATTGCAATGTATGTAAGCAGTTCATTTGGGAGTTCCCAACTAATCATCTTGAAAAGTCACTGGAGATCACATGCACAGACATTTCGGAAGTTCGAGTTATTAAGTGTATTTGAATTCTTAAAGAAACTTACTTAATTCATTGGGTTTTAGTTAAATTGGTTCCTGAACTTACTCTGACTGGTACCGGGAAGATGACCCATCCGACTGGTTTGGTTTAGTGATGTAATTTCCCCTTGCTTCTGACTTAATCTGGTCAAGGTCTGCTTAACCCCAGTTTGTTGGTCCACAAAAGAGAGAGAGAGAGAGAGAGAGAGAGAGAGAGAGAGAGAGAGAGAGAGGTGAAATGCATCAAGTGACCATTCTAAACACATATATAAGGTAATATTAATCAAACAAAACATATCTTGTTTGTGAAAATCATGATTTTGGGGAACAGTGGCAAAGGCTCACACACAGCTGCACCGCTCAAAGCCTGCCTGGCTGTGTATGTCTGCCTATGGCAGCTGATGCTTCTACTGCTGCTGGCAAACTGCACGCAATGGCTCCACAGCCATACGCTTATCTGCTCGTGGCAATTGCCATGGAGGCGTGTTTAGCTTGGAGCCGTGCGATGTACATTCTAAGAGCCGCATTTTCTGAAATATTGACATGACGTAAACTCGAGAAGAAGAAAGCAAGGCAAGGTGACACGATATGCGTGGTTTTGGAGATGAGAGCGGCGTGGCCATTCTACGGCTGTTATTTTGAGTGGCCTGGGTCGGACATCTCCTGGATGCCGAAACACAACACGAGCAAGAACACACCCGTGCTGGCAGCAACTCGTGTTGCATCAACCTCGGACACGGCATGGACACTCCGAAGCACAAGGACACATTGATATGAGGACGCAGGTGTTGTCATAATAATTAAACTAAAATCACACTTCATAATATCTCAAGACGTCGAAAACCAAAACGTTCTTCTCTTTTCCCCAAGCTTTTTAAGTATATACCAGTTATATTCTTACAAAAATTGTATATATTTCATGCAACAATCAGGTACCTGTGAGGAATATGATTTTTTTTTTTTTAACTTAACTAATTTCACGAAGTGTATAAAACTGAATCTGTATCTTTGTATTCTAAATCTTTATATAAATAAAATAGCAAGATCGAGTTTCCAATTCCTTTCTCCAAAATGCTGACTCGTGTCACGAATCTTTGCTTAACCATGTGTAACAGTGGACTGTCGAGCACTGATCCCGGAATTATAGAAATTTACAAGGACGACTTTGGCAATTGGATCAGCCTTAAGAAATTCCTCATATCCGTTTGAAATGAACCCCTGCCTCCCAAGTTAGGCGATTGGGGCGTCACACGAACTCGCTCTCACCTCGGACAGACAGGCAGACAGATGGCGGGGTTGCTCAGAATTCCGGCATATGCTTCGAACTTCTGCAACGTTCATGGATCTGGAAAGCATCGGAAGTACTCCCGGAGACCTTCCTCCTTCGCGCTTCCCTCCCCCCTCACCAATTTTACCGCTCTCCCGCTCGATTCCTCCACGCAATTTCTTCGGAACGCCGCTCGCGGTTCTGATTTAGGGAACACTTTCTCAAGTGCTAGAGGCAGAATATGCTCTGTTGTTGCCATGGCTGGTGAAGGTGAGACCTCCAAGTTCCCTGCTTTCGTTTCTGTATCAATTGGCGCAACCCTTTCTTCTTCTTTTTATCTTCTTCTCTCTCTCTCTCTCTCTCTCTCTCTCTCTCTCTCTCTCTCTCTCTCTCTCTCTCTCTTCCGAGTTTCTTTAGCCCTTCTTTTCTTTTTTCCTGCTTATGTTGTTCTATGTTTTGCAATGCAACTCTATTGATCACAACGGATGGTACAATTAATATATATTTTGTTCTCATTTTCTACTCATTGTCGGCGGTGGTATAAGAGATTCATTAATTCTGTAGATTGATTGGAGGTCCCTTTTGTTGTATCCATCTCAATACATTTCTAGTTCTATGATTATGCTTTATCTTGAATAGTTGATTGCATTTTACGGGACGTACCTCTATCTCCCAGATAATTCTATCCTTCTGCTTCCTGCTCTTTGGGTTCTTCCAAGCAAGCTCAAAGATGGATGTTGTCATTTATGGTTCATCAATCATTTCGTTAAATTAGTGCAGCCTCCTCATGACCTGTAATGTTCCTTTTTTCCTACATTTTAGCATATATGCTTGTGAATTAGTGTGTCCAAGCGTTTGCTTCAAATATTGGGTTGTTTCCTAAGTGAGCCTTCCAATTTGAAAAATTGGACAATTGAACCATGTGGCTCACATAGATGCAGGAAAAACAACAACCACAGAACGTGTTCTGTATTATACAGGTAGAAACTATAAGATAGGAGAGGTGCATGAAGGAACTGCCACAATGGATTGGATGGAGCAGGAACAGGAAAGAGGTATAACCATCACTTCTGCTGCAACAACCACCTTTTGGAACAAGCACAGGATAAACATCATTGACACTCCTGGCCATGTGGACTTCACACTGGAAGTTGAACGAGCATTGAGAGTGTTGGATGGTGCAATATGCTTGTTTGACAGTGTTGCTGGTGTTGAACCACAGTCGGAAACCGTGTGGAGACAAGCTGACAAGTATGGAGTGCCAAGAATCTGCTTTGTAAATAAGATGGATCGTCTTGGTGCAAACTTTTTCCGAACCAGAGACATGATTGTCACAAATTTGGGTGCCAAACCTCTTGTAGTTCAGTTACCAATTGGTTCGGAAGATAACTTTAAGGGAGTTATTGATCTTGTTAAGATGAAAGCTATAGTTTGGTCTGGAGAAGAGCTGGGAGCCAAGTTTGATTATGAAGATATTCCAGCAGATCTTCAAGAGCAGGCACAGGATTACCGAGCTCAGATGATAGAAACCATAGTTGACTTGGATGATCAAGCTATGGAGAGCTACCGAAGGAATTGAACCAGATGAAGAAACTATAAAAAATTAATTAGGAAGGGAACCATATCAGCCAGTTTTGTGCCAGTGTTGTGTGGCTCAGCTTTCAAAAACAAGGGGGTCCAGCCGTTGCTTGATGCTGTAGTGGATTATCTACCTTCACCACTTGACTTGCCACCAATGAAGGGCACTGACCCTGAAAATCCAGAAGCAACAATAGAGAGGATAGCAAGTGATGATGAACCATTTTCTGGACTAGCTTTTAAGATCATGAGTGACCCATTTGTAGGCTCCCTTACGTTTGTTAGGGTGTATGCTGGAAAGCTAACAGCAGGGTCTTATGTACTCAATGCAAACAAAGGGAAAAAGGAGAGAATTGGTAGACTTTTAGAAATGCATGCAAACAGCAGAGAGGACGTTAAAGTAGCTTTAGCAGGTGATATTATTGCCCTTGCAGGTTTAAAAGATACTATTACAGGTGAAACATTGTGTGACCCTGATAATCCGATCATGCTTGAGCGGATGGACTTCCCTGATCCTGTGATAAAAGTTGCAATTGAACCCAAAACTAAAGCTGATGTTGACAAGATGGCAGCTGGTTTAATCAAGCTTGCACAGGAAGACCCCTTCTTTCCACTTCTCCCGGGACGAAGAGATAAACCAGACAGTGATTGAAGGAATGGGAGAATTACATCTTGAAATCATTGTCGATCGACTCAAAAGAGAATTTAAGGTTATATCTCCTATTCCATGTTTCAGATTTTTCAATTATCAGTTAACATGCTTGTGTTTTATTAGTCTATTCTGTCTTTCAAATATTAAACTCTCCAACCCTGATGTTGTGCGTGAAATAGTTACAATTACAAATAATAAGAATTGTACATAGATGTGGACTGTTGCACATTTGATTATCATGGAACCTGTTTGCACTATGAGATATCACTTATTACCCTTAGAAAAGGAGAACAAAGGAGTAATGCACCATAAAAAACTGTTATGTGACTCTTGATTCCTGACTCCTGACTCCTGACCATTAATAAAATTAAAATCCATGTCTATCATCTGATTTAGCATTACTATTTGTAAATTGGTACTATTTTCCTTTCCTTTTTTTATGATTATTCCCTTGGCATGACCTGTTCTCTTTTCATTTTTCTTTTTCTTCTTCCTTCAACAGTTTTACGTTAAAATGTTTATTATTATTTTTTAATTTTTTTTAATGATTGTATATAAATTTTGTGAAGATCACATTATCTACATTTGCTAATGCAGGTGGAAGCTAATGTTGGTGCTCCCCAAGTAAACTACAGGGAAAGCATTTCCAGAACCTCAGAAGTAAAGTATGTGCACAAGAAACAATCTGGTGGACAAGGTCAGTTTGCAGATATCACTGTACGGTTTGAACCCATGGAGCCAGGTAGTGGATATGAGTTCAAGAGTGCAATCAAAGGAGGTGCTGTACCAAAAGAATACATTCCCGGAGTGATGAAAGGATTGGAAGAGTGTCTGGGCAATGGTGTGCTTGCTGGCTTTCCAGTTGTCGATGTACGTGCAGTACTTGTTGATGGTTCTTACCATGATGTAGATTCAAGTGTGCTGGCATTCCAGTTGGCAGCAAGAGGAGCTTTTCGGGAAGGAATTAGAAAAGCTGGACCAAGGATGCTTGAACCTATAATGAAGGTTGAAGTTGTTACTCCTGAAGAACATCTAGGTGATGTGATTGGTGATCTCAACTCAAGGAGAGGCCTGTTAAGAATCATTGCACATGGTCAATAGCGAGGCCTCTTTATGGCAGTAATTAGGGAATTCAATAGAAACGTGTTCGTTATAATGAAGAAGGAATACTGATAGATTGGTCAGTGGGTATTGGTAAATTGTTAAACCATGTACCTTGGCTAAATTGGTTCGACAAAACCCTCCCAAACTCTAGCCCTATGGTAAAATTGAATACTGCAAGATGTGTTATCATTTTCCATCTCCTATAAGCACACTATTTCTACCCTTGTCTGAATTTGTCACCCAGTCCTGAACATTTTATTCAAAGTTGTACGATTTGTGTTTTTTGGTGATTTACTTTTGACTGGTTGTTACGAGAAAAATGAGAGACCATTGTCTTTTAGGATGCGGGTAGGAGTAGGACACAGCTAAAGTATCTCGGAGCCCATTCATACAAGAAAGTGCATCACTGAAATGTTCAAGTCTTGATGTTTTGACTGTCATTGATTATTGAGTACAGGTGGTAGATGCTTTGGTGCCACTAGCAGAAATGTTTCAATACGTGAGCACTCTCCGTGGAATGACAAAGGGTCGTGCATCTTACACCATGCAATTGGCCAAGTTCGATGTTGTTCCTCAACACATACAGAATGAGCTTGCATCTAAAGAGCAACCAGTTGCTGCATGACATAATTTATCTTGCACCACTGCTGTTGGCACTTCATTAATTCTCACCGGAGTTTGAGCTCTCAAATGCTGGCTTATAATTTTGTTCGGTTGTGTAAACACAGGTAGACATTCGTCTCAGTAAAGGTTATTTTTTCATCGTTTTAATCTTTTTATCTTGAAATTGCAAGTGTAACTACATGCGTTTAGAGTTGCCTAGACAGAGTTCTGTCCGATTGACTGGTACGAAACGTCTTGCAGCTTGAAACTTATGCCGTTTACTGCTTCGTGCTCACTGTATTTGAAATCTAAAGTCGTGAGTTCTAGGTTGGCCACCTTATTGCTGTTTACATCTCATACCTTACCCAAGCTTCATCCCTGCTCCGTTTTCTTCCCTGTTCCTCTTTGTACCCTAAACCCCTCGCTGAAGAGGGTGATGAAAGAAACAATCACGCAAACCACAAGGTAAGATCTTACACATTCGGAGTGATAGGTTCCTCTTTGTCTCCTACATGAATGGCTACTACACAGAAATTTTCAGAAACTCCAATGTGCCTCCTTTGCCTCCTTCCTGTAGTGGCCTCTTAAGTTATTGCTCTCTCTCTCTCTCTCTCACGCACACACACACACACACACACACACACATCTTGGACAAGTATTCATATCTATTCAAAGTAATGTTGATCATCAACTTGCTTGAGTCAGTACGTGAGCTAGGATGACAGACCCGCCATTGGTGCTTCTGGAAGTAGCGCTTCTTATGCTTTTGAATCCCTTGGATGTCATTGCAAAACAAGGATTTGGAGTAGGGCTTTCCTTTCAAATTATTGTTGAGGATCAACTATGAATCTTCGTTCTCCCTATTTCAGGTTATTTTTCAATATTGGTTTTTGGATCTCTAGCTGACCTTGGTGGCAAATGTAGATATACTACGACCTAATGCATTGAGAGCATTCTCGACCTGCTTGAGGGACCTCGACTTATAATTTTTATGTTGGCAATAACCTTACCTATCTTACACTTTTCCATATATCAACAATCTAAAAGATTACTTTAGAAAACAGAGGGAAAAGAAAACCTAAAAGAGAGAATACCCCAAGCATATGGAAAACTCTCCAAAACTTGAGACAGCTTCAATGTTCATATGTACTCGGATTGGCAAGGTGAGACGAGGGGAGATCATTACCAAGTGGACACGCCACTTATTTAGGATGCCATAGCAAAGCAGTTGCACCATCCAGGTATGGAACTCGTGAGTTCCTTGTTTTGTGAATTAGCTTCCTGGCTGAGCCCCTGGCCGAGTGGGGCCTGCGATAGTCTAAATGGTTAGCCTTGTATGGATTATGAAACAGTCATTGTACTGTAGTCTGTAGATTACGTTGGTTTTTTATGTTTAGTCTGATTTAAAGTGGAATATTTCTCTTTGCCGATCATGAAAATAGAAGAAGGAACATCTCTCTTGAAACCACATAAATTCCGTGTTTCCCGTCTGCTTTCTGCAATTGTTCTATCGTTCTTCGATGTCAACACGCTACGTTGTCCTTAAATCATATGGTGAAATATTGTTGCTAGAGATAGACATGAAACAAAGCACATACAGTGTTAACGAGAATGTAGATAGAACCACGTTGCAAATGTTCATATAATGGTGAGCATATTGCATTATGTCGACTCTGCATTTTGTGTCAACCAACTGTGTAGGGGTTAAAGGACCCACGAGCACCATTGTTGCTGGTAGTTGAATCTGGACTGCATTCATCAGAAACTACCTGCTGCACTGTTCTTGTTGGATTATGTGCTAGCTAGTCCATTGCTTTTCATCTGTTTTCTTTCTTCATCCTTTTGTCTTTTCTTCAATTGGCAATGTGTCGTTTCATTGATGCACAGGGAACTCTGTACCTTTTCCTCATATCAACCATGTTGGTATTTGATACCGTAAAGTGAATCTTCCAATTGTTTAAATACTAACGAGAGTCGAACCATCTTCTTAGGAACTCGGTTCTCCAGCTTTGCAAATTAGGCTCTGCTTGCCTTCCTTCTTCCGGATGCAATAATGGCTACCAAAATCAAGACTTGGTTCTCATAACCTCTCTGATCAGTGCCCCCAAAAGCATAAGTCGCGCCTGGTTCCTGGTTTTATCAGGAACTATGTTGGGATCGTATACTTAAATAATTCATTGAATTATTTAATAAATTTTTATATGATCTTATGAAAAATTGCTTTATGTACTTCAAGTATTGTATCAGTTCGATCTTGTACGAACTGTATCAAAGTTTATCAGAAACGCGTTTGGAGAATTTCTACAGCAGTACCAACATAGGTGCTAACACTACTCTAGCTTTGCACACTTATTAAACGAGTTTCTTGCACCCACAAACCGACTCTGAAATTAGGCACTCTCTTGGTGTTGGTGCACAAACCCATCCACTTAATTAAATTGAAAAAACTGAAAAGATAAAGCATCAGTGATTCATCATGATTTAATGGAAGTCGTTCAATATATTCTGGCCTTGTTACCATATTCTATGGTTATCATATCTGACGTATCCTTGGAGGACGTCTGGATACCACAGACTCAAAGATTGCATTCTGGCTTTGGGTCCATGCGAGATGCCTGCTGTAGCAAAAAATCGGATCTATTAATGTATTCAGAAGAGCCCCACAAATGGAAAAAAATCTCAATGTCTAACATAATTAAGATGATGCACACAAATTTTGCCATCTGCTGGCCGTCCAATTGATGAATGCATTTGGAAGGCTTTGGACGGATAAGATCCCATGTAGGATTCTGACGATCATTTGGCTGAAGGCGAGACCTTCTGGTTGAGTTGAAATAGTTATCTTCTATGTGAATGGAAAGGCGCCGTGATCGAGAGCTTGGAGAATATCGAGTTCGGACAACTACGGCAGTCGAACGCACCCAATTGAGTCATATTCATCTATCCTTTTGAGAAGGAAATCGAGGAAGATGTGTGGTGCGGTACCATATGCGTTAATTGGCAAAACCAGACAATTTAAACAATTTTTAAAAGAGCTGTCGTGAACCACGTTGAATTTGAAAACTCAAAACAATGTCAGAAGATATAAATTATATATAACTTTGTTTATCTTCTTCAATGCTTTGCTTGACGGTTAGTTCACTTAATCACCGGAAGGTAGATACAACTGTTTGTGGACAGTCTTTTGTGTGAACGGTACGTTTAGTTCAGAAACAATAAATCATCAAAACAATCATATTAATGTAGGATTGTGGCATACATGGTGTATCATTTATGGACCGCAACATTCACAAACTTAACTTCTTGGCTTATTTATGTCGATTTTATCAACTCTCTACAAACAGTTAGCAGAAATTTAATATGGCTTTATTCTAGCCGGTCTGCGGATGTTAATGGCTGTAAAACACCATAGCCATGCAATGTTACAGACACCAATGAAGAAGGTTATCATAGCAATTTCTGTCAAGCTAGAAAGCAGGTCCCCATGCATCATTTGTAGGTGCCTCCGCACTTGTGCAGACCAGATCTCTCATCCCCATCCATTATATATCACATTATTGATCATCATGCGTCTGATACTGGCTGATGGTTCACATGAGCTTCTTGCTCTATGGAGCCTCTTTAGTGAGGCTCTTGATGCAGAACATTCAAAGATCAACAATTTTCCTTAATTTTTTGCTTTTTAGAATCCACTTTTATCTGTTGATCTCATGATCTGGATGGCAATTCACGCTACCACCAGTGTTTGTAGCACCAAACACCATCTTCAACTATTAACCCTTTAATGATTCATAAGCGCACAAATTTCAAACACGCTCTGTGTGTGTGCGTGTCTGTGTGTGTTGGGTGGGTGGAAACGCGCTAAATGTTTCAGACAGAGCCATGTCCATCTTGCTTGGAGCTGTATGATTGTTTGTTGTGATCCTACCGTGTCCCCCAAACCAAACTTCGTTGAACTGATTTATTTGGTCGAATCTGGCTAGCTAAACAAACGCGGTGTCTCTCAAGCTATTTGATACGACAGATGATTCGACTCTGGCATGTGCCTCTACATACAAAAGAGGTGTTAATCTTGAAACTATTTGTACTTGATAAGCATGTGATCATGGGGCCCTGTTTCTTCTGACATGTGCATTCAAATTCTCAAATGAGGTAAGATGCCAACTTGTTGTCTACGATTCCCTCGTTCACAAAAGCGGCTTCTATTAGAGAAAAAACAACTGAAATTTGGTTGCCCTGTCAACGACGCTAGCAGCTGAAGAATGCACAATGCACGGAGAACAGATTGTTGATGCATAAATCCCCTCCTATGAGGCTGCAAAGATGTAAATTTGCACTGTAACTGTAACTCTGGAAAGTTGCCAACCAGAGGCATGGTACAAAGGTAGGATATCGGGCTTTCTGACATGAAGTCAGGAGATTTCGATGGCTCCAGGGCATTGTCTGTATGTGGCAGAGTTTTCTGAAACCCATACTGCCAATCAAATAAAACTCTGTAAGGTCGTTTGCAGTAGCAAGTTTAATAGGATCCACTTGCTCAGGGAAGTGAACGACATCTGTCTTAGCATCATTAGTGGACCACAAATATCTTTTCGTTGTAATATTTATGTCCTTTAATTAAAAATTGCGTTAAAGAGACCCTCGCCATTGCTTAAAACGAACTTCGCAATTACAAATGTGAATGATACATAAGAGACAGTGCAACCTACCTACTGAAAGAGGGGAGATATTAGGGTTTCATGAATGCGGTCATAGGTAGATTCTTCCCACTTGGTGAATAAGATCCATGCTTTCGCTGTCTTCTGTTTGCAAGAAGTTGACAACGTTCGAAGGAAATTAAATGACGAAGTATTAGGAATACGCAGTTGGAAAATGTAAAGTGAAGCATTAGGCGTCATTCAACGGCCCCCATCAACTTTTGAAGAGGAGAAGCGTCTGGAAGTTTTATCTGGGGCGATGCATCTATCATTAGATCCGTGTTCAATTTAGGGTCTCTTTACCCCGTCAGCTTTTGAAGAGGAGAAGCGTCTGTAAACATTGCAGGCACCATTAAAATACTTTTAAAGCCCCGTTTTGTTTAGATTTTCGGTGCTCCAGCCGGCCCCGTTCCGTTAACAAAAAAAGAGGTACTCCTTACCTTAGTAAGTTAACTTGGGTCTGAAGATTTCCAAGGAAGAAATTAAATAGAAGACGAACAACCAAACTTTAAAGGGAACTCGGCTATCATTCATGAATATTGGATCCCATGAATCTCTTGCCAAGAATACCACTTCAGACATCAACAACAAACTATGAGATGTGTCTACTGAATCGCGCCCATCAAATGTAAATACATCGTTTCTTAAGAACAGAAACGAGGGAATTTTTTATCAATAGTTCTTTTCTTAATACTGGTTTTACACTTCGTTGACTGAAATACATAACCAGATCAAAAATGAGAAGAATGAAAAGTAAAACAGTCGCGACTTAATACTAACACAAACTGTACATGTAGCTAGAACGGATCTGAGCCCCCGATTGCTTAATTCAGCTCTCTAAAGTTATAAAGAGGGGGGGCGGGGGGGAAAGGAAGAAGGAAAGAAGACACATGGTGATGATCCTGATCGCCTAACAGAACAAGTGAATTATTGCATTCGTCATCTCTCTCTTTCGTTGTGTGGAGTAGACAAAACGAGCCATGTGAGGGTGTCTCACAAGCCACCAACACACCCAGCCATACCCCGCAGGCAAAATACCTACCTCCACACACCCCGCCGATCAACTCTCCCGGCCAGCCATATCAGTAACAATCGACGGGCGACGATGAGCCATCGTCGTCATAGTTGTCGGAGAGCTCCGCAACGTGGTCGGAGGCCGGAGGAACGTGAGGTGGGGCCGCGCAGCGGAGCAGGGCCCAGTTGATGCCGTGGAAGAAGGGGTGTTGCTTCACCTGGGCGGCCCCACGCGTGGACCCCATCCGGCGCTCCGGGTCCTTGACCAGCAACCGGGCGATCAGGTCCCGGGCCGCGGCCGACGCCTGCGGCTCCCGTGGGAAGTCCAGAGCCCGCGCCACGATGTTGGCCAGGGTCGACTCGTGGTCCGGACCCTTGAACGGGGTCCGGCCATAAAGCAGCTCGTACAGGAGCACGCCCAGCGTCCACCAGTCCACTGCATTACCGTGCCCCTCCCCAGAGATGATCTCCGGAGAAAGATACTCGTGCGTCCCCACGAACGACATCGACCGGGCATCAACAGGCTCTGCCATAAGCTCCGGCATCGATGACGATGCAGGTGCGCCAGCGCGCTTCCACTTTCTTCTCCGTCTGCGGCCCAGTCGGAAGCAGGAGACGGCGGGGGTGATGCAATTGGGTAGTATGCAGGAGCCCGGACCAGGTTCAGGTCCGAAGCCAGATATGGCCGCCGTAGAAGGGTCAGGGTCGGTTGGAATCTGGTCCGGGTGAAGGAGGGTGGTGCACGTAGGCTGGTTGGACTTGAGGGAGAGGTCGAAGTCGGTGAGCATGATGTGGCCGTCCGCTCTGACGAGGACGTTCTCGGGCTTCAGATCGCGGTAGACGATGCCCAACATGTGAACGTACTCCAGAGCCACTACCACCTCTGCCGCGTAGAACCTGCGATATGGAAGTGAAAACAATTGTTTATCATTGTTAGCGGGTTGCCGTCGCCATCTATGACAGGTTGGTGGTACCAGCTGACACCTTTTACTTCTAATGCATAGATACATAGGTAGATGACGCACATCATCCGGAGAGAAAGAGAAAAGGATAAATAGTGAACAGAGGACAAACCCTCTCTCGTTCGGTCTGATTCAACGTGTTCTTTTACCGTTTTGTAAGTCTTGGCAATTGGCCAAGAGCCTCCAGCATTTGATGCGCCTGATTAGGACAGTGCTAATCGGGAAAAAACTCGGTATCACATTCAAAATGAACAACAAGCATTTGCGACATTTATTTACTCTTTCCTTTGTCCACAAATGGAGGATGAAGCCTAAGAAACACATGCACCCCTTGGGAGTGCAACTCTCCACAAGCACAAGCGTGTTAGAGTGCTAGCGCCCCAGTTGAGCTAATGCTCTGGTACACATTTATTTAGTCCTTGTGATTGCAAACTTACAAGTGCAAGGTGGAGGCAAATTCAAGTGGGCGGATTAAAGATGAATGGGATAAAGTCATCTATCACATCCCACATCAATGGCATTAACTTATCAAATTAATGAGCCAAAAGTAAACAGAGACCTGAAGACTTAAAAGCACCCACGAACGCAAAAATAGCGTCTCTGCAATTTAAGTTTTTGAACCTTTTCTTTTTTGAAATTTCCAATACTCAAACAAGCGAAAACCAACCAAGTGTTAGGCTTTGACCGCCATCGTAACACACAAAAAAAAAGAGAAGAGTTTCCAATATCTTCTGATAAACAAAATTAGAGAGAGAGAGAGAGAGAGAACAGCATACCTCACGGCAGATTCAGGAAAGCGCTTGGCGGGCTGGAGCTGGCGTAGAACGTGGAGATCCCCGCCGGGGCAGAACTCGGTGACAAGGCACGACCATTTCTCGCAATCCAAGTGAGCGTAAAGCGTCGGAAGGAAGGGGTGGTCAAGCACCTCCAAAATCTCCCTCTCCGTCTTCGCTCTCGCCGACTTGTTCCTCGTCACTAACTCGTTCTTGTCCATTACCTTCACCGCCAAGTACGTCCTCGGAACGTCCTTCAGCTCTGCCAGGTACACGGTGCCGATGTCTCCTCCGCCCAGTCGCCGCAGGAATCGGAAGTTGGCGAGGGAGAGCGGAGATCCGGAGAAGGATTTCAGCCGGGAAACGGCATCCCAGGTGATGTCACTGCATGTCTTGTGGGGCTTGGTAAGGGAGGGAGCGATGGTGGTGGTGGCATCGGAGCTGGTGGTGAACTCGGTGGAAGTGGTACTGCAGAAGCTCACGCTCTGCGACTCCGAGTCGTCGTTGGCATTATTTCCCCCCTCCGACGATCCTTTCCAGCACCCATCTTGGTCGAAGGATGGCTGCTTCCGGCAGATCTCCTGCTCTTCCTCCATCGATGTTTTCTGACGGTGAACGGGATCCTTTCTATCCGTGCATCTCTCTCTCTCTCAATGGAGCAATGTGGTTCGGGGGGAACTTCAGAGTTCGGCCTTTTATCATATTTCTGACAAACTACTGTACCTATTGATAACAATTAGCCTTTATGAATAGTCAATGTACAACCAAGGCAATTCACGATGGAAGGTCCTTTGTCACAGGGACACAACGCGAGCACCTATTTTAGAGGACACGACCCGATGATCCAAACTCGTTGTATCATTTTTGTACGTGTCGTGTCGTGGCTGGATAGAAGAACTTCATGCATTTGCATGTGGAGTTGTCCTTGAAGATCCCCTGGGTTTTCTTTCGTAGTTCTTGGCTGGGTTCCCATGGCATTGTGTACGTACGTGATAGCACAGACAAACAAGTTGGACAACCCTCATACGGTGCTCAACTCGTTTTATGTGTGAACGAGACAATCTTACTGTTTAAACATGTGCACTAAGAGCTCAACAAACTTTATATGGAATTGATTGAAAGACAGGTCTCCTTAAATACCTTAACTAAAATGGCTCTTCATTTATCCAAAGTTTTGGATGGTGAAAGCACGGCGACTAGGTTCATCTCACAAGTTGAAGGTCATGAGTTCAACACAAGGGTGGCTTTGGCCTCTCCATTATACCAAAACGGTGTATTCCATAGTGGAAAGGTTGAGTGAAATAAATGGTTATTCAATTGCATTGAATTCCCTAATACAATTATCTTGGAGTATAGTTTAGATAAAAATTTAGAAAACACTATTTGTTGAGTGACGCTTCGCAAAATCGAACCAAGCCCCACACACCATGCTCATGATGTTCTCGGTTTTAAAAATGGAATCTTGAAGGTTGACTTGTAGTGAGTTGGGGCATACTGATGAACTAGTAGCTACAAGAAATGACAACTGTATTTCTTCTACAAATTATACTTTTGTAATATTAGATCCCTGGACAAGACAGTAGTTAGCACGATGCTTTCATATATATATATATATATATATAATATATATATATATGAGAGAGAGAGAGAGAGAGAGAGAGAGAGAGAGAGAGAATGGGGGAGTGAGTGAGTCTTAAATGTATAATGCATCTTTTGATGCATAATCATAAATAAACATTTTCACCATTTGATTTTTTTGATATTTTAAGTACAGTTGTATTTTTGTATTTTGTATTTAATGGATACAAAGTAATTCAAACTTTTATTGTTGATCTCAAACATCAAATAGTAAAAATATTATATAGTTAAGACATCTATGTGTGTGCATGCACAAGCACTTTCAGATATTTCCATTAAAACTATATTTTTCTAAACTAAACATGTATGTCCTGGTATCCTATCCGTGGGCCTCTTAACACAACAAGACCACAAAACACAAACAAGTTGGTGCAAGTTACAATCAGCAGGGAGAGAAACAGGTGCAGCCAAAAAGAGTGACGAAGAATGTGATAGATATGCACTCTTCCTCTTGCAAGATGGTTCCATGTGGACGAGTCTCAACGAGAGTAGCAGGGAAGGTACGTGATCCGGACCGTCGGATCCATATCCGTTTAACAAATATGTTAGTCTGGCGTACTTGGGCGATGCCAAAGTGTGTAGTGATGATAGTCGAACAATGGGCCCTTTGACACTGGAAAGAAGAGATTGGGTCGGGTTACTGTGAGCAACTGGCGGGTTTGATCAGTGCACACCCGGCACCACCTGGTTTGCCGCTCATATTGGTGCCTCTTCAATTATAATATTGATGTGATGATGCTCATGGACAACTTCCTTGTGTAACTGAGATTGTATAGGTTCAAGTATGGACCTTTGGATGCGTTTAGCTTGAGAAGCGATCTTCGTTCTTCAACGTTGCGCAATTTGTTATAAACGGGTTACAAAATCCAATCTATTTAGAAAAAGATTCAGGAATTGTGTATTTTAGATTAAAGAATTAAAACTACTTCAAAAACTATGTTAAAAGAGAAAATAAGAGGGAAGTGCAAGAATCATTTTACACCGAGTATCATAAAAAATCGTAATGACACGAGAAGTCATGAAAGGGATCAAAGATACATGCAAACGGTTAGCTTAATGACAGACAATTGATAACACAAGAATGTTGTTGTCATGATCAAGACCTTAAAGCATGAGAAATTGGATGAGAGAAGATTATTAAAGTAAAAAATGCCTTTAAAGCATAAACCATCAGAATGCATAGCCGCTCTTTTAAAACCACCCTAGTGGTTCTAAAAAAAAGACGTCAGTGGAGAACAAGAGGAGAATTCATACATCATTCGGTTTCTCTGTTTTTCATTCCTTGGAGTAGTTTTCTATCGTTTAGTTTAGTTTAGTTCCTCTTCGTAGCCTAGGCTTCGAGTACTCATAATAATTCATCTTTCTCAATAAAATAGACTTTCCGATCAGTTCTTTTGGTATCTCGAGTAGGCTTGTCCCCATCGAGATTGGATTCGCTTGAACATCTACTCTTGAGGCATAGCCAAAAAGGTGTTGAGATATTCTCAGAGCATTCTCACGGACCTGATGAAGCCATCACCTCAGTTTTATCTAAGCTCTCTGAAAATGGAGATCGACCATCTCTAGCATGCTTCGGACTTCACCAATTTGAACCAACACATACCTCAACCCAATAAAACCGTTCTGTCATTCAAACTGAGTCATTCCCCCAACAACAATAACACCAAAATCAGTTGATTTCAAACAGATTACTCAACCCCTACCTTCCATGAGACACGATACATGAGAAAGGGTGAGCATCAAACCCCGGTAATATCACTAGGACACTGATCCAGTAATGCAAAAGGCCCTCACTCCACACACACTTTCTTGGCCAGTCACATCTCCTCGTATTCGGCAACGTATCGCACTCTGCCAGCCTCGAGTGGCAAATCAATTATCCCAGCCTCTCCGTGTGGAACACCATGAGACGAGGTCACACCACCAAGCATCTTAGAAAGCATTCCTGCAAACAAGTACAAGCGCAGCTGACTTTTAGCAGATCTTTCCTTTTGTGGTTGCCCATAATGTAGTGATTAAGTATTGCTTTGAGACTAAATAGTTAATTAAGCTTCTTGCTATTGCTAACTCTCCCCTGTATTAATTCTTTATTGTTATTTGCTTTAAAAAAGCAACCCAAGCACGCCTATATGTGAAAGGATTTGTTTCTTCAGAATATGTATTTTGGGTTACATCAATATCAATAACAACAAAACAACATGAACTGTCTTTTCCCCATACTATATACTATATGAATTCTTTGTTTTTATACATGTTGATCATATGTCATGTTAATATTTTACTCAACATAAGTTAAATTATTTATTATTTTCTTTTAACATTTTTGTAATTTTTCTTTCTCTTTTTTACATTTTCATAACCTAGTTTTTCGTACCTTCTTATCGAAGCTTTGATCGTCTTTCTACGTGTTTAAACTATCTTAAATAAGTTTTCTACTTATCATTTATTAGTACTACACTTAATTTATTTATAATAACTTTATTATGTATACAGTTTTTTCTTATGTAATCACTCATCAACATCTTTATTTTAATCACATATATCTTTTGTACATATTGATAATTAACTGTTCAACACTTAAAACCATCAGAACATATTATACTTTCAACTTTAATGGTAGATTAGATTAGATTAGTATAACCTATAAAACTTTTTAGAGAGGGGTGGACCAATATATATAACTATTTGTATTAAAAAATGAATTGGATTGCTTATTTAAATGTTTTGCATCTTTTGGGTTTAAGTTATCAGGTGGCGGCCTCATCTCGGTCATGACTCGGTAGGCCGCTAGGTTACATTCTGCTGTAAACAGATAGCTGTTGATTGGGCACAGTTTAAAATTCTCAAATCCATCAAACTCTTCTTTATGCAAACTGTCGTTCTTTTGAGGGTTTTTTTTCAGAGGAAAAGTGTTGTGTAGTGTCTCGCTGACGTTGGAGACAACGGCATTTTACCAATTAAGAAAATAAGAATGCGGAGTTAATTATCAGAATACAGCCACCAAGTAAACCATCATAATTTACTCATACAAAAGGACTGGCACGAATTTCTATTCTACCAATGCACAGATAATTATACGTCTCTTTCCTCCAGTCAAGGCTTTGCGAAGTCATCCAAAGAATAGTGATTCCAAACCAAAATCGAGTCTTCTCTCTCTCTCTCTCTCTCTCTCTCTCTCTCTATATATATATATATATATATATATATATATATATATATATATATATATATATCCACTTGACGAACCACACTTCAAAACAAGCTAGAAAATCAGATGGCGCTTTAAAACCACTCTTGGAAAAGGTTTGAATAGAAGGGAGAGAGCGAGAGAGAGAGATGGGCACCGTGCAGCACATTTTTATGGCCTTGTTTGTGGGAATCCTGATCCTTGTGATGATCATCACTTTGTTCTTGCTTAAGATCGTGGCTGGGAAATCGGTTATGAGCAACGAATATCACCCTGTTCGACCAGCTGTTCTTTTTAAGCAGACTGTATGATTACCAAACCGATATGGCTCGGAAACACACGGCCTACAGGCTCCTCGCTTTCTCGCATAGCGAAATATACACTGCCAATCCATCAAACGTCGAGCACATCCTTCAGACCAACTTTGCAGGCTATGAGAAGGTAACATACAGCATTGATTTTACTCTTCCCAATTCTCCTCAACTTCTTATAATTTGCCTGTTCTTAAGAATTTGGTCACCACTTCAGAATTAGAATTCTTGATGCTAAGAATTTCCAACTTTTCACTACTATGCACTCTTACTCCGTATATCAACTGTATTTTTGTACAAAGTAGTAGAAGTTAGAGCTCCCTCACTGAGAACGTGGGGAATCTAAACAAAGAAATCCAAGTATTCAAATGAGTGTCATTTCTGAGTTTGATGAAATTAATCCAAACCTGAGAATTTGACTTGCGAAGTGCAAAGTGCACCTACTTATCTTCAAACCTTAAAATTAATTCACCGCAATGCAAGCCCTAATAATGTTGGATCACGTTTTGATCCTTCATACAATACCTTCGGTGGTAGTTATGTGCTAAGGAAGTGCTTTAAATGGACTATACGTTTGGATCCAACCTGTGGAGCCATATTGAGAAAATGGCACTTGACCTTGTCAAAGGTGGATGCTTCATGAGGCCTCACACATCTTAAAAGAATCATGCACGCCTGTTGCTACCCATGGTTATTGTCAACTAAGATCGTCCTCTTCCGAACTCGGTTCCCAGCAAAACTGAATTAATTCAACGCAACAGGATTCTTCATAACCGGGTTCCGGCGATAAACCTTGATGCTCAACCCAACTTAGAGAGCTAATCAGGGTGTATTTACATGCAATAAAGCAATACGGGTTTATATTATCGGGTGACCTTTTCAACAAACTAATCGTGCTTCAATACAAATATGAACTGCTAACAACGGCCTGATTGTCAATAAGAACCCATTTTCAGGAAATTGCGATTAACATCTTTAATTGTTGGCCTCTAGATATTTAATGGTGTTATTTACACGTTGGAAGATCTAAGCAGATGGCATGCTATTTCCTTACCGAAAATAATGATTACTGCAGGGAAACTTCAACTACTCGACAATGAAGGATCTGTTTGGAAATGCAATTTTCGCAGTGGATGGACAAAAGTGGCGGCACCAAAGAAAATTAGCAAGCTACGAATTCTCTACAAGGGTACTAAGAGATTTTAGAAGCAGCATCTTCCGAAAGAATGCTGCACGTGTTGCGGGGAAGATCAGAGACTTTGTTAGCACCGAAAGAACCATGGACATACAAGTAACAAATTAATTACCAATTTATGAATGGAATACTGAACGTATATCTGTTAGGATAAAACTAACAAGATTATCTTCTGAAAGGATTTATTCACTAAGACAGCCATGGTCTCCATAACGGAAGTCAGGTTTGGTCTGGAGTTGAACAGCTTGCTTGGGTCTAATGATGAAGCGACAAGTTTTATAAAGGCACTGGATGAATCAAACCGCTTGGTGTACTATCGGTTCGTCGATAAGATAAAGAAGTGCTTTAATGTGGGGTCTGAGGCTACACTCAAAGCGAACGTCAAGGTGATCGATGAGTTTATTTATAAACTCATTAGGTGCAAAAGGGAGCAGATGTTAGGTGAAAACACTTCTAAGGTGTGTAATCGTGATCTTTCGCAATCTGTCACTTCATTCTTCCACAGTCTATAAACTCAATTTTGTGATGTTATGTGGTGACGCCAGGATAATTTTCTTCAAAGTATTTGTTGTGGTTGCTTCAGGAGTACAGGGTGAAGGAAGACATCCTCCCTAGATTTCTCTTAGAGAGTGAGAAAGACAGAGTCACCATCAACGATCGTTACTTGAGAGACATAGTTCTCAGCTTCTTGTTTGCTGGCAAAGATAGCACTGCCGGAACTCTTTCGTGGTTCATTTATTTGCTGTGTAAGCACCCTCTTATACAAGATAAGGTGTCTCAAGGAATCACAGGAGTAGCTGGTTTCTTTGAAAAGGAAGCTGAACAGGCCAAAGAAGAAGGGCGGTTTAGTTACTTTATAGAGAAACTAAACGAGGGGGCCCTAGAAAAGATGCATTATCTTCACGCAGCTCTAACTGAAACATTAAGATTATACCCTGCGATTCCTATGGTAGTTTTTCGCAGTATCCCTGCTATAAAAACTAATCCTCTGTATGCCGGCCAGATATAATGCGTGAAATTTATTTTTGTAAGGTATCGTGTTTTCAGGATGGGAAGATTGCATGTAGAGATGATGTACTTCCAGATGGATTCAAGTGCACAAGGGGGATGGAGTTAACTATTTAATTTATGCGATGGGAAGGATGACAGACATCTGGGGTGATGATGCAGAGGACTTCCGGCCAGAAAGATGGATTGAAGATGGAATCTTCCGGCCAGAGTCACCGTTCAAATTCCCAGCTTTTAATGTAAGGAAGACACTTTTTAGCATTCTATTTAGTTGGGTTATGGTTAGAATGGAAAGACTCTTCAATCTAAACGCAGTACTTTCTTTTTACTTGGAACATGCTCTATGGTAAAAAATATAAGATCGACACTGTTATGACAGGAATGAAACCATTAGTTGTTTATCCTTTTCCTTAAAGGATTTAAAAGAACAAGTTAATTTAAGTTGCCATCATGTATGGCAACTTAGTACGAATGATTCATAATCCAACTCTGCTACAACTTTGTCTGGGTATGCATGGCTGACTTCATACTAAATCTGTACCGTAGGCTGGCCCGCGAATCTGCTTGGGGAAAGATTTTGCTTATCGACAAATGAAGATAGTATCGGCTCTTCTCCTCGCCCTCTACGTATTCAAATTGGCAGATCCAACAAAGGAAGTCAAATACAGAGCGATGTTCAACCTTCACATTGATCAGGGCCTCCATGTTCGTGCATTTCCACGGAGAGTCGGCATGAGCTTCCAGACCATGTAAATATGTTATATGGTGCAATAGAAAAGCATACCTTAACATGATAATGGTTGTGTTTTATTCTATGCATGTAAGGTCCTTTTTTTTAACAGAGGATATCACTGAAGACATCTAAAGATTGCGCTTTATATATATTGATTCTCGGTAGAGAGCAGTTGAGATGGCAAGTCATTTCAAGTGTGAGAAGCACAATTTTGTAATCGATTTACGGAGGGTGCATGTATTAAGCTTCGGCCTCCTCTTTTAACAAAAAAGAGAAAAAGAAAAAGAAAGGGTCTATTCTTAAGCTGAAAGTAGATGCATCTAAACCATTTTTTAACTGAATCCGATAAAGTTTGCGGACAACCATGCCTAACTCAAAAACAGAGTACATCTCTATCAGAAACCAAAACCTATCGTATATTTCATTTTAATTCGTACGACCAAACACTATTTCTTATGTAAATTCTTATTCGCTGTTTGTCTTTAATGTCATGATATATGCACGCACGGCTTCTAAAAAAAAGAAAATTATTTCTCATAATCAAATGGTAGGTATTGCCTTCAAGTTGATTATTTTGCTCGATCAGCTAAAAACCTTTACTTTTCTAACAAACCAAACCAAGCCACTTTGTAATTGAAGGGATGAAAAAATGAGTAAAACAGTTGCTGACTTATTCATGGGCGCTGGGAGGGGTCACGTCACTTGAAATCCAAATCCTTCTTAGTAATCAAACAAACACACATACACATATACATGTATAACATGTATATATGGATTTGGGTTTACATGTGTAGTCTACTCAACCCGTAGGAATCAATTCCCTGCTCCTTTTTTGTTACAAGAGGAGGCCGAAGCCCAACACACACATCCATGCATGCACCCCTTGCAGTCAGCAACGGCACCAGAGTGCCTTGTCATTGAGCTAACAATATCGGTGCAGATTAGCTTCGACTCCTGTGATGACTCTGTTGTAATTATTGTTAGGGCTCAAACTCATCTTAAAAGAAAACCCTTTATTATTATGTTATTTATTATTTTCCGTTTTCAATTTTTTTTTTTTTTGAAAATTTTCAGTGTGTTTACAGCCTGGCTTCCTTGAAAATGACTTTCATACGCACAACACAAGGCCATGGATTTCGAAATAATGAATAACGAATGCTCGGATTTGGAATAACCCCAAGAAGTTGTCCTCAAATTGAAAGACTAAGCTTTAAACATTGGGTCCGGGTCTCATGGATAAAGGGTTCCCCGTTCTTCTGTACCGTGCGCGCGGCAGGGTTCGTGGTTTAGGGCTTTGGTAGGGTTCTTCTTCTGCGACCGCCGGGAAGCTGAGAAAGAGAAAGAGTGATGAGCCGAAGCTTAGGGATTCCGGTGAAGCTTTTGCATGAAGCGGCAGGACACATTGTGACTGTGGAGATGAAGAACGGTGAGCTTTATAGAGGTTCCATGATCGAGTGCGAGGACAATTGGAACTGCCAACTCGAAAGCATCACTTACACCGCCAAGGTTCTCCTTTACACCCTTCCTTTCCTTTTGAATTCACCATTTTCATGTCCTCCCTTTCCCTCCTTTTCTTGCAGCCGTTGTTTGAGTTCTCATGATATCGAGTTTCTTTAGGTGTCTTATTGTTTTCTTGTTAGGAGTTGAATGAAACTGTAAGGTGATGGGGTTGACGGAGAAGTATCACAGTTTTATCCTTCGTTTTTGGATTACTGTTCCCGGAGAAGTTGGATTGTCCAACATCCGGTTGATAAATAAATGTTGGGAAATTGTGGCATCAGGTAACTGCTGATCTTGCTAATTAGAACTGGCATTTAGGAGGCTCGATTTTTGCATGATATTGGTCTGCTTGAATGTGTAGGTTGGCCATCTTGAAATGAGGTTGTGAAGAAATTTACTTGCCTGGCTAATTTCGGTATCACTTGACCAAAATATGCCATATGAAGCGATTTAGTTAAGAAGGATTGTCATTTTACTGTCAGGGAAGAAATAGACGCTTTCTTCAACTAGCGTATACTAGTCTTATGATACAAAAGCGAACTGATTTTCTTAAACTAGACTATATTAAATTATTAATTACTGTGAAGTATAGAAGGTTAGATGTAATGATTCTGATGGGAGCACAACACAAGGAGATGTTTTCATGGTTTTTGCGATGACAATGATAGGGAGAGATTGGCCATAACAGCCGGATAGTTATGCCCAATGTCTCCCTATGGTTATGTTTTTTCAAGAAATTATATCTGTTTTGGCGAACTCAATAAGCTCATATGTTCCATAGCTTATCAAGTAGACAAGCTTTTCGCTTGGAAAGAAAAGATCATTAGGGTGGTTCTTTCATGTAAACTAATTCATCCTGTTCACTTAAAGAATGTGGATATCGTTCTGGTGAGAAGAGTTTCATATATTTTGCATGGAAGGGATGGATAAGTAATATTTGGTCCCCGTTGATCAGGGATCTTCTTATTCAACAGAAACTCTGGCTCCCTCAAGAATGAATCCTATAGGACATAGCAGGTTGTTAATATTCAATGCCAATAAAGCATCGGTGAGGTGAAATTATATAATTAATTGCTAATAGTTAATTATTAATAATAAGAATCAATTATTAGTTTCAATAATTACATAATATATGTTGTTAATTATATATTTATATACATTATTAATTAAATATAAAATATAAAAAATAGATTTAATTTATATATATGTTAGTATAATTTTTTATATTATTAACTAATTATATATTGTTATGTCATTAAAATAATTGATTCTTTATAATAATTATATCAAAAAATCACGCATATAATAATTTATAATTTACTGATTGATGACATAAAAATTTATACAAACAATATATTAAAATTAAGAATCTGAAAAAATAAGTTGCATATAGAAAATTTGATTTAGTAAAACAGTATGCCAAATAATATCACCCCATTATACTGGCAGCGGTGAGGAAAGTCACCCCCTCTTTAAAACTTGGATCGGATTATCCGATTAAACTCTGCAGCCAGATTGTGAATTAGTTGCGTCTTTAATTTGATTACTTATTATTACGTTATTTACTTCAATCTCTATTAAACTATTAAATTAACCAAATAAATAAATTGAACTATGACTAGCATGCTTGTCCGATTTTTAAAATATTACTCCACCACCTATTTTTCTTTGGAGATGGGATCAGGAAAGTGATGTCAACTAGTATTATTATTTTTTAGTTTAACCTTGGTGTCTTATTTGTGTAAAATTTTTTACGCTTATCAATTAATTATATATTATTATAAATATAATTTTTGAGGTATTAAATATAATTTTTGAGGTATTTATTATAAGAATCAAATATTTTTAATAATATATCTAAGTATGATTGATTAATAATATAAATTCTTTTACATTGACAATATATTAAAATTAAACCCTAATTCTTTTGCTGAATCTAATGTTATACATTATAACCAATTTTAAATTCCTGAGCAAATTTTTGTTAGTTGCTGCCTAGAACTTAGAAGTGGTCATGACATAAATTCAAGGATCAATATTTTTATTAAACTTGAAATTATATATTTTGTTTCAAATGTAAAATAGAAACCAAGAAGTATATGTTCCTATACCTTTTGATATTTGGGTAAATTGGACAAGTGGGGCTGAAAATGGAATTATAAATTTTATGAAATATAGAAAAGAACAATTATCTTTTGACAAAATAATTCAAGCAAGGCATGTAACAAAAAATAATAATAATTCAACGCAATTTGAGGTATGTGATCTTTTTCTCCCATTTATAGTCCGGTAGTACCTAGGTTTTTCTCCCAACATAATTGGATGGGACTCCGGTTTATTACAGGCCTTTTTTACCAATATATTATCGGTAACAAAATTATTTATCAATTTTTTTATCTTTTTTAAATTATTTACAAATTATTATTATTTTTGTTACTGCTAAAATTTTTATTATTTTTTATTTTACATAAACTACGTCGAATGCGTATTTCGCTACCGCTAACTGTAATGCGTCAACATCGCTTTGCCACAGATCCCACGCGATACGCCAACAAACGCGTACAGATCCATGTGGATATGTCAACCATGTCGACATTTCCTATGTGAAAAAAATATAAAAAAATATCACATTACGCAAGCGCGCAGATTTATTAATTTAATTCCTTCTATGTGAATTTTATTGATAACAATGTCTAAAGCACACATATAATTTACATACTTATTAAAGATTGTGACTATAATATTAAGAAATATTAGTTTTAATTAATTTATTTATAAGTAAAATATTTATTTCTCGATCTATTAAATAATTGATGTGAGATTTTAGTATTGATAAAGAAAGTAACTAATTAAATAATAAAGATAATAAAATATTTTTGTTCAATATAAGACTTTAGTATTAATAAGGTGAAAATAACAAAACAACTGAAATCTATAACTAGCAATTATCAAGAGTAATGTGAGACTTATAGTAAGTCTTAACTAATACACAAATGTTAATTGTTACAAATGAAATTAGTCATGAACGACGTGGGTACGATTTCTCATTACAAATAACATATAGCATAACTCTAAATAATATTGAAGTTTATAGGACAATCACATTTGTTTCTCTAATCGCATTCCAACTTGGGTCAGTACACTGGGTTGTCGTCTGGCCGTTGTGGGACTTAACCCAAAATCTTTTAAGAGGATTCGCGTGATGTCAAGCCCCGGTAAGGTTCTTCACAGCATCGACTAAACCACATGCTCCACCACTTCAGGCGAGCCCCCGTTAATTCCTTTGAGTTTCATTTTTGTAAACGTACTCCCTGGGCCGAGATACTCTAACGCGTTAGCTACAAAGATTGCACCGGCATATCTAATCGTATACGCACAACAGCCTAGTATCCATCAAGCTGGCTGGGGACTACCGGCACAGCTATCTAATCTCATCTGCGCTCCCCTAGCTTTTGTCTCGCTGTCGTGTCGGCCCAAGAGTGCTTTCGCCGTTGGTGTTCTTTTTCCGATCTCTACGTATTTCACCGCTCCACCGTAAATTCCCTCCTCGCCCTACCGTACTCCAACTTGGTAGTTTCTGCACCGCCCGTCCAGTAGGTCGAGTCCCGAGATTTGACGACGAACTTAAAAAGCCACCTATAGACGCTTTTACGCCCAATCATTCCTAGGGGATAACGCTTGCATCCTCTCGTCTTACCGTACCTGTTGGCACAGCAGTAGCTAGCCGATGCTTATCTCCTGATACCATCATTACTTTTCTCGTGGAAAATAAGTTCACGACCCGCAGCGTCTTCTACCTCCACGCGGCATCGCTCCGTCAGCTTTCACCCATTGCAGGTGTAGGCTCCCCATTGCCGCTCCCGTAGAGTCCTGGATCGTGTCTCTGGCCCCAGCAGTGGTCGATCATCCTCTTGACTAGCTACCGATCATCACCTTGGTAAGCTATTGCCTCACCAACTCGCTAATCGTACGCGAGCGCCCTCCTCTGGGCGATTCCTCCTTTTGCTTCTCACCCCACGGGTATTAGCACTCGTTTCCACCGTTGTTCCCTCCCAAGGGCGTGCTCTTACGCGTTATTCACCCGTCCGCCACCGGAAACACCACTTCCCGTTCTCGACTTGTATGTGTAAGGCATGCCGCCAGCGTTCATCCTAAGCTGTGCCAGATCGAACTTCCATGAGATTCCTAGTGTGCATTACTTATGATTCTTTGTTCGTAAAACAAAGCTGATTCTAATTCTCTTCATTCCAAGACATAACTTGTATCCATGCGCTCATATTTCACCGGAGTTCGCCTTCCCGTAAATATAAATTCTACCCCCATCGCAATGGTCAATCCCACAAGCCTCTTATCCATTCTCAATTCTCATTCGATCGCGGCATCAAAATAGGAAACCTGAAGACCGGGTTTGGATAATCGTGCCTCGAACCAATCCACCACTTCGTTGGTGACACTCGAACTATATGACACCTTCAGTTCCTAATGACCACCACTTCACAGAGACACTCTACCGTTGAGTTATACCCCCTTCCTAACCCTCATCGAGAAATAGAACTGACTAATCCTAAGTCAAAGGGTCGAGAAACTCAACGCCACTATTCTTGAACAACTCTGAGTCGCCTTCTTTCTTTCACACTATTACAAATACAAAAATAATGGGAAAAATTGCATATTCAATTGTCAACCGCTCCTATCGTAAATAGGATTGACTACGATTCGAGCAATAACATGATTTCATAAAATCGCACGATTTTCCTTAGTAATCTAAATAAAGCAAGTTTTCCATGAAGAAGATTCGCTCAAGATGCTTCTTTCTCGACACGGTAAGAGAAGAACCCGACTTCAGAGATTCTTCCAAAATAGAGAAATCAGAACCAAGTCAAGATGATACGGATCAACCCCTCTTTCGCGCTGCCTTGCGCCAAATATCTTACCATTTCTCGAAGTAACCGGAATTACATCTATTTTTCCATTTCAACGCCCTTCAAGAGTTCCATGGAAAATCCATTCAAGAAGTTCTTAAGGTTTTCTTCAAGCACTCGAAAACGGGACAAATTCCTTTTCTTAGAACACATACAAGATTCGTCACCACAAAAAGGATAATGGCAACCCCACCGTTAACTACTTCAATTTAATAGTAATAAAAATACATATCCTACCAAGACAGTAATTTGTAACTTGCTATCCTCTCTTGCCTAGCAGTAAAAGATTGACCTCCTGTGAGAAAGGATGATTCATCTTGACCGATACGAGTCTAATCACATTGCATTGCCGTAACCCATGTTGTATATTTGAAAGAGGTTGACCTCCTTGCTTCTCTCATATTAAAACTTCCTCTCGCCTCTCGAGCTCCCTTTCTCCTTGGTCCACAGTAGACAAAATGTGTGGACCGGTGCCAACAAGCTCATCACGAAAAAGAAAGGACTCACCGAGTCGAGATCACTAACTAATACTCAATCTAATACTAATAAAAATTAGCCTACACCCTCGTATATGGATCAAACTCGTCTCACGAATGCTCCTGAACCCAACTCACGCATCGCTTTAACGGGCGAACAGCCCAACCCTTGGAACATACTACGTACCTGTGTGGCGAAGAGCCCTGACATCGAGGTGCCAAACCTTCCCGTTGATGTGAGCTCTCGGGGAAGATCAACCCGTTATCCCTAGAGTAACTTTTATCCGTTGAGCGACCGCTCTTCCACTCAAACACCGGCGGATCACTAAGGCTAACTTTCATCCGTGCTCGAGAAAGGGTCTCTCAGCCAAGCTCCTTCCCCGCTTTCTCGCACTCGAGGGCCAATCTCCGTCCGGCCCGAGAAAACCTTTGCACGACTTCTCTAGCAACCGTCTCTTCATGATGCATCCTTTCTATAACGTTTGCGTAAACTTTTCCGATTACCCACTTCGGATTCCACGTTAGACGCTGTTATGTGAAGGTTAGTGTTACGCCATGCAGGTTGAGCTATGTAACTGTAGGAAATGGTGGTATTCTTTGACAAATGATCCTACACAATATATCAGCCATCCGATTGCATCGGTTTGTTTGCTGAGGATGCGGTCAGATGACAGCATCCATTCTTCATTAACCCTTCAAACGTGAAAGTGACCCGAGCAGATTACATAGGGGAGAGAAAACTGTTGCACTTGGTTTGGGAAAGAACAAAAATGAAAAAGAAAAGTGGCTTCCTTTATTGTAGATCTAAACCATGGGCTCAGTTTGAATGTGCTCTTCGTGTCCGGTCCTGATATTATCAAAATAAGATCATCTACAATGTCATGTTCAGATCCTGACTGAACCATCTGACCATGTTGTGGTGACCTATACCGATGTCTGCGATGCTCAATTTTTTAAGAGACTGATCCTGCTTAAACCCCGATGGTTGAAGTTCCGTTAATCCTTTGTTTCTTCGGGGTTAGCAACTTTACTAAATCTCGACACCAAAACTAAAACCAAGCCTTATTCCGTTTAATAAACTATGATTCTTACTGGTCATCATTGCATGCTTATCTCATATTAACATTTAGTTTTAGGAAAAGAAGAATCATGGTTTATTTTGTCTTTCTAACAAATTTTGGCGTTTCTAGGTTTCTTTGTTTAAACGTGTTCACCATCTAATTTCACCTTACAGGACAACTGTTTGGTTGCCTCTCAAATGCTTAATTCATCTTAATGTCGCACAATTTACCGTATCCAAATGCCTTGTGCACAAGCCTATGGTGACCACTACCACTCAGCACTGCCTATTAATTTACCTTCAGTATAACATAGAATGTAAATATTCGAATTGTTTTCTTGGAAATGCATCCTTCAGTCATAAATTTCAATTGTTCTTAGAAAAATAATCATGAAAAGTTCACAAAAGGAAAAGGTGCATGAAACTACCCCTTCGAACAGATTGTCAAGTCGGTTCATTTATTGCTCCTCAACCATCGGCTTCCGGGAACGGCTGCATCGGAATCTGGAACCCCTTGTATTGTGTTAAGGCATCTCCGCATGATCCTGCAGCAGCCAGTTTGGCCAACAAAACGGTGGAGGATTTGTCAGACACATTCAAGTTTGCAGCTTCATTCTTCCTCTTTTTCTTATCAAACAAATAAGACAATCGCCTTAAGAGTTCGGTTCAAGCCAAGTGGACTGAAGTCGATATATTCAAATGATAAAGAACGATACCCTAAAGACAAAAGAAAAATTCATGATCACTTGACAAGAACGTATGGAATTCAATTATGTTAAAAAAACAAAGGGTTTAACATATAGTGAAGACTCTTATAAAGCTGGTTCTCAACTTCGCAGTCAAATTAAAGCCCTGTCCATGAAACTGCAAAACGATTTCTTCTCCATCAGAAAAAATTGAAACAGCGTACACATAAGCCAAAAGAAGAGAAAACGAAAGGCTAGTAATGGTTTACTAATCAATCACAGGGTAGTCATCGATACAATCGAACCAGGGTCCGGCCCTCGAACCCTCACCATCGGTTGACATCAAGCTCTTCCATACAACGCTGTTTGCCTTGGGTCCGGTTCCCATTCCAAGCTGCCACACCTTGTCTCCCTTCTTCACTCTCCCCTTTGCCTCCAAGTAAGCCAGCTCGTACCACAACGCCGCCGCCGACTGGTTCCCGAATCGGTGCAGAGTCATCAAGGCGGGTTCCACATCTGACGGCCTCAATCTCAAGTTCCTTTCTATCTCCCTGATCAACGGTCTCCCGGACGGCGGGATACAGAAATGGTGAATGGCGGACTTGAAGTCTGGGACGTAGAGTTCCTTGGATGAAGAGTCCAACCGCACTTTCCTACGCACCACGGACACTGCATGCAGCGCCTGCTCGTGAAACGGTAGTATCATGCGTCCCAGCACCGAGAGATGAGATCTCAGTAGATCACCGGCTACGTGCAGCAGATCTTTCTTGATCGTCACCCCTGTCAAGCCCTCTTCATCTTCTTCTCTCACCACGGACAAGTACGCCCGGTCCTCAAATGAACGCTGCGTTCTAAGAGTGCACACCAACTCGTACTTGGACTTCCTTCTCGCCTCTCTCTTGTTGCTCAGCATTACCCCAGCGCACCCCATCCTGAACAAGCAGTTCAAGGCGAGCTTTGTCCGATCCTTTCCCGGATACCAACCTACGGAAATGATCTCCGTGCTAAGGACGATGGCGTTTGAGCCCGGGTGGAGGTTCAGTAGCGTCTTAGCAAGGTCGACGACAAGAACACCCGCCGCACATCCCATCCCCGAAACGTTGTACGTCTTGACGTCCTCCCTCATGCCGTAGCGGTTCACAACAATGGCGGTGAGTGATGGAGCGAGGCAGAACCCGCTGCAGTTAACGATCAAGATGTCGATATCTTGAGGGGACGTGTTTGTCCTGGACAAAAGGTCGTCCATCACGGGAAAGAGGACCATCTGTGCTTCTTCAACACAGTCCTGATGGTTAGCATTCGGTGGAAGGTAGTGCAGGCGAGGAGGTAGGTAGGTTTGTTCACCTTGTCCAGAATTATGAATGACCTTGGACATAAAGTCTAGACTGTCCTGGTCAAAGAGTCCGATCATGGACATGTGCTCGATGAAGGAGTGGAAAGGCACCCTCAGGTGAGACGGTGGCTTCAAACAGGAGAAATCCACCAGATAAACTTTCGAAGGTCGAGAGAGCCAGTATTTTATAATGGCAGCAGAGACGAGCAAGCCAGAGATCGTCTCCATGTGAGAGGCGATTCTCCATCCCCACGCAAAGAAGCACAACTCAAGAGATATGACAACTATTAGGAGGTTTCGAGTGAGAGACTTCAACAAAGAGCACAAGATGTGCTTGTACAGGTGACGGATCATGGTTTGGTTTTCCTGGGTTTTAGAGGAGGCAGAGGGAGTGAACGAAGAAGGTACCTGTATCTCCATGACGTATGGAGAAAAGAAGGTCCTCCCCCCTTTGTGCCTCTATAGTCTCTATACTATTGGACAGGAAAGCTGCACCTGTAAACATTAGTGAAGCGAGCATGTGTATATATGATCGTGGCGCTCTCGAGGAAGATGGTTCCCTAGAAGAACCGTCCCGTTTAATGCATTTTTAATACGATGGTACAGATGGCGGTTGCTTACTTTATTGATGTAGTTTACAATATATGAGCTGGATGAAATATAAACCCTGCAGTTCTTTTTCTTTTTCCTTTTAATCTCATGATAGCTTCAGTTCAACATACGTTTAGGTGAAAACTTGGAAGAGATTCACCATGGAGTCGGTGAGCTTCATCTCTTTCTGATCGGATGAAGCCAGAAGAATACATAAAAGATGGGAAATACTAGTATCTGGCCATGGTGATTTTAAGGACTTTTACCATGTACCTACTTGCGTAATCATATATTGACAGCGAGAGGAGTAATGAAATCCTGGCGCCGTTAAGCAAACATGGCGGAAGGAGGAGGATGAACGTCTTCAAATTTAGATTCTGGGGGGGAGAGGGAGTTAAATTATCACTGCAAAGGGAAAACAGAAAGCAGTAAATGGAATTGAATGACCTCAAGTCACCGACGCTAACCAGATGATAGAGGAAAACCCATGAAGATCGAGTAAATGGGGAAGGGCAGACCTTGCTATTGTATGTATATGGTGCCGTCCACTTTTATTCAATGCAGGTTCTCTTATCTAACTTTTCCTAGGAGTATATTATATATTTTTTGTCGTATGAGCTGAGAATTTGTTTCCAGCCGCAGGTTGGAAACTTTGCTGGCTGCGGGGCTAGTCTAGACAAAACCCTGTGGCTTAGTAAATTAAATTGTTATATCGAATTTCACACCGTTTGAATGTGAATGACACGTTTTTATTGAATTTAGAACATTTAAAAAAGTTTTATTGAGGCACAACTGAACTTTCTAGGATTCTACGATGTAATGCTGTAATGAAATTACCCAATGGACTGCTCGACGATGGTCTGGTTACAACATGTGATGTTAACATTGCACGCAGGTCTCCAAGTGAACACTTAAAAAACCAGCCTTCATAATCTTCCACCGCTTCTCCATAAAAAATTTATTTTCCATCATAGGAAAGATGAACTTAAGGTTGTAGCAAAGGAAAAAGAAAGATCGTTCTCCACCGGCTAATTCGGTCATGCATGTTGAAAAGCAGCGTATTTGGCCATCACAATCAGTTACTCTCAACTGCATCGCTCTCTTGTTACATTATATAAGCAAGGAATACCACCATTGTTCTATCATGATTCAGGAGAGAGGGCAGGCACCAACATTTCCGTTTCATGATTTACATGAGAGAGAGAGAGAGAGGCGAATCAATAATGAGTCGGCCAGATCTCCCAACAAGAAATTCATCCGGTTTTGAAGTTTCTACGTGCGGCTCTGCGAAAACCACATGTTGGTCATGTTTTTAGAAAATGTTGGCAACTGTATGACTTTCTCACATGCATGCCTCATCACTTTTTTGAAACTATGGCACAATATATGCTTCATAAAGCGGTGGAAGAACACCACACTTTCAACGAAAAGAGAAATTAAACATGAGCAATAGCTATCTGTCCATTCTCGTTTTTACTCTTTGATCGAGTATCACGTACAAATAACGATATGTTAATGTTGTTCATTAATACAGTGATATATTTATGCAATCTTAGCCGTCGACAGTTGTGATAAACTGCAGCTATCTTCCATTGAAGAACCCACCTAGCTAGTGTATCATATAAATATAGCTGTTATTGTTCCACCAACAAAAATGGATGCTTGACATTTCAGGAACCCACTTAGTTCTCGAGCTTACCCTCACCCAGATTATAATGGATCCACTTGCTGTATTATCAGATTAGTTAATGAGAGTATATACTTATAGTGCTTGGATACGTTGGTTTTGGAACTTAATTTCATTGTATTCAACGCAGTTTTGGTTTATATTTAAGAATTTGGATGTGAATATTCATAATGAGTGTATCTTTTAGTTACCAAATCCCCTAAGATGGGTTAGAGTACTTGGATATCCAAACCTTGCATGTGACCTGGACTTGAATCGTCTAGAACCAGAAGAGGACCAAGGGAGTAGGGAAAACACTCATTAATAAGCCATATGTGAAGGCAAGCCATTTATGGCCCATGAGCTTTTCATGGTGGAGCACCATTTCTGCATGTTACAATGACAGAAACGCCAACCAAGAAGAATGGCTCAACAAGGAAGCCAACCTCCAGGTTTTGGACGAAATGCAATCACGATCTTGATATAAATAAATAAATAAATAATATATATATATATATACATTCGCCTTTTCCCTCTTTAATATTGTGAGCTGAATTAAAAAGAAAAGAAAAGAAAAGAAACTTTCTGAGAGAAGTTTTACCTTTTTAGAGGAATTTATTTCTTTTGCTACTTTTCTCGATGTGCGGGTTCAGTTTTTTGTGTATTGAGATTTATGGGGCCAATTGTATCGCTATTCTTAAAAGCATCTAGAAGAACATGATCTACTCAATGTTTCTGAAAGAATAGATCAGATGGCCTGCATAGAGATGAAACGTGCATATCGATTTTGCTTGGGGTTTCTATCAAGATGGCACAATTTCACTACCAAATCACGAAACAAAATCTAGGAGGATGAGGATCCAGGTATCATGGATCCTTGTTTCTTAGATTGGTAACGGAATTCAGCTCTAGTACTGGTATCTCTTAAGTGTGATACCTCAAACATATTGCTCAAATCATCTTGCTTTGCTACCAAATCCACTTCCAACTCGGGCAAATTATTCCCGGTTTATTTCAAATAAAGCTTAGCCTCTCTAAAACGGGACCCCAAATCGCCATCCACCCAATCAAGGTACAGGTTCTGCTGTCATCAGTCTGAGTGAGGACAAGCTGATTGATGTACAGCACATGCAAGCTGCAAGGATCACAATGCATAGGATTTATAGCTTCCGAAGAGGAATGAAGTGATAAGTTTCTGACGAGTTAATGCCCTCCTCTCTTCTATGTGTGGATTCCATATTCATTCAGTTGATTACAAACAAGATATTGGCAAACCTGAACCAAACTGCGAATTGGACCCAAAGTCAATTGGGTTTGTGGTTTCCCTGCATTACTTTCGATTATTAAATATCAAACCCTGTATCCGAGGGAACCCACAAAACCATGAAGGGACGTCAGATCAAAGGATAGTTCAGGAACTCTGAGAACCAGCTTCTGGAAATTTGAAACTTCAAAAGAGAACTTTGGAAGCGAGGATCCTTCTGAACCCGCCTCAACCAGGAAACCGATTCGGGTTGGGCGCCCACGGATCAGGTTAGATTGCCATGCCTAAGCTTCACGGTATCCAAAAAAAGAAGAAAGTGTTCACCAGACAAAATAAATTTTGAGGTCACATAAGAAGTTCAAAGGACGTGATGGGATTGAAATCCAAGGTCATGTGCATCTTTCACCAAATTGCCGAAGCTGAAAGTTCTATTGCGTGTGTGTAGGATCGAGCTCTCATGAGCTGGTCTTCAATCTTATCCACTGTATGTTGGGAAAAAAGTAATTAATTTATTCATGGGTAGTATTCTTTTCATAATGCAAATAAAATAACTGGAAATATGTTTAATTACTTTCGGATGAAATAATGCAAATAAAATAACTGAAACTTTATGCTTACCAAGAGAGCCTTCCTTTTGTGTTTGTCACAATCTTGAAAGCCACAACCAAGTCAAACTACTTCATTGCTGTTATATTTACCTGGAAAATAGCGAACTTTTCTATCTGTATTTAAAATAATTACCCAATAGTTTTTAAACGTCTTTTAGCTTCTCCCTCAATTAAAAAACTAAATTTTGCTAAAGCTCTAATTGGAATATTTCTAGATATTTTATTTGCATTATGAAAGATACCACATATCACTGTTTATGTAACGGAATTTATCACAAATTATTGGTGGGCTAGAAGATGATACGCATACGGCGCCTCTTTTAAGAACGAGTATATTCAATTTTAAACTTGAGCATGTAAATTTGACTCAAAATGTGGATGTGTGTGTGTGAGAGAGAGAAAGGATAAACCATGTTCTGGCTGGGGGCATGTGCCATTCTTTGTTTACGTTTCCAATTTGAGCAAAGTCGAATAGTCAAGCAAATATCAATATGAAAATGGCAGGGGTCTTCATGTTTCGGTTTAGTTTGGTTCTAGTTTCAACCTCTAACCAAAGTGCTAGTCCCCGTTTTTTACTTTTAGAGTACTGAACTGAGTGGTGCTATAGTCAGAACCGAACCAAATCAAGCACCAGTTCGGGTTTGGTTCGGTTTTGAAGAACAATTCTACTTATTTGAGGGTTTTGCTAAATGAAATGTATTATAATGTATTATGTTTTCATATTATTTGGATGTATGGTCCACATTATAGGTTCGGTTCAGTTCTCATTGTTCATTCCCAACAATAGAACTATGAACATAACCGAGAGATTTTTTTACCAAACCGAACCAAACATCTAAAATGGAACCAAACCGTCGGTTTGGTTTGGTTCCATGAACACCCTAGAAAGTAGAGTGTCATCGTGAGGCGGCAAAGTTTCCAAATGAGTCTGATAATCGCTTCCCTAAGCCAAATGCGAGTTTTTCCAATTTTAACTTGCGAAGAAACCATACCAGGATTGTGAGACTTGAGCTTTCCTAATTCGACTTGTGGGTGTGGGAAACTACACCAGAGTCCTGAGACATTCTTGCAGCCTCAGTTCAGTCAATATGGGCCCTCGCCATGCTAAAATCAACCCACAAGTCAAATTGAGATGAGTTTAGCTGGCTTGTTGTTCAACTGACGGTGTTCATTGGAAGCTCATGCTTGAGGTCCCTGTTCCACCCACCCAGGACTATACAGTATCAAGCTGCTTGTTGTTCAGCTGGCCTTGGCTCATGATGAGCTTGTTTATCTTGATCAAACTAATGAGATGAGTTTAGCTCACATGAGGTACTAGGATGAACTGCAAAAAGGTCGGACTCAGCTCTGTCTTCTTGTATATATGGGCTTGTGCAGTTAAGATATACTTATGATTAGAGGGTGCAACACAAGGACTTCTTAAAAAGTCACCTATCCTAGTACTATTAGTTGAGATGAGATTAAATGCATTCATGCTCAAAAAGTCGCATCTTTTGAGACCTGATTGTCAGGCAACCATCTTTCTTTATTTGAGCTTAGAACCAACCATATGAGGATGATCCCTTACATTAGTGGGGTTTAGTTAAGTATGTATATATCATATAAATATATATAGAAAAAAACTACCAACTAAAATATATGTCTCCAATGGTTGGTTTAGGAGATTTATTTTAACAACAAAGATGGTGAGAATGAAAAGCGCAATGTTCACAACTTAGGTGAACTTAAATTACATTTCTTCAATGAAGATCAACTAAGCATTTAAGTGTGTTAAAGGAATAATTGATTGGGACAAGCTATGAAAAATCTCACGAGATGAACCACGAACGGGCTCGGCTTAACTTGTTCTGCTCTCCTTTTACGGCCGACGTACAACCTCCTGCTATGTGAAGAGAGATGATCGAATCACCTACGTAGGATGATATCCTAGCCATTGAAACAACATTCATCTCAACTATTAGGATTAATTAGCCAAAATCTAAGGTATCCCGATGCATTCAAATAGACAGCCAGGCTTGAGATAGGAGGACCCGTCTTCATGATAGGGTAAATAATATCTTCCACAGAAGATACATATGAATGCAACTTTCTCAAATAGCAAGTTGCATTTTCACACGTCTGACCCCCATTTCAATTATTTGGTCATAGATGGTAGGCGTGTTCACTGACGTTTTTCAAAGAATTCTTGTTTGTTGAGGAGGATTTTCCTGCCTATTATTATCAGCTTGCTAATTTATTGTGTAATATGTGGACTTTGATTTGTAGAATCAACACATGCGGCTGCCCAAAGTCAGGATTGGAGTCGGAAGCAGCATAAATCCGATTTGGCTTCAGATTAAGGGTATAGGTCAGATGTTGGATTCAGGTCGTGAAATCCTTGAACTGGATTTTAACTCATTTAGCTAATCGGGTTGCATTATAAATGCAAATAACCTAATCAGGTTTGGGTTCAGCTTCAGACTCGAACATAACGTCTGAAAGCTGAACGTGAATAAAACCTGGACCCAGTTTGGGATATCGATCCAACTAATAATTAGGCACGTTGGAACAGTTACTGGTGAAGGGACGACTGTTGCCATGTAGAATGCCGTTCAGAGACAGAGGCTAACGGTCCATCGTTAACTTCAAAACACGTTAACGAGACGAAACAATTGCAGCACTTCCTCTCACTTTTTCTCTTGCCGTCCTCTTCCACTCTCTCCCGCGCTCTCCAATCATTTTCTCTCTCTCTCTCTCTCTCTCTCTCTCTCTCTCTCTCTCTCTCTCTCTCTCTCTCTCTCTCTCTCTCTCTCTCTCACAATCATCTCCATCAGTAGGTTAATCTGTTTTGCTCTTCTTCCCAAGTTTTAGATAATCGATCTCTTCATTCTCCTGTTTGACGAGTCTTTGATGATTTTTTGGTCATTGGAATGGAGACCCTACCCTCTTATCTAAGAGTGTTTGGTTCCATGGAAACATTCTAGGAAAGATATCTAGCTGAAAATTGTTTGAATTCGATCAGCGAAAGTTGTTTGTTTGATTGACTCTCTTCATTAGTTGGTATGGACAACTGCAACTCGGGCTCGTTTAATGGGAATCAGAGACCATATTATCCTCCTCCTGGTTCATACCAAGGATTCCCGATGCCACCAACCCATCCGAATGCTTATCTCCCTCATCCTTATGGCCATTCAGGGTCACATTCATACTCGTTTAATCATACTGAGTCTCATCCTTACGGTCACCCGCCGTCGGCCCCTTACGGATATCCACTGGATTACCACCAAGGAAGTTTCCAGTATGCTGGCTCGTCATTCTATCATCACCAGCATTACTATTCTGACCACCTCATGCTTATCGAGGGAGTCATCCTTCTTTAGCTCCAAGTTTGTCTAGCAGCACTCCTCCTGGATCGTTCCAGGTGCCTCGGATTCCGGATCCGCTCGCCCCGTGATGCATGAGTACCCAAGTTATTCGTCATGGTTTCAGTCAGCAGGTCGTTCCGCATTCAGGTCAGGATGCATCTCTGAAAGTGCTACTTCTACGTGGTACTCTTGATATCTTCATTTATGAAGCTAGAAACCTTCCAAACATGGATACACTCACCAAGAAATTGACCCAGATGCTTAGGATTAACTTACCTACCAAAATTACTGATAAGATTGACCAGCATATGTCCAGCTCGCATTCGAAGACCAGTGATCCCTATGTTTCAGTTTCCATATCAAAAGCTGTTGTAGCAAGAACTTTTGTGATCCCCAATAACGAAAACCCGGTCTGGAACCAGCATTATCGCCTTCCTGTAGCGCACCATGCGGCAGATGTGCGGTTTCAAGTTAAGCACAATGACCCGGTTGGGTCTGAGCTCATCGGAACTGTTTCCATTCCAGTACATCAAATCTACTCTGGCGCAAAAGTAGACGGCTCTTTTCCGATCCTTCGTGCCGATGGAAAACTCTGTAAAGCCGGAGCTGCTTTGAAGATCTCAATCCAGTATATCCCATTTCAGAGGCTGACATTCTACAATCTTGGAGTCGGGGGTTGGGTTCAGAAAGGAATCCCTGGTACTTCCCCTTGAGGAAAGGTGGAAAGATTACTCTGTATCAGGATGCACATGTTGAGGATGGTAGTCTGCCTTGTGTTAAGCTGGAGGGAGAGATGCATTATCAACATGGGAAGTGTTGGCATGATATTTTCGAAGCGATCATGCAGGCAAGGAGGTTGATTTACATTACTGGGTGGTCGGTGTATCACCTGGTCAGGTTAGTTAGAGATCCTGGTTTCTACTCAGAAACTCTAGGGGATCTTCTAAAGGCCAAGTCACAGGAAGGAGTGAGAGTTCTACTTCTCGTGTGGGATGATCCTACTTCAAGGAGCCTTGCAGGCTTTGACTATGGAGTATGAATACTGCAACACCCCTCATACACGCACGCATTTTCTTCTTGTGGCTCGACTGTGTTGTGATCGCATAGAGCACTCTCCATGTCATTTACTAACTTAATTTGGCTATCAATATGCAGCCTGGTATGATGCAGACTCATGATGAGGAGACACCGAAATTTTTCAAGCATTCATCAGTTCATGTGATTCTTTGTCCTCGATCTGCTGGAAAGCGCCATAGTTTTGTCAAGCAACAGGTGATCTTCTAGGTGTCAACTATCATTTCTTTGCTGGTCTTATTCGTGCTTCTAAAGCAAATAAGGACCCATGTATAGCTTGTATTTTGTCTAGCCAAAGTCGAACTCGTACTGTTCTGTTTCTAGCATCATTCTTTGTTGAATTTATATGACCTTCCAACAACGTGACTTAAGCTCGAGAGGTATACAACAAAGATGGAACACAGCCGATGCGTCACGAACACTGTCCATGCGGCATTGAGATAGCATTAAATTTTTAGTTTGATAGCATCAGGCTATACATATATCCCGTTTGGGTGTGATACGCTTGAATTCATGCTACTGGAGGTCATCTGAGGAGCGTGCAACAACAGTTTCAGGAGTGCTGGAAAATGAAAAGGATATCAAGCAATTCTTACTCTAATTTCTTATAATTAACTTTTCTAAATTCCTAAATCCAGCATGCGCCATTAATGGTGGGAAACTCATCCAACCTTCTTGTACTCTTCTGTTCACGTAGGTCTCTGAGTCTTGTGTCTTTACCATTTGTTTGGGTTATGTTTAAAAATGTTGATCTTGATAAATTCATTTACCAGACAAACAAAGGGGATTCTGATTTCCACAATTAGGGATGAAATGGAAATACTTATAGAAGTTTTTTTCTATTACAGGAAACTGGCCTAACTTATACTCATCATCAAAAATCGGTAATCTTGGACACTGATGCTGGCAATGGCAGGAGAAAAGTTACAGCTTTTGTTGGTGGGCTTGATTTATGTGATGGGAGATATGATACTCCATGTCATCCTTTGTTCAAGACATTGGAAACTGTGCACAAAGAAGATTATCACAACCCAACGTTTCCCGTAATTTTTCTCTCCTCAATAATTCTATTCTTTTACACAAGAATGGTTCTGTATTTTCTCTTTGGATGGCGTATAGGATGGCATTTTTTTACATAAGCTCGACATGTATCAAAATATGTTCAATCCTTGGATGAACAATCCACTCTTTCCCTGGGCGTCTATGCAAATTTTAAAAGTTCTAATAGATCTCACTGGGCGTAATTATTTTGCACTGTAATTAAGTGTTGTCGAGTCTGCTTCTCTTGAAACTTGTAGCTTCTTTCTTTTTCCCTAAATACCGCCTCCATCCATTTGGAGCATCTAGGTCTCAAAAATTGGGAATTGTATTAGTGCAGTATAAATGGAGTTAGACTTGCTGTACCACATCCTTATGGTCAGTAGTCAAACGGGCATGGATATATTTATGTCTGGGTAGGAGCTTGAAATCTGTTGGAAACTATTTCAGACGTTCATTTATCTGTGCCACTTGACTCTCTATGACAGGCAGGTGTGACTTCCCCAAGACAGCCATGGCATGATTTGCATTGTAAAATTGATGGTCCTGCTGCATATGATGTTTTAACCAACTTCGAAGAGAGGTGGAGAAAAGCCTCAAAACAAAGTGGGATTGGGAAACTGAAAAGGTCCGAGGACGATGTATTGCTCAATCTCCCAAGAATTACCGAGATATTTGGTATCACAGAATCTCCATTATTGGAAACAAATTTGCATACGTAGGTTTAGACAAGTATCAAGTACAACAGAGAACCAATTTGGATATGGAACATTTTAGAGCAAAAAAGAAAGACCTTCACATGATATTTATTGATCTAGAAAAAGCTTATGATAGGGTATCGAGGGAGATTCTTTGGAGAACTTTGGAAAACTTTGGAAAAAAGAGGTATCCCATTGACATATATTAACCGTATAAGAAACATGTATGATGGTGCAAAAATATGTGTGAGGACTCATGAAGGAACGACAGACTTCTTTGAAGCTAATATTGGGTTACATCAAGGATCAACTTCAAGTCCATACTTATTTATAATGGTGATGGATGAGTTAACAAAACATATTCAAGATGAAGTACCTTGGTGTATGTTATTTGCAAATGACATTGTATTAGTGGAGGAGTCTAAGGAAAAAGTTAATAGAAAATTGGAACTATGGAGAGAAACATTAGAAAGCAAAGGCCTCCGACTTAGTAGAACAAAGACAGAATATATGGAATGTAAGTTTGATCATTTGGTTACTTCAGAGGACATGGAAATTAAAATTAGCACACATTGCATTCCCAAAAGGAAAGTTTTAAATACCTAGGGTCAATTTTTTAGAGTGGTGGAAGAATTGATGGAGATGTTACACATAGAATTAATGCTGTTTGGTTAAAATGGAGAGGAGCATAAGGTATTCTTTGTGATAAAAAGATACCATTAAAGTTAAAAGGTAAATATTATAGAGCAGCAATTAGGCCTGCCATGTTTTATGGTTCTGAGTGTTGGACAGTTAATCATCAACATGTACAAAAGATGTTTGTGATAGAAATGAAGATGTTGAGATGGATGAGTGGTCATACAAGAAAAGACCGTATACATAATGAGGTTATTAGAAACAAATTAGGAGTGGCTCCAATAGAGGATAAAATGAGAGAACATCGTTTAAGATGGTTTGGACATATAGAAAGAAGATCAAAAGAAGAACCTATAAGAAGGTTAGAAAAACTAATTTCGGAAAGTATTAAAAGAGGTGGAGGACGACCAGAAAAGTGTTGGAAAGAAACAATAAAGAATGATCTAGCTTATTGGGAGTTAACTGCTAACATGGCACACGATAGGGATCTCTGGAAACAAAGAATCCATGTAGCCGACCCCGTCTAGTATGGGAAAAGGCTTAGTTGTTGTTGTAGTTGTTGTTGTTAAGGGACATAATTTGTGGCAATCTTAATTTCTACATCATTTGAAATAACCAAGTGATCAAACCTAGATTCTATATATTATGTCTTTATTCTACTAAGTTACTTCCTAATGTTTCTATTCATAGTTCTAATTTCTTATTAAGTTTTTCCTTAGAGTCATGACCTATATAAACAAATATGGACTTAAAGTTAATCTTTGATGTAATTTAATATTAACTTTAAAGAAATATGTCATTCCTCTATGAGTTCTCACACATGTTTATGCACCATCATATATGTCTAAATAATATTGCTACTGAGGTTCTGTGGCATCACATAGTATGACATATAAGCATGTTCATATTCTACTCTTTATGTTCAGGGATAATAAAATCTAGATCTCTCATTTTTCCTATTTTTGGTAGTTGAATTATTAGGGACTTGAATAGAACAATTCTGCAGGTCAAGTATTTGGTTTCGGTTGGAAGTGATACACTAGAAAGCTGCTCGATTTGACTTATAGAAGTCAATGTCTTGAAAAGGTTGATGTGTTGAAGTGATAATGATAAACGTCTTAAATAAATCTTTAAATCAAAACAAATCAGATAATCAACATTTAAAAAAAAAACTGGATTATCACAACTGAGACAAAAGAACAGTAAAGGAACTTAGAATTCAGTGGCAATATTGGGTTAAAACATTTCTAGACCAACTTGATTTTTCTGAACATACCTATTGAACTATGAACATCCGTCCCAAAACAATGAAATAGGTATTAATATTAAACTAGAAAATAGTTTACTATAATGATCATTAGAGGACAAAAACATCTGAGAAGAGATTATAATTAACTATTAGATCTGGTTCAATCATAGGAAAAGGCGCTCCCATTCCACCTCTTCTAGACTAAAAAGCTAAATTGAACATTCAAATAATAACATCCTGCAAATGAAACCATAAGTTTCATGTGATAGTCTGGTTCATTATTAAGCAGAGCATCTGTCTCCACTTCTTGCTGTTAATGGACCCTAGTTATTTAAAATTTTGTTTTACCTAAATACAAGGAACAAGAAATTTCATTATTAAGCAGAGCAGTAATTCCTGCTGCTTGAAACTTAAAATAATTGTGACCATTGTGGTCGACATAACTTAAAATAGAACAACTTGTATATAAGAACAGGACCTGAGAGAGCACAGAAGGGTTCACGAAATAACACTTTCAATGTTAAATCACTAAACAAAGTTGTGGACATTATGGACTGGTCATACAGTAGTTCATATTACACATTAGAGATTCAATTTTGGCTATGATTTGCATGTACGAGAGGGATGTTACTGAGTGTGCTTTCATATGAAAATTGTTCTGCTATAGTAAGCACCCATGGCCTTTTGCGGATAACTTCTTGTGATTATCTTTATGCCAATTTATCCTGGTTATGACTTTGCTCTCAAGTGTATGTATTGGTTCACTTTGCAGAATCAAACAATGCAAATGATGTATGAGAGAGTTTACAGAGCTTTGGAAGAAGTTGGCCTTGAAAAAACATACTATCCATGCGACTATTTGACATTCTTCTGCCTTGGGAACCGTGAGGCAGAAGATGGAAAAATTGTTCCATCTTCAGGAGCATCTGCAGCAAACAGTCCTCAGGTATACCTTCTTTCCTCAATCTAAGTTGCTATTGCATTCAATGGTCCTTTTTCCTTTAGATAATGCTAGGGTTAGGAAAATCCCTACAAGATGCACCAGGTACAACGTTGAGAATCACACTGTTAAACAAAGAGAAAACAGCAGAGAATAACAATGGAGACCTCCAATGGAGGACTGCCCTCCTTCTCTCTCATTTTATTCCAAAAACCCTAATTTTGTTACACTGGATTAAGTGGTTTTACATCTTAAAAGACAAGATTGCCCTTAATAAAGAGAAACAACTTCAGTTGTGTCCCCCATGCGGTCCCTCGACACCTATCTATTGACGAAAAAACTAATCTTATTGATTGAAATATAACGTAAACTTACAATATATGGCATATTTGAGGCATTCCTCCAATCTGCCCTACAAAGAGGAGAGTCACGGCTTCCACCCTGCTGCTGCTCCTTTCTTTTCTTAATGATAACTAAACCCTAATGATGCCTATTAATATCCTGTCTAACTTAATTTCCTAATCTACCCCTAATAAGTATCAACTATTACTAAGATGACATAGCACTCAAAATGACGTGAATATGCATTACATGACTCGACATGTATTACACAACTCTATTAAAATATTCTATTAACATCCCTTAACACTCCCCTTCAAGTTGGGTGAAGGATGCTGATAACACCCAACTTGGATAATGTCTCCTTTAATTGTCTGCTGGTAGTAGCTTTAGTTAAGAAATCAACCCTTTATTTGATAGATTGAACATACTCCAGCTTGAATTCTTGATTACATATCTTCTCTCTGATGAAGTGGGAGTTAATTTCTATATGTTTGGTTCTTTCATGATAAACTGGATTAGAGGCTATCTGAATTGCTGCACTGCTATCACAGTATAGTGGTATAGAATGATTAAATGAAAATCTTAATTCACTAATCAATGAAGATATCCATTTTCCTTCACACATAGCTTGTGTTATAGCTTTGTATTCAGCTTCTGTTGTAGATCTTGCAACCACTGTTTGTTTTTTACTCTTCCAAGATACAACCTTACCGCTGAGTAAGGTAACATAGCCTGTAGTTGATTTCTTATCATCATATGAACCAACCCAGTCTGTATCAGAATAAAGTTTAATGTCCAAATTTGATGATTTTGAATAAAGTAAACCCATTCTTGAAGTTGATTTGAGGTATCGAGGAATTCTATACACTGCATCCATCTGATTCTTGGTTGGCGAATGCATATATCTGCTCACAATACCAACTGCAATACCAACTACATAAGTAATGTCTGGCCGAGTAATAGTCAAATATATAAGCTTACCAACCAGCTTCTGATATTTGTGAATGTCTTTGAACTCTTCACTGTCACCACAACAACTACAACAACTAAGCCTTTTCCCATACTAGATGGGGTCGGCTACATGGATTCTTTGTTTCCACAGATCCCTATCGTGTGCCATGTTGGCAGTTAACTCCCAATAAGCTAGATCATTCTTTATTGTTTCTTTCCAACACTTTTGTGGTCGTCCTCTACCTCTTTTAATACTTTCCAAATTTAGTTTTTCTAACCTTCTTACCGGTTCTTCTTTTGATCTTCTTTCTATATGTCCAAACCATCTTAAACGATGTTCTCTCATTTTATCCTCTATTGGTGCCACTCCTAATTTGTTTCTAATAACCTCATTATGTATACGGTCTTTTCTTGTATGACCACTCATCCATCTCAACATCTTCATTTCTCTCACAAACATCTTTTGTACATGTTGATGATTAACTGCCCAACTCTCAGAACCATAAAACATGGCAGGCCTAATTGCTGCTCTATAATATTTACCTTTTAATTTTAATGGTATTTTCTTATCATAAAGAATACCTGATGCTCCTCTCCATTTTAACCAACCAACATTAATTCTATGTGTAACATCTCCATCAATTCTTCCATCACTCTAAAAACTTGACCCTAGGTATTTAAAACTTTCTTTTTGGGGAATGCAATGTGTGCCAATTTTAATTTCTATGTCCTCTGAATTAACCAAATGATCAAACTTACATTCCATATATTCTGTCTTTGTTCTACTAAGTCGGAGGCCTTCGCTTTCTAATGTTTCTCTCCATAGTTCCAATTTTCTATTAACCTTTTCCTTAGACTCCTCCACTAATACAATGTCATCTGCAAATAACATACACCAAGGTACTTCATCTTGAATATGTTTTGTTAACTCATCCATCACCATTATAAATAAGTATGGACTTAAAGTTGATCCTTGATGTAACCCAATATTAACTTGAAAGAAGTCTGTCATTCCTTCATGAGTCCTCACACATGTTTTTGCACCATCATACATGTCTCTTATATGGTTAATATATGTCAATGGGATACCTCTTTTTTCCAAAGTTCTCCAAAGTTCTCCAAAGAACCTCCCTCGCTACCCTATCATAAGCTTTTTCTAGATCAATAAATATCATGTGAAGGTCTTTCTTTTTTGCTCTAAAATGTTCCATAAGACGTCTCAAAAGGTGAATCACTTCAATAGTAGATCTGCTTGGCATGAATCCAAATTGGTTCTCTGTTGTACTTGATACTTGTCTTAACCTATGCTCGATAATTCTTTCCCATAATTTCATAGTATGACTCGTTAACTTGATACCTCGATAATTCACACAATTTTGAATGTCCCCCTTGTTCTTATATATGGGTATAAGTGTACTTGCTCTCCATTCCTCGGGCATCTTTTGGTTTTTCCATATTTCATTAAATAGTCTTGTGAGCCAAGTGATTCCTATTTCTCCTAGTATTTTCCAAACTTCTATAGAAATATTATCTGGTCCTACCAATTTACCACCCTTCATATGTTTAAGAGCCTCTTTGACTTCCAATTTACCACCCTTCATATGTTTAAGAGCCTCTTTGACTTCATTTTTTTAAATACGTCGGTAGAAATTGTGGTTTATATACTTTTCTGACTTGGCTAAATCTCCTAAACTAATACTAACATCTTTATTTTCATTGAAGAGATTATAAAAATAGTTTTTCCATCTATTTCTTATATCATCATTTGCCACTAGAATTTTTTCATCCTCGTCTTTTATGCATCTAACATAATTAAGATCTTTAGTTTTCTTATCTCTGGCCCTAGCTATCCTAAAAATATCTCTTTCACCCTCTTTTGAGTTGAGTTTTTTATATAAGTCCTCCCAAATCTTAGCTTTTGCTTCTTTAACGGCCTTTTTCGCTTCCTTCTTTGCTTTCTTATAAGCTTCTAAAGTTTCACTAGTTTTCTTAGCATAATGTAATTTGTAACATGCCCTATTTGCCTTGATTTTATTTTGTACTACTTCACTCCACCACCAAGCTTCTTTTTGTGCCGGTACACCTCCCTTAGATACCCCTAACATATCTTTCGCCACTTTCCTAATATGTATAGCAATATTGTTCTACGTATTAGAGGGTGTGCCAACATAATTTCAAACATCTCCTTGAAGGACTTTCTGTTTAAATATATCTTCTTTCTCGCTTTTGAGGTTCCACCATTTAGTCTGAATAGATCGATGCACTCTTTTCTTCTTTGTCCATTTTTTTATTTGTAAATCCATAACTAAAAGTCGATGTTGGGTGGTTAAGCTTTCTCTTGGAATTACCTTACAATCTTTACAACACACTCTATCTTTTTTTCTACAAATAAAGTAATCAATTTGTGTTTGTGATAAGCCACTCTTATAAGTAATTAAATGTTCATCTCGTTTTTTGAAGATTGTATTGACTATAAAGAGATCAAATGCCATAGCAAAATTTAAAATCTCCCTACCTTCCTCGTTTACATCCCCAAAACCAAAGTTTCCATGAATCCCTTGATATCCTAATGCCTCTTTACCGACATGTCCATTTAAATCTCCTCCTAAACAAATCATCTCCCTTTGTGGAATCTTTTGAAACACCTTATCTAACTCTTCTCAAAAAACTGTCTTTATACTATCTTCTAGTCCTACTTGGGGTATGTAAGCACAAACTATATTCAAAACCTCTACTCCTAACACTAATTTCAGCATCATGATTCGGTCACCGTATCGTTGTATGTCTACTACACTCTCCTTTAAATCTTTATTTATGATAATACCAACTCCGTTTCAAGCTTTTTCTTTACCTGAGTACCATAATTTAAAACCTGTATCCTCTATCTCCTTTGCTTTTTCTCCAACCCATTTTGTCTCTTGTAAACATAGAATGTGAATCTTTCTCCGAATCATAGTATCTACCACCTCCATTAGCTTACCCGATAATGTTCCGATATTCCAAGAACCAATACGAATCTTATTATCTAGGACTAGCTTCCTTACCCCCCGCATCCGTCCATAAACAAAATGTGGAGACCCTCTCTGAAAAATTTTCACTACATTCGAGCGGCAATATAGCGGGACTAACTTCTTTACCCACACCCGTTTATGATGTGGGAACCCTCTCTGCAATTGATTCACTACATTCGGGCGAAAATATAGTGGCCCTTGCTTACTTCTTACTCCATTCGGGCTCTTTAGCACGTCGCTAGGCGGGGACGCCTCAAAACAATGCTCATATTCCAAAAACTCTTCGCTGTCACCGCTGAAAAAATTCTGGTTTACTTCCATAGGAATGTCACTAAGTTTACACTCAAGCATATGAGTTTCTTCAAGAAGATCCATTAAGTATTTCCGCTGAGTTAGGAAGATACATCTGTTAGAATAGAGAACTTCTATGCCCAGAAAATAGTGAAGCCGACCCAAATCTTTAATATCAAATAATTAATGAAGATTCATTTTCAACTTGGATATTTCTTTAAAGTCATCTCTTGTGATAATAATGTCATCAACATAAATAGAAAGAATGAATATTTTTGTTCTTTTCTTAAAGAATATTGTATGATCATTAAGGCTCCTGCTGTATCCCAGACTGCAAACTATCTTGCTGAATTTATCAAACCAAGCTCTTGGAGACTGTTTTAGCCTATATATTACTTTATTGAGTTTACACACTCTATTAGAAGGTGTTTTTATATTCATTCTTAGAGGTAGTTCCATATACACCTCTTCATTTAAATCTCCCTGTAAAAAAGCATTTTTAACGTCCAGTTGCTATAGATCCCATCCCAAATTTGCTGCCATACTGAGAAGTATTCTGATTGAAGTGAGTTTAGCCACAGGTGCAAACGTTTCTGTATAATCAATGCTATATGATTGATTGTATTATTTAGCAACCAATCTGGCTTTATATCTCTCCACTGTTCCATCCATCTTATATTTAATAGTAAACACCCACTTACATCCTACAATATTCCTATCTGAAGGTAGCTGTGTGATGGTTCATGTATTGTTTTTCATTAGTGCATTCAATTCTTCTTCAATTGCAGCTTTCCATAAAGGGCACTTGATTGCTTCTTCAAACTTTGAAGGGATCTTATGTTTCTCAGCATTCATAACAAATCTTTGATAACTCTGAGAGATATTAGCATATGAAACATAATTAGAGATTGGATAACGTGAACATGTACGCTTACCTTTGCTATGTCATTTTCCACTTGCACTTGAGGATCTGATTCAGGAGAAATCTCTTTAGTACATGGTTCTTCTCGAGAGTAAACAATCTTCCGCAGTCCTTTCTTGTACGTAAGAATATCTTTTGATGGTTGTACCTCCTCACTCTAATCAGCTGTAGCATTATACTCCCCCTCACTAGGAACTAGTGGAAGGACAAAGGATGGAGGTGTATTGGACTCTTTTTGAGAAGAGTAATAAGGAGTAAGCTCAGAAAAGGTGACATCTATAGAAACATAGAGTTTTTTAAGCAGAGGGTCATAGCATTTATACCCTTTAGAATTCGAATAGCCAAGAAAAATATGCTTGACTAACTTTGCATCGAGTTTATTACGATTAGGAAGATGGATATGTACAAAACAAGTACATCCAAAAATACGAGGGACTAGATGAAATGGTTTTGATGCTTTATCAAGACACTAAAGAGAACTTTCTCCTTGGATTGTATTGCTTGGCATTCTATTTATGAGATAAATAACAATAAGGACAACTTCTCCTCAGTAGAATTTCGGAAAATTATTTTGGAGTAGGAGAGTTCTGGCTACCTCCAAAATATGACGATTTTTTCGTTCAGCAATACCATTCTACTGGGGTGTATAAGGACAGGTAGTCTAATGAACAATCTCCTGTGAATAGTCTTGTAACTGAGTGCCAATGTATTCTCTCCCATTATCTGACCGAAGAATTTTTAGAGAAGCATTGAATTGAGTACAAATAAATTTATGCATAATGGAAAAAATAGAGGAAACCTCAGACTTTGTTTTTATTAAGTAAACGATTGTAAGACATGTACAATCATCAATAAAGGAGACAATACTTATGACCAAACAAAGAAGTGACTGGACTTGGACCCCATATATCAGAATGAAGAAGTTCAAAAGGTTTAGATCGCCGAGAATCATTTAAAGGATAAGAAGTTCTGTGGTTAATCCCGAGCTAACAAACTTCACATTCAAACAGAGATTTATTTGACTGGACTCTAAGTTTTCAATATAACATATTGAATTTTTGACACAGGGAGATGGCCCAGACGATAATGCTAAAGACTAATATCTGCATCCTAAACTGTTGTTGCTGAAACACTGTAAGAAGTCGAAGGCTGAGAGTGATCTTCAAGAATGTATAATACTTTCTGTAGTCTACCATATCTAAAGATTTTCTCTATCTTCAGATCCTGAAATACACAACCAGTAAGATGAAAAGTTACACAACAGTCCAACCCACGAGTTAAAGAGCTAACTAAAAGAAGATTTATCAGAAAACTAGGAACATGATATACTAATTGTAAATCTGAAAAATATATAGGTACACTTTTCAGTCCAAACCATCTGCCAACTTAATTGGTTCCTGTTTTTTTAGAGTCTTATATGCTGAGAAATATGACAATTCTCCTATCATATGATCTGTAGCCCCTGAATCAATTATCCAAGTTTTAGAGTGAGAAGAAGAGAAGTGGTTGCCCTTCACAGTATGGGTTGCCTGTTCCACTGTAGCTTGGGACAAAGAATACGAGGATTTTTTAGATAATCTATGTTCGATACCCTTTATTCTTTTTATAATCTCTTGAATTCCATCAGTGCTTGGAGTTGAACTTTCTGTAGAATAAACTGATGGATTACGATTTTTATAATAATCAGGTTTTTCATGTAATTCCCAACAGCGATCTCTGGTTTGACGTGATTTGCCACAATGTGAGCAAACAAGTTTTTCTTTCTCATAAGAATGAAATCGACCACGGCCACGACCATGACTCTGGTGTCCACCTCTGCCGCGAAAGTGAGAACTATCTCCTCTTACTTGAAGAGCCTATTGATATGTACGAAGAACATGATCATTCTCGAGATTTCTGCGATCTTGTTCTCTGATTAATAAAGAGTATACTGTGCCCAGGGAATGAAGCTCTTCTCTGCCTAAGATATTCAGTTTTATTGACTCAAATCCAAGATTCATACCCCACAATAAATCAAATACTTTCTTCTTTTCAATCTCAATATTTCTTTCATTATAACAAGCAGAACACTTGATATTCGTGTAATAGAGGAGTTCATTCCAAAGACCTCAGAGATCTGCATAATATTCACTGATAGATCGAGTGCCTTATTTGCATTTTCTGATTTTTTTCAGTATCTCATATTCTTTTGCAACATTTTTCTTTCTGGAAAAAGCTTCTGCTACTTCACACCAAATCTCATGGGTAGATTCTAAAAACATAAAAGTTTTGGTAATGGATGGAATCATTGACTGTAACAACCAGGATGATATCAAAACATCTTCTCTTTTCCAAGTAGGATAGAGAGTATCATGAGGCTCTGGAATTGGAGCTTGACCCATTAGGTGTGCCCATCTCCCCCTTGCTACAATTGCCAGTTCCATAGACCTAGCCCATTCCAAATAATTTCTACCATCTAATTTAGTAGTTGTAATCTAGAAATTTTCTATCTTTTCTAACAAAAAAGCTTGTTCACCTATATGAAAGGAACTTTCAATCCCTTTACCTTTGCTAGCCATTGATCAAGAAGTATGAGAGACTTTATCAAATATGCCTTCAGAAATTTGAATTGTGTAATTCGTTGAATAAGAATTAGGTCTTCTCCGTTAAGCATGAATAAATCTGCTAATCTGTAAATCTGCCCCAAATCCATTTCTTGAATTATTTGCTTCTGCACCAACTGATCTAACCTGTTGTCCAAATCAAACTGTGACACTAATTCTGGTTTCTTATAGGCCGCAATATCACGGAATAGTATTGTCACAGAATCAGCATAAATAACCATAATCTGCGCAATAATCTGTCAATAAATAAATACCAAGGAACTCACAACAATCTTGATCAATAGTATCGTGCAATAATCTGTCCACTCTGATCGCAGAGAAAGCCGATACAATCTTGATCAATAGAGAACTATACAACAACAACAACTAAGCCTTTTCCCATACTAGACAGGGTCGGCTACATGGATTCTTTGTTTCCACATATCTCTATCGTGTGCCATGTTAGCAGTTAACTCCCAATAAGCTAGATCATTCTTTATTGTTTCTTTCCAACACTTTTGTGGTCGTCCTCTACCTCTTTTAATACTTTCCAAATTTAGGTTTTCTGACCTTCTTACAGGTTCTTCTTTTGATCTTCTTTCTATATGTCCAAACCATCTTAAACGATGTTCTCTCATTTTATCCTCTATTGGTGCCACTCCTAATTTGTTTCTAATAACCTCATTATGTATACGGTCTTTTCTTGTATGACCACTCATCCATCTCAACATCTTCATTTCTCTCACAAACATCTTTTGTACATGTTGATGATTAACTGCCCAACACTCAGAACCATAAAACATGGCAGGCCTAACTGCTGCTCTATAATATTTACCTTTTAATTTTAATGGTATCTTCTTATCACAAAGAATACCTGATGCTCCTCTCCATTTTAACCAACCAACATTAATTCTATGTGTAACATCTCCATCAATTCTTCCATCACTTTGAAAAATTGACCCTAAGTATTTAAAACTTTCCTTTTGGGGAATGCAATGTGTGCCAATTTTAATTTCTATGTCCTCTGAAATAGCCAAATGATCAAACTTACATTCCATATATTCTGTCTTTGTTCTACTAAGTCGGAGGCCTTTGTTTTCTAATGTTTCTCTCCATAGTTCCAATTTTCTATTAACTTTTTCCTTAGACTCCTCCACTAATACAATGTCATCTGCAAATAACATACACCAAGGTACTTCATCTTGAATATGTTTTGTTAACTCATCCATCACCATTATAAATAAGTATGGACTTAAAGTTGATCCTTGATGTAACCCAATATTAACTTCAAAGAAGTTTGTCGTTCCTTCATGAGTCCTCACACATGTTTTTGCACCATCATACATGTCTCTTATAAGGTTAATATATATCAATGGGATACCTCTTTTTCCAAAGTTCTCCAAAGAACCTCCCTCGGTACCCTATCATAAGCTTTTTCTAGATCAATAAATATCATGTGAAGGTCTTTCTTTTTTGCTCTAAAATGTTCCATAAGACGTCTCAAAAGGTGAATCGCTTCAATAGTAGATCTACCTGGCATAAATCCAAATTGGTTCTCTGTTGTACTTGATACTTGTCTTAACCTACGTTCAATAATTCTTTCCCATAATTTCATAGTATGACTCATTAACTTGATACCTCGATAATTCGCACAATTTTGAATGTCTCCCTTGTTCTTATATACGGGTATAAGTGTACTTGCTCTCCATTCCTCGGGCATCTTTTGGTTTTTCCATATTTCATTAAATAGTCTTGTGAGCCAAGTGATTCCTATTTCTCCTAGTATTTTCCAAACTTCTATAGGAATATTATCTGGTCCTACCGATTTACCACTCTTCATATGTTTAAGAGCCTCTTTGACTTCATTCTTTTGAATACGTCGGTAGAAATTGTGGTTTATATACTTTTCTGACTTGGCTAAATCTCCTAAACTAATACTAACATCTTTATTTTCATTAAAAAGATTATAAAAATAGTTTTTCCATCTATTTCTTATATCATCATTTGCCACTAGAATTTTTTCATCCTCGTCTTTTATGCATCTAACATAATTAAGATCTTTAGTTTTCTTATCTCTAGCCCTAGCTATCCTAAAAATATCTCTTTCACCCTCTTTTGAGTTGAGTTTTTTATATAAGTCCTCCCAAATCTTAGCTTTTGCTTCACTAACGGCCTTTTTTGCTTCCTTCTTTGCTTTCTTATAAGCTTCTAAAGTTTCACTAGTTTTCTTAGCATAATGTAATTTGTAACATGCCCTCTTTGCCTTGATTTTGTTTTGTACTACTTCACTCCACCACCAAGCTTCTTTTTGTGCCGGTACACCTCCCTTAGATACCCCTAACACATCTTTCGCCACTTTCCTAATATGTATAGCCATATTGTTCCACATATCAGAGGGTGTGCCAACATAATTCCAAAAAAAAATCAATACAATCTTGATTAATAGAGAACTCTCAACACACGATCGGATTTCTAAAATTCAAAATCCAATTTCTGAAATAATAGAACTCACGACATATGATTTCATGAGTTCAAGAAGCCAATATCTGATTTCTAACCAAAAACAGATGAATCAGTAATGATTCACTTATTCAAGCAGCCGATATCTGATTATCTTCAACGGCAAGCATAAAAGACTTGTTTAAATGATTTTCTTCTGTCAACATCATTGAAATAAATGCCATATAGGCTCTGATACCATATTGACGAAAAAATTAATCTTATTGATTGAAATATAACGTAAACTTACAGTATATGGCAGATTGGAGGCATTCCTCCAATATACCCTACAAAGAGGAGAGTAAGGGCTTCCACACTGTTGTTGCCCCTTTCTTTTCTTAATGATAACTAAACCCTAATGATGCCTATTAATACCTTGTCTAACTTAATTTTCTAATCTACCCCTAATAAGTATTAACTATTACTAAGATGACATAGCACTCAAAATGACGTGAATATGCATTACACGACTTGACATGTATTACATGACTCTATTAAAACATTCTATTAACATCCCTTAACACTATCTTCAACACCCCCTCAAGTTGGGAGTAAGATACTTGCAACTCATAACTTGTCAAAAAATTGATTAATAAACCCATAAATATCATGATCATTTGAAAGTACATACTCCAACTCTCATGGTGAAAAAAGAGTTACTTCTAACAATCGGTTTTGCCACACTCACGGTGGTAGACTCTCTACAACTGTTGGTTTCTTCTCTTGATAGTGTGTTTGGACAACAACACTACTACCCCTTCTGGCAACATTGCCAAAGTAATATTCTCTCATTGAGCAACTACTTCACATATTCATTAGCCTTCTTGGCTGAACATATTTTTAAAAGTTTTAATAGTTGTACACTCTCATGAGTCTTCTTGGCTGTATACATCTTCACCAACCCTATTAGCTGCACACTTTGATAAGCCTTCTTAACTGTACATATTTTTACCAGCCTTAATGGTTGTACACTTTCATCAGCCTTCTTGGTTGTACACATTTTCAATAGCCTTGTTAGTTGCACACATTCAGCAACTCTCTTGCAACTCATTCACATTTTATATCATACTCGGCAACAACAGAACAACCCTCTGTTGTTCGTTCTTCAGTAGTACCACAACACTCTGGTATGTGGTTCCCTGTTATGCAATAACCAGTCATGGGATAACTCCCTAGTTGCTCCGTGTTCCATGTAGCAGCAACAACTTGGACTGCACCCTTGCAAAACAACTTTGCTGCAACGTTGAACAGCAACCAACTAGGGAATAGCCTCCACAACTGCTTCCTTGCATCAGCATCCTAAGAACAGGCAGGACTGCACCATTGCAGCCCGTAGCAACAACTCAGTTTAGCTATGATCTTCTACAAACAAATGACCCCTATCTGCTTACATCTTGATAATATACTACTCCGAGAATAATGAAAGTTGTGATCTTAATTTCGAATTTGAATTCCAATTTCAAAATTTTGTTTTGACTTTTTTTCTTTTTTCCTATCACATAACAAACCTTCTCTCTTATCTCAATCGTTTTTTCTAGTTAGCATTCCCATGAAATCAGGGAACGTTATCTGCAACAACCTTATCTTTCTTTCTTCAGCACAAAAGAATAAAAACAAGATCAACTATCAGAAGAAAATCACACAAAATATGAAATTACCGCACTAAATCTAAAACACATATGTGCTTCAGTTGAACCGGACCAAGTTGGCAAGCCAATCGACGGTGACACGACCAAATCCGGACTGGTTCCATGAAGGCAACCCAATCATCATCTCCAGGCTGCTGACCACAACCTTTATGACCAGCTGACCACGAGCTTTACGACCAGAATTGGAAAGAAAACGGTCGCTTGAACTAAATCAGCCGCAACCAAGGCTTACCGCATGAACATGAGTTTTTCCCACATGATTTCTCCACCAAACAGCAACGAAACTTCAAAAAATCCTAAGAACATTTCCATTTTGGTGGGTAGAGCATGATGGAAGCAACAAATTACTCTAAAAATCACTGAATTGAGAGAATTAAAACTGGCCAGAATTTTCGCCTGGAAACTTAATTTTTCCAGCGACTGGAGATGGATCTGAATGTTTTTCACTTCAATTTTACAGCGGGATTTCATCATGGAATCCTTTATCTATCATCAAAGAACAGATATAGTCAAATTCATCAAAATGCAGAAATTTGCAAACTGGTTATAGTCATTTTCGTAGTGGTTGTGCAGACAGCCAGAAAAATACCTTAAATAGATTAATATGTCTGTGAGACTCCACTCACGCATTCTCCTGACATGGATCTACCATCACACCAAAACTCGGAGAAATGCTGGAAGTATTTCATCATAAACTGATGCTTACAAAATGCAGCCTGTACTGCATATGCATTTCTCTGTAGAACTTGTGTTCCGCCACTCTTCCACTGACAGGACCATTATGGACAGCAATTCCACCACCGTGGGTCGACTATCATTAACCTTAGAGACTACCACTACCTTTAGAGACCACCACATACCATGGTAGATGCAAACACGCGCAGATGAACTCGAACTCATGAAGTTTTGCCAGACTTGATTTCTTCAAAACAGCAACTGGTAATCTTTCGTGGGTGTCTCCCGCTTACGCCACCATCCAAAACCCACCTGTTTTGGTGATTGTTGGCTCTAATACCATGTTGAAAATCACACAATTAAACAAAGAAAAAACAGTAGGAAAGAACAATGGAGACCTCCAATAGAGGGCCACCCTCCTCTCTCTTTTTATTCCAAAAACCCTAATTTTATTATACTTAATTAAGTCCTACATCTTAAAAGATAAGATTGCTCTTAATAAAGAAAAACAACTTCATCTGTGTCCCCCATGCACGTAAGTTCCTCAGCACCTCCTAGCTAATGCTGTCTTCAACATAGAAGGCAAATCCCAACCCATTGGTAGTGCACTATGCGCCTTTCAAAATTATTACATTTTTTTATCTTTCAAAGTCTGCTTGCAGATTACTGATATTTCTCTTTTATATACTAAAACTTCTTAATGTATTCTGTGGGTTTCCTAGGCACTTGCTGCTCAGAAGAATCGTCGCTTCATGATCTATGTCCATTCTAAAGGAATGATAGTAGATGATGAGTATGTAATCTTGGGATCAGCAAATATCAATCAGCGGTCTATGGATGGGTCAAGAGACTCAGAGATTGCAATGGGTGCTTACCAGCCTAATTATACATGGGCAAGAAAATCATCTTATCCATGTGGTCAGGTGAGATCGAGATTATCATCTGGTATCTTCCTCCCACAGATGATACGTGAACATTTGGATCCAATTGTGTCATTCATTTTAGATAGTGGATTAGAAGTTTCTCCCCTTTCAGAAAGAAAGTATCTTCAAAATGCTATTGTTTTTTGGCTGAGGGAACCACTAACGAGTGATTTTGTTGTCCATTCTAGAGGGTTTTAAATGTTTTGGCTACAAAAAGTGCCAACAGTGAAAGAACCTTTAGTGGCAGTATTTTCTATCTATTCCATATGATTAAGTGGTTTGGCTAGATAATTTCCAATAGATGATCCATGATGGAGTGAAGGTGAGAGAGTGGTTAAACCTACATTTCACATATTCATGTTTGATTTGACAACCTTACTATCACTACCAACTTATGAAGCTCAATCATTTCGCTTTATTTTTTAAAAAGTCTTTTCCAAACAGTAACAGATTAACAGACTTTCTCCAATTCCTATCTCCTACTAGTTTACTTATCATATCTTCTTGCCCTTTTATCCCTAGTTTATATACTAGACGTCAGGAAATTTTTTGTACTGAATGCTTTCTTCTATTGAAATTATCAACTGAATACTGATGTTACTTCATCTAGAACTAATTTAAGCTAGTAGAGGCTTCGAGTGCATCTTTGACAAACTGTTATTGTAAATACTGATGTCTTTAGTATTATTACAGTTATTTCGACATGCTTACCTAGACCAACTTTGGTATGCATTTGGAATATATTTCTAATTAGTGTTGCCTAAAGTTTTAATTCATCTTACATATAGACAAGTCATATGCAAGTTATTTTTTGTTTCTTCATATTGGGGTCATTCTTTTATGTTGTCATATTTTCTTGGAGGATGATGCAACATTTATTTATTTTTCTTTGCATATAAGAAATGTCTTCTCTCTAGTCTTCCAGTCTGTCTCTTCTGGGTGTTATGTAACCATTATCATCCCTCTTTCTCACTGAAACCACGTCTGGAAGGAACAACAAGCATATTCTTTTGTGTCATCTCTGATTTTATATGATCACTATTTTGATTTCCAGATAATAAGATTCGTATTGTTTCTTGGAATATCGGAACATTATCCTGTAAGGTAAAGAAAAAGCTTGAAACGGAGTTGGTATTATCATAAATAAAGATTTAAAGGATAGTGTAGTAGACATACAATGATATAGTGACCAAATAATGACGTTGAAATTAATGTTAGGAGCCGAGGTTTTGAATATAGTTTGTGCTTACGCATCCCAAGTAGGACTACGAGATAGTATAAAGACAGTTTTTTGGGAAGAGTTACCTAAAGTGATTCAAAAAATTCTACAAAGAGAGATGATTTGTTTAGGAGGAGACTTAAATGGACATGTCGGTAAAGAGGCATTAGGATATCGAGGTATTCATGGAAACTTTTTGGGGATACAAATGAGGAAGATAGAGAGATTTTAAATTTTTCTATGGCATTTGATCTCTTTATAGCCAATACAATCTTCAAAAAATGAGATGAACATTTAATTACTTATAAGAGTGGCTTATCACAAACACAAATTGATTACTTTATTTGTAGAAAAAAAGATAGAACATGTTATAAAGATTGTAAGGTAATTCTAGAAGAAAGCTTAACCACCCAACATCGACTTTTAGTTATAGATTTACAATTAAAAAAATGGACAAAGAAGAAAAGAGTGCATCGAGCTATTCGGACTAAATGGTAGAATCTCAAAAGCCATAAAGAAGATATATTTAAACAAAAAGTCCTTCAAGGAGATGTTTGGAATTATGTTGGTACACCCTGTGATATGTGAAACAATATGGCTATACATATTAGGAAAGTGGTGAAAGATATGTTAGGTGTATTGAAGGAAGGTGTACCCAGTGTTATCCGTATCGCACCGTATCGTATTGTGGACCACCACGATACGATACGGGTAGGTGTATCGCAACAGCCAGTGTATCGCACCGTATCGTGCGATACGGGCCGTATTGCATGATACAGTGCGTATTGCCCGTATCGTACGATACAAGCGATACGCCTTGGGACCCTTATAAAGGGTCCCGGCCAATCGAAACCCATAATTTTTCACGAGTTTCCTCTCTCCTTTTGGGTTTCTCAAGCTCTCTAAGAGTCGGTTTTCGCCTCCTTTATGTTCAAAGCTCCAAAATCATGCCCTACGGTTTCCGTGCAAGTCTCCAAACTCAGATTTAGGTATATTTTAATGTTTTTCAATTTTTTTCATTTATATTTGTTGTTTTTTGTGTTATTTTATTTATTTTTTGAATGACAAAATATGAAGTTATTAAGTGTGTGTATATGATTTTTATTGTATTCATGAAGTGGGAGACACTCCATTTGAGTGTTATTTGAAGATTAGGAGATTTAGAAAGTGCTTTTATTTTGAGGTTTTTGTTTGAATTAAAGTACTCGATTGAGATAGTAGGAAGGGGTGGTAGAGACTCTCATTATCGGTCTGATGATCCGGCATGGCAGTGGGGTATACCAGTTGAGAGTTTAAGGTTAAAGATCAGATGCTTATTTTATGAAAAGGTTGTTAGTGGTGGAATTTCAAGGTTGAAACACCATCTAGCAGGAACCAGGAAAGAAGTTACTCCATGCACAGGCAGAGTTAGAAGTTTGACAGAAGGTATTAAATGATAATGTCTGCAGATGATTGAGAGCAAACAGGAAATGAGACAACAAAAGAATGATTTTCAGATGCTAGAATAGAGGTTGGTAGTAGCAGTTCACGAGTACCTAGCAGGGGAAAGAGGGTTGCAACTGAGACTTTGGAGGTGGCAGAAGAGGAAGTTCAGGAATGAGTAGAGGAAGAGCTTTTTCTAGCATATATTTGTTCTTTTCTCCTTCCACTATACCTGGTGCTCAACCTAGAATTTGTGTGTTATGGCTTCAGAACAACTGCATGATCAGGCAGGCCTTACTGTGAGAAGATGGTTTTATGATGCATGCATTCCATTTAATGCAACAAACAATTTTCATTTTCAAGCAATGACAGATACAATTGCTAACATTGGTCCAGGATAAAGGATGCCCTCTTATCAGAAGTTGAGAGGAAAGATATTAGATCAGACCGTCATTGAAGTGCAACAATATTGTTCGACTTTGAGTCAGTTATGGAAGGAAACATGATGCACTATTATGGCAGATAGATGGACCGATAGGCGAGGGAGGATATTGCTAAACTTTCTTTATATTGTCCTAAAGAACTCATGTTTTTGAGATCTCTAGATATGTTAGAGGAGAGACACACTGTAGAGATCCTACGACAGGAATTTGATAAGGTTATATAGGAGGTTGGGCTAGAGAATGTAATCCAATTGATTACAGATAATGCAGCAAACTACAAAGCAGCTGGAAAGGAGTTAGCTGATATTTATGGGACTTTCTACTGAACACCATGTGCAACCCATTATTTAGATCTCATACTCGAGGATATTGGTGAGATGGATGAAATAAAGACAACAACTGGGTGTTACCAAGATATTACAAAATTCATTTACAACCATGCATTTGTTTTGTGTATGATGAGGAGATATACAGAAGGTGCAGAGCTTCTTTGCATAGCTGCAACTTGGTTCGCAACAAACTTCTTATCAGTACAGAGTATTTTGAGACAGAAGCAAGTTTTGAAGAGAATGTTCTCCTTAGATGAGTGGCAACAATTTGCAGAGTTGCCTTAAAATAGAAAAAATAGAAAGTTGAATGAGATTGTAGAAACAGTTTTTAGAAGTTCATTTTGGAATGCATGTGTCAGATTATTGAAAATTACTTATCCTTTAGTGAAAGTTTTGAGATTGGCTGATAGCGAAAAGAAACCATCTATGGGCTATCTTTATAAAGCCATGGATAGGGAAAAAGAAGCCATCAGAAATAACTTTAATGAAAAAAAGAGAGATTATGTGCCCGTGTGAAAAATAATTAATAGTAGATGGAATAAACAATTGCATCAGCCTATTCATGCAACAGCCTACTATCTAAACCCATCATTCAGGTACTCAGCAACCTTCAAAAGGAACGGTGAGATTAATCGAGGAATCATTGATTGTATCAACAGATTAGTCCCTGATGAGAGCATAGTAGATGTGATACATCGAGAGATGGAGATATATGATAATGCTCTTCAGTTGATGGGTTTGCCTGTTGCAATTCGTAACCGCACTACGATGCGTTTAGGTAAATTGTTTATTTTCATATTTAAGTTACATCTTATATTAGTGTAGATTATTATGTCTCTAATGTTTCTTTTTTTACAGATGTTTGGTGGAACAAGTTTGGAAGTGATTGTCCAAACCTTAGAGATTTTACAGTGAGAGTCTTAAGCCAAACCTATAGTGCAACAGGTTGTGAAAGAAATTGGAGTGTTTTTTAACACATCCATACAAAAAAAGCGCAACAGGTTGGAACATAAAAGACTTAATGATTTGGTTTATATTCGTTGTAACATGTGCCTTCATGAAAGGTAATGTTGTATTACTTTCAAATTTTCAATTCAATATTGTTTAACTTTAGTCTCAAATTGTTAATATTATTTACTAATTGTTTATCTTTGTTTGTGTCATAGGCAATTTAAAAAGTAAATAGAGAAGAAAGTCAGTTTGATCTAATAAGTTTGGATAATTTTGATATATTAGAAGATTAGGTTATGGAAGACACTGAAAAAAATGCCCTCCTAACTGAAGAAGACATTGCCTGGATTAATTTGGAAGGAGTGCAATAACATCAAGGAGATAAAGAATTTGATTTTTAAGAAGAAGGTGTCGCTGATGATGATGATGAGGATCTGCAATAAGGAAAAGATGTAGATGATTTAGTTGATGATCCTTATTACAATTTATAAAATGTAACTGTGTCTGTATTTCATTTTTTGTCTTTTTGGATTCAAAATATGTAAATTTGGATGCAATTATTCAATGTTGAATGCTCAATCTGTACTAAACTTATATTATATGAATTTAAAGCAATTACTAGATTTTTCCAAAAAAAATTCTGAATTTTTTTTTCTTTGGATTTTTACTAATTTTTATTGATTTTAATTAAATTTTACATTATTTTAATATTAAAGTATGATAAAATACGATACGATACGCCCATATCATGGAGCCCAGCGATACATGATACGATATGCGTTAGACAACATTGGGTGTACCGGCATAAAAAAAAAGCTTGGTGGTGGAGTGAAGTAGTGCAAAATAAAATTAAGGCACAGAGGGCATGTTACAAATTACATTATGCTAAGAAAACTAGTGAAACTTTAGAGGCTTATAAGAAAGCAAAGAAGGAAGCGAAAAAGGCCATGAGTGAAGCAAAAGCTAAAATTTGAGAGGATTTATATAAAAAACTCAACTCAAAAGAGGGTGAAAGAGATATTTTTAGGATAGCTAGGGTTAGAGATAAGAAAACTAAAGATCTTAATTATGTTAGATGCATCAAGTGCAATGATGAAAAAATTCTAGTGACAAATGATATATAAGAAATAAATAGAAAAACTATTTTTATAAGCTTTTTAATGAAAATAAAAATGTTAGTATTAACTTAGGAGAGTTAGCCAAATCAGAAAAGTATATAAACCACAATTTCTACCGACGTATTCAAAAGAATGAAGTCAAAGAGGCTCTTAAACATATGAAGGATGGTAAATCGATAGGACCACACAATATTCCTATAGAAGTTTGAAAAATAATAGGAGAAATAGGAATCACTTGGCTCACAAGACTATTTAATGAAATATGGAGAAACCAAAAGATGCTCGAGGAATGGAGAGCGAGTACACTTATAACTATATATAAAAACAAGGGAAACATTCAGAATTGTGTGAATTATCGAGGTATCAAGTTAATGAGTCATACTATAAAATTGTGGGAAAGAATTATCGAACGTAGGTTAAAACAAGTATCGAGTACAACAGAGAACCAATTTGGATTCATGCCAGGTAGATCTACTATTGAAGCGATTCACCTTTTGAGACGTCTTATGGAACATTTTAGAGCAAAAAAGAAAGACCTTCACATGATATTTATTGATCTAGAAAAAACTTCTGAGGAAGGTTATTTGGAGAACTTTGTAAAAAAGAGGTTCCCATTGACATACATTAACCTTATATGAGACATGTACGATGGTGTAAAAATATGTGTCAGGACTCATGAAGGGATGATAGACTTCTTTGAAGTTAATATTGGGTTACACCAAGGATCAACTTTAAGTCCATACTTATTTATAATGGTGATGGATTAGTTAACAAAACATATTCAAGATGAAGTACCTTGGTGTATGTTATTTGCCGATGACATTGTATTAGTGGAGGAGTCTAAGAAAAAAGTTAATAGAAAATTGGAACTATGAAGAGAAACACTAGAAAGCAAAGGCCTCCAACTTAGTAGAACAAAGACAAAATATATGGAATGTAAGTTTTATCATTTGGTTACTTCATAGGACGTAGAAATTAAAATTGGCACACATTATATCCCCCAAAAGGAAAGTTTTAAATACCTAGGGTCAATTTTTGAGAGTGATAAAAGAATTGATGGAGATTTTACGCATAGAATTAATGCTAGTTGGTTAAAATAGAGAGGAGTATCAGGTATTCTTTATGATAAGAAGATATCATTAAAGTTAAAAGGTAAATATTATAGAGCACCAAGTAGGCCTGTCATGTTTTATGGTTTTGAGTGTTGAGCAGTTAATCATCAACATGTACAAAAGATGTCTGTGACAGAAATGAAGATGTTGAGATGGATGAGTGGTAATACAAGAAAAGACAGTATACATAATGAGGTTAATAGAAACAAATTAGGAGTGACACCAATAGATAATAAAATGAGAGAATATCGTTTAAGATGGTTTGGACATATAGAAAAAAGATTAAAAGAAGAACCTGTAAGAAGGTATGAAAAACTAAATTTGGAAAGTATTAAAAGAGGTACAGGACAACCACAAAAGTGTTGAAAAGAAACAATAAAGAATGATCTATCTTATTGTGAGTTAACTACTAACATGACACACGATAGGGATCTGTGAAAACAAAGAATCCATGTAGCCGACCCCATCTAGTATGGGAAAAGGCTTAGTAGTTGTTGTTGTTGCATTTCGAGAAATCTTGTGCTATTTTGGGTTTCTTGATAAGTTCCCACAGCTGGTTTATTTCATTTTCTTTATATATACGTGTGTGTATGTATATATATGAGATTTGGTATATGTTAGCACACTTAGTTGTTAGCATATCCAATAAATCTCAGTCATCCATCTCCTAAGGTGGATGGTTGAAATTTGAATTTTAGAAAGTCCAAAATTTTACACGTACTTTTTATACCGGTACATTTCTTTCTTCTTGAATTCAAATCTAAGGCATGTATCTTCAAGATGAATGGTTTAAATTTGTTTAGATAAGCTAGTTCACCATGCCCCGTCTAGTATGGGAAAAGGCTTAGTTGTTGTTGTAAGCTAGTTCACCATGGTAGTGTATACCAAGTTCTCTCTCTCGCTATATATATATATATATATATATATATATATATATATATATATATATATATATATATATATATATTTACCTTACATGGACTCACTTAGTGTGGGATGGAGCTTCTTTTTGGATGGTCCGTACCAGGAAAAATACTTCTTTTGTTTAATCATTGTATCTTTACGATATTTTGCAGATCATCTTTAGGTCATTTTCAGTATGATAGTTATGCAGTAGTCATGTAGATGTCTAAGCATCTGTTTACTTTTAAATGGCCTGATGATGAACATCTTAACTGTTTCCCAGATTCATGTCTATCGAATGTCACTCTGGGCAGAGCACATAGGAACATTGGAAGAGTGTTTTAAAGATCCCCAGAGTCTGGAATGTGTGATAAGAGTTAACCAGTTAGCCGAGTGGAACTGGCAACGATTTGCTGCAAATGAGGTTACAGATATGAATGGGCATCTTTTGAAATACCCCCTTGACGTCGACTCCAGAGGGAAAGTGAAAGCTCTTGATGGCTATAAAACATTCCCGGACTGTGGAGGAAACATAGCGGGAACCTTTATACCGGTTCAAGAAAACCTTACTCTGTAAAATTAGTTGAAGAAACTACTTGTATCTTCTGTAACTCTTGGTGATTACCTGCCCTGTAAACTTTGGTTGATGCGTTCTGTATTTTTGGAAATCATTAAAACAGTATCCTCATCAAATGATTTTTGGCAAAGGATTTGCCACAGAGTTTCATTTTGAATGGCTACGTCGCCGCTGATCTTCTATAGGGATGTAAATGCCATTATATTCAAATGTCATTGTATTCCTCTTCAACCTACATAACTCCTAAGTGTCCGACAAATGTCTCCAGCAACAGATTCAAGTTTTCCTGTTCTATCTATCATCTCCTCTGGAGTTTATGCGAGCATCTTGCACGCTTCTTGCTATCTCCAATAGTATCTATCCCCAAGTGAGATCCTTTTCTCAGAAGGTCCTAGGACGTCTAGGATTTGTTTGTCCTAGCCACTAATACAACATTTTGTGTTTACACTCTCTCAACACATCATTCACAAAACCCATCTTCAAGATGTATAGGGTGATACACACCCAAGGGTGATGGGAGTTTTGTTTTTCATTTAATCACTCTGCCTGGAACAACTGCACATTTTAACACTTGATACATGGACTTCTATTTGAAGGTCTTTATTTAAAACGAAAATACAAGAAAAACACATAAAAATAAAATACTATGGTAAGATTATTGAAGAGAGCAAGCCAAGAACCTGAATATCTTTGAATGCCTTGACTATTTTTGTTAGGAACCGGCATGACTTTGTTAAGAGCCCAAACCAGACGCGGATAACTTTATCAAGAACCATATTCAGGTCATTTATCAAGAACCATATTGAGGGAGAAGCGACGAACTTAATTTCATGAATTTTTGCGACATTCGTGCTATAGATGCTGTGGAAGGAAGCAAAAGAAGGCATCGCACTTCTCCTTTCCAACTATTGTTCCTGCCTCAGAGAACTGCGGCAGACCCATGCAAAGATAATTGCGCTGGGTCATCACCAAAATGCTTTCCTGGCCAGCCTCCTAATCAACAAATATTGCTCATTTGCTCACACTCAAACAGCACGTCTTCGCCTCGACTCGGTTGAGTATAAACCTGGTCCTCTCTTATGGAATTCAATGATCAGGGGTTACTTGAAGAACTGTCAAACGGAACTGGCTCTAGACGTCTACCATGATATGAATAAGATGCATGCAGATAAGCAGACGTTCCATCTGGTTATAAAGAAATGCACAGAGTTATCCGAGTTTGAATTTGGAATCGATGTTCATGAACTTCTCAAGTTGAGGGAGATCGAATTGGATGTTTTTGTCGGTACTGCCCTTGTTCGTATGTACTGCAAATTTGGGCGGGTTCAGGTTGCTCGCCAAGTGTTTGATGAAATGCGTGTGAAGGATGTTGTTGCTTGGAATGCCATGATTTCTGGTTATTCTCAAAGCGGGTTGCTGTCGAGTGCATTGGAGTTGTTCTGCTGTGTGCTGGCTGGCGACCGTGAAGTTCAACCGACTGAAACCACGCTCCTGAGTCTCATCTCCGCCTGTGGGAACTGCAGATTGTTGATGGTGGGAGAGAGTGTTTGCAGTCACGCAGTGAAATTTGGATTCGAGAATTTTGTGCAAGTGGGGAACTCAATCATAGGGATGTACAATAAGTGTAAGCTTGTGGACGTTGCTTCCGCATTTTTTGAGAGAATGCAGGTTAAGGACGTTACTTCATGGAACTCGATGATTGCGGGTTATGCACAAAATGGGCGTGGAAGAGAAGCACTTCGACTCTTTCATAGAATGGTACAACATGGAGGCGTGATGCCATCAAGAGCAACACTGCTCAATGTTCTATCTGCCTGTGCTGAAACCCAGCTTTGGCAAGAAGGTGGCAGGATAGTGCAGTATTGGAGAACTAAAATAGGCTTGGAAATTGATGCCTGTCTTGGCACTGCTCTCATGACCATGTATTCAAACTGCAAGAAACCGACTACAGCACTTAAATGGTTCATAAGAATATCAGAAGAGGATGTTATTACTTGGAACGCCATGATCAAAGCTTATGCAGAAGTCAAACAATGTGACAAGGTCTTGCATTTTTTATATGGAATGCAGTGCAGCGGCATTCATCCCGATCAAGTAACCATCTTTACAGTTCTTCCTGTGTTTGCTTCCAATGCATCTCTATGCAAAGGAATGGAATCTCATGCATACTCAGTGAGAAGAGGATTTCATAATAATCGGGCTATAGCTAATTCACTGATCAACATGTATGCGAAATGTGGAAAGGTTTCGACTTCACGGCGAATCTTTGAAGAGATCTGAGATAAAGATGTCGTGACATGGACGGTGTCACGGTGTTAATTTTTCAAAGGAAATTTTTCGAAACTTTTAATACCCGTGATGGCTAGAATCTGGTTGGATCCTATCAGCCCTTCACTATACCGATCTTTTCACAATTCCAAAGCTTGAGACAATAATGCTAAGTGAAAGAAACAACACTTCGATTAAAACCAAGCAACACACCCAAAACAGTTCACCCGTTGTGATCGGAGTTTCCTTTGCACTAGTTAAGGGTTCGGATGAACCCACACTGGATTCGCCTAGCTAAGGTTAAGGGAGGTCCACAAACTTTCCACAACTCCAATCGGCTTGATGGATGAAGACTGGCCTGAAGGATGAAGGTTGGCACTAGGCTGCAAGAACCGTTGGCACTTGACGGGATTGGGCGCGGGGTACCGTGCCTGCTGACGTTGCTGTGGAACAAAAGGGGGTTTCGGCCCTGTGGCGCGTGGCACACGGCTAGGGCGCCTGGCTGAACCCTGCTGAATACGGGGAGGCTGTCCTGAGGCGCGTGGCACCTTGCTGAGGTGCCTGGCTGAACGCTGCGACGCTAGAGGCCGCGCCCTGGGGTCTGTTGTGCACCTGGCTGACGCTGCGGCGCTAAGGCTGCGCCCCTGGGGTCCTGCGGTGCGCCTGGCTGAAGGACGGAAGGCTGAAGGTTGGGCGTCAAGGGCTCAAGACCCTTCGATTGACACCTCTGGAAGATGCTTCAAGTGGTTGGGCGTCGGGAGGAGGGGTCCTCGACTGAGGCTGAGAAGAGGCACACGGCTGAAGGCACCTGAGGAGGTTAACGGTGCTAGGCTCCTAGCGCTCGGCTCCTACACTGCACCCGTGGCTGCACCTGGTCGGTTCTGCACAAGGCTCTTCTCTGCACTCTCTCTCTTGGCTCTGCAAGTTCCTCTCTCTCTCCAGCAAGTAGGAAGGCCGGCCTTTAAATAGACCTGGCCAGTTGGCCTCCAAACCTAGGAGACGGTTACGTGTAACCGTTCATGCTCACCGGGCACTGGGCACTGGCGTAACCGTTCCCGCACGTCAGGCGTAACTGCTCCCGCGCGCTGGATGCGGGGCGTTGGGCGTAACCGCTCCCGCGTGCTGGGGCACGTGGCGTAACCGCTCCCTGGTTGGGGCGCGTGGCGCTAGCCTGCCGCGCCCGATAAGCGCGGGGCGCTGTCGGCCGTCGCCCGGGAAGCGCGGGGGGCTGTCCTGCGCCCGCCCGAGAAACACGGGGCGCTGTCTGACATGCGCCCTGCTTCCACCTGGCCTAACTGATGCCAGCCCGCAGGGTGCGGGTGTGCTGGCCCTAGCGCACAGCAGGGGCCACTACCTGTCCCCTGGGGCTGTAACCAACACCCGGCTAGGCGCCAAGTGTCCTGGCCGGTTCCTAACTACCTGGACCAGCCCTGTCCTGGCCGAACCCACTTGGCCAGGACCTAGAACAACCTAGTCCTACCCCGGACTCAGGTCACCTTGACCCTACTAGGTCCAAACCACACCTAACCTAGGGTTAAACCGATTTTGTCTTGGTCAAGCCTAACGGACCCACTTGACCTAACCCATGCCTGGCTAGTTCCCAACCAACTAGGCTCGGTTCGACTCAACCCAATTTTACTCATATGTCTAACCTAGACACGACCTAGTCTCGACTTGGACCTAACTTGACTAGACCTAGGTTCACATGACTTGGCTCGGGTTTATAACACACCCGGCCATTACAAAGACGCATATGTACATGGACTAAGGGTATGATACACATGATGAAGCACGCCAAATGGTGGGGGCGTGTGGGCACCCGCGCCACGAACTTACGTCCGTGTCAGACTGATGATATCAGGTTATGCATTGAATGGAGATTGCAATGAAGCACTCTCTATGTTTGCCCTCATGCAGCAAGCAGAAACTGCACCAAATGACTACACATTTACTGCTGTATTATCTGCATGCAATCATGCAGGGCTGGTCGATGCGGGCAGAGAATTCTTTCGATCAATGAGAGAAGTTTATTGCTTAAAACCAAGGACGCAACACTACGCATGCCTGGTTGATCTCTTCTGTCGTGTGGGGCTCTTGACAGGGGCATACGATTTGGTTAAGGAAGTGGGTATGGATGAGAGTGCTAGAATATGGGGATCGATATTGAGTGCGTGCAGAGTCCACTGTAACTTAACACTTGGAGAAGTAGTGGCTAAACGTTTATTCTACTTGGAGCCAGGAAATGCAGCAAACAACATGCTTCTTGCAGGTATTTATGTGGCTGCTGGTAAGAGAAAGGAGGCTAATGGGATTTTGAGGTTGGTGAAGGAAAATGGTCTCATCAAAAGTCATGGAGTTAGTCGGATTAACACACTGGTCAATTACACATGGGTGGAAATGACTCTTGTTTGTTAGGCAAGTCCTTCATTGACATGAGTGTAAAGGTTATATCTCGGTTTAGAGGAGAGAAGGACAGCTTTTCTTTTTCTTGGGTATGAGGGGCGGCGGAGGCCAAAGCCAGATGCACTCTTTGGATATCGAACTCACGACTCTCAACTTGTGAGGCGATCTCGGCCCCCTATTGCTCGGTGTGCAAGAGACGGACGGCTTTTGCTTAGAAAATTGAGTGGTTCAGTCAGGCTCAGGACAGGACACTACACAAGGTCCATGTTTGTCCATAAACCATAATTATATCCGATAATCAGGTCCAAACCGATCAATGTTGACCAACTTCAACCTGGATACAAAACTGCAATTAGATCCACCCCGGACCCACATGGCCCCAAGGCAAAAGCAGAGAGATCTGGCCTTTCGTTTCTCTCTCTCTCTCTCTCTCGGTGTGTGTGCGCGCGCGCGCTCGCGCATACGTCTGTCTTGAAATTGGGGTATTGGCGTCAAGTAACCACGAAATAAGGGGGATCACTGACTTAAGAGTGTTTTATTGCTATTTTTGAACGATGGCAGGCAAAAGCAAGTCGAGCAGCCAGGCGAAAAGCAGATTGATTTGGACCAAAATAAAGCCAAAACCTCATCTGAAAGTAGCATACCTTAGGGATTCTCATCTTTTTACGGTACGTATTGGTTGGATGACCCCTTGTCTTTCCTCATTAAATCTGAGGTTCAGAATTCAGTAGTTCCCCACATGGGTATTAAGAAATCGTCATTCTTTTGAGCTTTGTATTCAATGCGTCAAAAATTGGTGTCTCTGAATTGTTTGTTTGGTTACCTAGGTCTAGCTCTTTAGAAGATTAGTTGCATGCAACTGAATGCAGTGCCAGCACAAATTGATCAAATATTGTTATCATTTTTTGCCTAAAGATGCAAAGAACCTTGAGTTTAATGTGGATGATCTGGTGAGAAATCCCTATCCTTATCTAGAGGAGGTGGAATCTTGTTGTTGTAAATTTGTGGCGCCCTAACCAAATGGTGTTTTCATGTTATTTTGTTGCCCGGGATGCCATTTACAGAGGAATTGTGGGACAATGATATTTCTACGCTTCTCAAAAGATGATATCGACATTTTTCTAACAAAAGGAATGCGGTGCTTCTGAAGGCAATGGGCATAGTGTGGAACGGGAAAAAATGCACAGTAATAAAGTCTTGGGAATGCGCTTACATTAGAAAAGTGTTCTGCATTTTGATAATCACAAAAAGTGGAAAATTTTGTCCTTTTGTTGACAATTAGTTTAATTTTTCGATTATACGCTTTCGTTGTTGCCTCCACTTTGGCCATTTGTTTAAATGAGAGAATATCGTTTAAGATGGTTTGGACATATAGAAAGAAGATCAAAAGAAGAACGTGTAAGAAGGTACGAAAAACTAAATTTGGAAAGTATTAAAAGAGGTAGAGGATGACCACAAAAGTGTTGGAAAGAAACAATAAAGAATGAACTAGCTTATTGTGAGTTAACTGCTATCATGGCACACGATAGGGATCCGTGAAAACAAAGAATCCATGTAGCCGACCCCGTCTAGTATGGGAAAAGGCTTAGTTGTTGTTGTTGTATTTTTTTATTAAGTTGTTAGACTTTTTCACTACTGGAGAATCAAAGGCTTTTATTGAAGCTGCTGAATCTTTAGGCTTTGCCCATCAATGAAGTCTTGGTGCAGCAAAAGGGGAAGCTTATAGGGACAATGATAGGGTAGCTCTTCAAGAGCCAGTGCTTGCTGAAAGCCTGAAAGTATATGGAGATCTGGACTAGACAAACTATTCAATGGCATTGAAGTGCAAGGACAAGTTGCAGTTGGTCTGAATCCAAACATTTGATTTTATAGGTAAGAAACAAATTGTAGAGATTTGCCTAGACTTTATCTTCCTCAGTTAATAGTCTGAGTATACCATACATAAGCATGTTGTCAATCAAGGAACCTTGGCTATTGGCTTAATCACTCTGCCTTCTTATGAAGTTCGTTTTCACAAGTTCTGTTTATTTATGGAGGTGAATTGTAAATGTATGGGATATCTAGGGTCTTTAAGGTTTTAGATAGTAGGTCAATTGATTTTTCTCGCATTGAAACTGCAGTTATGTTCATTCCTTCTATTTCTTCCCTCTTGTTTGTCTAGGAGGATTTAAGTATATCACAGGAAGAAGAAATCTTAGAGAAAATGTTACTTGTCCCCTACGGTGGAGGGGTCGAATTCTGAAGACAATGGTCTAACTAGTCAGAGCATAACCACAGACTACATAACATGTTCTTTTTCATTTTATGGCGAGGATAATCTTCTTTGGAAGGCATCTATTGGAGCCAGAGAGCGAGACTCCAAGTCTAGGACACTTTTTCCCAGGACCAGTCCTGGCTTTTCACTTGCACAAGGGGGATAATGCTTGACTGTATGTTGAAGTGCCCATCTGTTGTGTGACAGCTTAGGCCGCTTCCCACTATTCTAAGTTGCTAACCACTCATCTCTACTCTTTAAACAATCTGTGCCATTTTTTCTTAATCAGTTCACATGTGATAGTGTTGCATGCCCTCCCATGACTACCCAGGCTGTCACACATAAACTTGGCCATTTTGGACCATAAGAATTGCATTAAGTGCACTTGGGGTCTGAATCATATTACTCCTTGAAGGATAACCACCTGATTAGTGGTCTTCAAGAACTCAATGATCTACAGCTTCAATTATAATTGGCCTGGGATCTGCCCAACCCAATGCTGATTTCCAAGAAAGAAGGCACTAAATGCACTGCAAGTGACATGCAGATTTAGTTTTTCAGCATCATGTGTGGAAAAGTGAGGTTTATGATTGATATAGATCAGTTGCATCATCTTTTCACCAAGCTCTTAGACATCTCTTAATAAAACTAGGATAACTTATTCTGTACTACCCCTGAATATGTCTGTGTTACTATTTGCATGTATGGTGCTACCATGGTTAATTATAATTATACTTAAACCCATAATTGGTAAATGAATGTTTCCCAACTGGTGCTTTATCTCAGTAGTACAGGCTGCTGCATCCTTAGACTTCTTAGATTTCATCCTTCATTTTCTCCTTTCAGATACAAGGTTGGTCAGCCGTTCGGAGCACATATTGATGAAAGTATCGACTTTGAAGATGGACGCTCAACTCAATACACGCTATTGATATACTTAAGTGGCAACTCGGGGATAACTACAAAGAATGGTACAAATGGCAATCAGAATTCTTTGCATGATCTAGTGGGGGAGAGACTGTCTTTTATGATTCGCGAAGGCGCATAGTGGCTGAGATGAGCTTTATTATAAAGTGTGGTTTGTTCTACTTACAGATGATATTTGCATGTTGCTTAATTTGGTGTTTACTTAGAAACCCCTCTGAGCCTGTTTCACACAAACTCGTCTTATGTTGTTTCATATCACATTATTGTTGTAAGAAAGGGATCATGTCTACTTAGCTGCACCTAGTAAGAAACTTCATCAGAAGCTTCACAATCATTAAGGCCAAGGCCTGATCTGATCAGTCTCGTGGTTTTCAGGTTGCCCCTGTTGAAGGGATGGCTTTGCTTCATCTTCATGGTGAGAAATGTATGGTACATGAAGCCCGGATTGTGAAGAAAAGTGTCAAGTATGTCTTACGGTTTGATGTTGTATTTGCTTAATGTTGTATAGACAATGGCTTGAAATTGGTTGGTATGAAGCACATTCCTTCTTATACTACAACAACAACAACTAAGCCTTTTCCCATACTAGACGGGGTCGGCTACATGGATTCTTTGTTTCCACAGATCCCTATCGTGTGCCATGTTAGCGGTTAACTCACAATAAGCTAGATCATTCTTTATTGTTTCTTTCCAACACTTTTGTGGTCGTCCTCTACCTCTTTTAATACTTTCCAAATTTAGTTTTTCTAACCTTCTTACAGGTTCTTCTTTTGATCTTCTTTCTATATGTCCAAACCATCTTAAACGATATTCTCTCATTTTATCCTCTATTGGTGCCACTCCTAATTTGTTTCTAATAACCTCATTATGTATACGGTCTTTTCTTTTATAACCACTCATCCATCTCAACATCTTCATTTCTGTCACAGACATCTTTTGTACATGTTGATGATTAACTACCCAACATCTTATATTTATATTTATAGTTTAATTGATGGTGATTTGGTGACCCTCGTTGCTCCTAGATATTAAACTTCCCTAGATGGTTGGATAATTTCCTTTAGCTTGATAACCGAGTGAGGTATAAACCCTTCATGCGGGCTCAAAGTTTTATCTGCATACAGAAAACAGATAAATCTCGAAACTCTTTTCTGAAATTTGGGTGTTGTTCAGGATGTGGCCTGCTTGAGGTATAATTAAATGTTTCTTCTACCACTTCAATTTTGGCGGAACTAAAGCCCCCTATTCTCTAGTGGATTCTCCGGAAGTAACGAATAGAAGGCTCATCAAATTCTCTAAGTTGATAGGAGTTATTGGCAATCACTTTACATGGTTCCTGTTCTAAATCTAAATGGAAGCGACTTCTATCAACTTACCATGAAGACAGACAATGCAGGTTGACATGATTCATATCCGAATCAAGAAATTGCAGTTTTTTTGTGATAAACAAGGCATTACTGTTCATCAAGATACCGTATGCACCTTGCTATCGAAGCTTGCAGCATGACCTTGAGATGAGATGCACACCCATAATTAACCAACTGAATTGAGCCTTGGGTGCAACAAAGTGCTATCAGAAAGAAAGAAGAAAAAGAAAAAAGCCAAACAAGAAGACAACAGTGAAGCCTAAACCTGTAACCACATGAGCCGACAGCACGTGTCTTTGAGGGGGGCAGACCTGAGCCAGTGAGCCCAGTAACCCCTACGCGTGCGTGGTTGGGTATAACTAGCAATTTTGGGTTCGATCTGGTGTCTGGGCCTGAATTGGGTACAATGGTGCATCGCATGGAACTCCAACTTCCATTGTTCTTTTCTTGGTTCTTCACACATCCGATTGTTTTGTTGTATGTTGAATGCATGTTTTGACTTCTATAAAGTACCAAGAGAGCACGCAATGGAGAAAATGTTTGTATGGATGGGCTCCACGGATAGGTTCCTCTTAAGAGATAAACGAAAGGCAGGGTTAACTCTGCCCATATCCAAAGTTGGTTCACAAGGGGATTTATATTTTTTGGGGGATTCATGTTTGTGTGCGTTGCTAATGGATTGGAATAAGTCCTGTAATTATAGTGACACATGCAAATTTTGACAACCATCAAGTTTGGGCATCGTGATCAATCTTTGAAAAGAAAAATGACTTCCCTTCTCTCATTAGTGGGAGGTGATATAAGGTATGGATTCTTAGAATCACACACGGTTATTCATTTCTCTTCTTCTGTCACTCGCAAGATATCATATTAGCATAGCATAAATATAAGAGAAGCAGATATGGTGCACTTCCCAATCGTGTTTAAGTGTCTGTCGATCTTATGTCGGGTGTATGATAAAAGGAGTATTTGTGTTATATACTGTTTACTTATTTGTATGCATATAATGCAAGTACATGTCCTTTTCTATATAAACGAATCATCTTGCTGAATCTCAGTTTTCTAAACATGGTTTCTCCGTAACAAACATTATTTGCCAAATGATCTATCAACCAGTGTGAAGAGACGACTTCTTAGGATGCGTACGTGATATTTGAGTTGGATATAGTGTTACTAAATCCATCTCATTTAGCAAATCATGTTGTACTTGGAGTACTAGTGGAGCAGCCAACCCAAGTATGAACGCTAAGAGAACAGTAACTTGGAGTTTAATCCATGTATGTTTATTAGGTGTAGTTAATAAATGTAATATACAGTTTCTATGCTACTTGTTATAAGAATGTCGTGCATATATCTTAATATGTATGTTTAGTCATGAAATTACCCATAATATTGTCAAATAAATTATCCTTTTTAGTTGAGGCATACTTTGCAATTGATGTGTGTTGGAAACCTGATTATGTCCTGGGCAAGTTCAACAACAAGAAAGCAGGTATTATGGTCCGGCTGTTGCTTCTTGTCTGATTTGCGGCCAAGGTCTATGAATCCTTCTTCCATTCTTGCTCTTGCTGAGGTGAAGCCACTGGGTGCATGAGTTTCCCCTGAGCATAGTTGAAGAAATGCCTTCACATGACACAGAGTCCTGTTGGTGGTGATTTAAGCTGCACTATTACTCCAATTTTTCTTTCAGATGCATGAGCTAACAAAACAAGATATAAAGTCTTCCTTGGAACACTCTGTATTCTAAATACTGTAGGGTTGGATAGCCGATAGTCCGTTACAAAAATAATTACCAAGAAATTATATGTTCATGAATGTCAATCACCAATTGCTGGATCTGCTCTCTACAATTGTGTCTGTAGCTACTGTTCTTTTTGTTCTAGTGTCCAGAGCAGGCCAGGAATAGTTTGGGAAAATGCAACAGATTGCAATATTTGGACTCCAAAGAGAACTCCATGCGAAAAGGTAGTTCGGGAATGAAATTTATCAACGTTTAGAAATGAACGAAGCATATGGGGCTAGTTAGACATTGAAATAGCTTTTTCACCAACCACCATCTGATTAATTCATCTGAAGTACTAACGTTGATTGTCATATTGTCATATGCAAACATGAGAAATAAATGCTGTAATACCTGTTCTCTGATGGGTGAACTGTTCAACCATATGTAAAAAACATAGATGAGTTAAAAGATATCAACGGGTGCACTGCACAAGATCGTCTATGCTACCACTTAATATAAACGTCGGGAATATCTCGTCTTTGAATACAGCTTAGATTAGCTGACCCAGTCTATTGGTTGAGTCCAATCGAAAGTCTTCTAAAATTTTGGATACATTTGAGTATCAACTTCTCACTGGAAAAGAAAAGCACGATTTTGTTAAAAGGGTAACTGGAATATGGAATATGTAGGGAAACTGCAAAAAACAATGAAAGGAATTGATATTGTAGCAGATAAGATTAACTAATAACTTACTTTGGACTCAAATCCTACACAACCAATAAGAGCATCCTATTTTCTCAGCAGGGTCTCATCTTTAATACCTTAGCAGCTGCCAGGAGCTCGCAAATGGATGAAAAGATCCCAAAAGCTCATGAAACTCGGTGCACGAACAACAGGAGGATAACACCATTTGTCGAGATTCTCATGTAGGCACTAGACATCTGATACTAGACATGCATATGCGTTTTGGTCTAGACGCTAAGACAGTGAAAATCTAAACCCTAAGAATCCACATACACGTTTAGTTGGGCAGCTTAGATCTGATGTAGGATCTGAACCATCATATGTTAGGTGCTAATTCCTTTTCTCGAAGAATTATTAGAAATGTTTAATACAGCTCCTGGTCAGTCACTATCCCAACCCTGAAAGAAAGTAAACTGAACATAGCTAACATGGTTTCAATGGTTTGCACAAATATAAATCAAACACCACCAAATTGTATGATGAAAGACATTAACCACTTGAGGCCTACTTGTACTGCTCTGTTGAAGCCACCAATACCTCGTCTTTGAGGAAGCCACGAGGAAAATACTCCAGCAAGATAAAGCACTGCAAGATTTTTCTTCTACCTCCTGACCAGATAATTCTGAGGTTCATAACACAGTGGCAAATTTAGCCATCTTTCATGGTGAGGCTAATAGCCATCAAACCGTTTAGGATAGGGTGAATAGCTCATGGATTCAACCAGGGCGACAAATTTTCTGTTGATTTGTTAAATTTAACTTGGCTTGGACGCCCCACATCCGCTCAATGTGGCACTGCATCCAGTCAAAGAAGCTAACACACTATTTAGCAGCACTATCTAGTAAAATTCTCTCTGAAATGATCGAAACCAGAAACTTTTCGTGGAACAAGAGAAAATTTCATCTCATATTTGTGCTAATGAAATGAAATTCCAGTGTTTGTAAGAAGGTCCACCTTCACATAAAGTAAAAGAGAGGAATGCTCATGAACAAGATTATTTCACCGGCAGTGGAGAAATAACCGTTAAGGCGAATGCGCCGGTAAGCGAACTATCAGCTCAGCAATAGAGAGAAACGAACTAGAGAAAATCATTTAAATGAATACATGACGCATACAACAAAAACAAGCAAAGGTAACCGCGCACATTTAAGAACAGGCTTTCAGATTATCTACTGTGAACTTATCTTACAACAGGAAGAAAAGGAACGAAGGAGAAAGAACCATATGCAGAGGGGATAACCGAGAGTAGCAAGATTCACAATCACCTGAACTACAGACTGATTTTCCAAGACAAGGAAAACTGTACATTTATTTATCTGCTTTTTCTTTTCTTTTCTTGCTTGAGGAGCTAGAATCATTCCTTGCATTTGATCGCACTTCAAATGCCAGAAAAGATAAGGGCAGGGCGATCATTTATCCTTGATCATAACTCTGGCAATGAAAACTACAGTACACACCCTAATTTCATCATAATACAGTGCTACAAATCCCATATCTGAAGAATTCATACACAAGAGGCGGAGAGTTTAAGGGGAAGGATGGCATTTGTATCTTTTCTTTGCGAGCACACAGAAGAGAAGTTACAGGGGAACCAGAGGACAGCGCCCTCACTCCAGGAAACCTGTTTGCCGGAAAATGGCGTTCCTCACCTGGCGGAGATCCCTCCCTTTTAAAGTTCGACCAACCCCTTCGAGCACCGAAAAAGCCGTGTTGTGCGACCTAGCCAAGTCGCGTGCAACCATCTCATGGGGCGGCAGTCTCTCCTCGTTCACATCATCATCTTCCTCGGCAAAATCCGGCATTTTCGACAGCCTATGTCTCACCTTGATCCAACCCGGAACGTTCACCGGCGCTGATTGGGGGAATTGGCCAGGAGACCCCCCTTTCCCGCCCGAGAAATTGCCGGAGCCAGAACTCGTCCGCGATAGAGGAACCGGTACAGAAGGCTGGCGATCATAAGCTGAGACCCGTTTCGGATCGACGGTGGCTTTTCGCTGCACGAAGGACCGGTTTTCATTGGCGAGCGCCGCCGAGAGGCCGGACAGCCCAGGCTCGAAGGCGTGCACACGTCGTCCATTGCCAGAGGATACAGGGAGCGGAGATACCGGAGAAGAGGGGGAATCCGTCCCCTTCTTGATGGAAAAAAAGGAATCAGGCGACGCAGGGGTGCCGGAGGTATCAGAAAAGTCGCCGCACCAGACAACGTCTCTCTCGTTCAGCTCTAGGGCCGATGAGTCAGAGTCCGGCTGTTTGAGTAGGCCAAGGAATCGTATAGCAAACGATCTTCTGTTTCTGCGAGGCATGGCCCCTTCCATGTCTTCGGAGAACGTCTTGACGGCGAGTTTCACGGCATCGGAATGTCGATCGGCGATAGAGAGAGAGAGAGAGAGAGAGAGAGAGAGGGCGCGCGGGGAAGAGGAACGAGGGAAGTAGGACGGCCTGCCGCTCGCGGCTAAAAAAAGGTGGTCTGGTGTTTGTGGGCCCATCTTGCTGGGGGTGCCAAGTCAGCGGAGATTTGAAGGCCGATGGGTGTGGCGGCACATCCGACGTGGACCAGAAGGCGTAATGAGTCATCTCATCACTAGACGGATGATCTCGCCGGTGTTCTCTCCGATGCCGTTCATCAACGGCCGCAAAGCCGTGCTTAGTCCGTCCCCTTCTCAATTATGAAGTGCTTCTTTCTATGAAATTTCAGGTCGAAAGTCGACCGTCGGATCATGAAATCGGGCGGTCACGAGTCAGGTGAGCCCGATAGAAGAAGAGCAGCGGGCGCATGTTTCCATTATTTTATTTAAGCAAATAGGACGAGAGTGCGAGTTGGAAGATGAGAACCTACACTCCGAGTCACAGAGGCTATACTCAAAGTTGAACGTCGTGAGTTCCAAACCCGGGGTGTGCATGCCTGCCTTCGTCCTTTTCATAAAAAGAAAAAAAAACTTCGTATAGCCTTACTCCATTCAGATCCCTCCATTTGGTTTCGTGTCGTGTCATTCACAAGTTACTCCACTTTTTTACGTTTTTTTATTGTAACAAAGTTAGTTTTTACTTTTTTATTTTACAGTGGTAGGCAACATAGAAAAGTAAAAAATAACTTTTAATTTTTCAGTGGGTATGTTCTTGCATCATTCATTATTTTCTCTTGATCAAGCGTGATTTATATTTGTTTACATATTAACTAGTTTGCGTAGCCCAGATTCTCTAAATGGCTAATTTATTCGTAAATTGTTGCTTTATTGCATTTTCAACACCTCACCGTTACCTAAAATTGCTGCACACTTCCAACTTGTGAAAAATGTCTTATCATTACAGTGAGAGACATACACGCTTTTAATTATTTCAGTTTATATGTATTTGAATGAATCAAATATTTAATTCATATCATTCAACTAAAATACTCATCGTACTTCATTTAAGAAACAATATCATTTTCATAAGGAACTCGTTTGATCAAACAATTAAGCACGGTTCCACCACCCTGCTTATAGATGCTGGGTTGGGCACAAACTGTTTCGACTCTAGTAACTTTATATATCATTGTCAATGTCTTTTTGAAGTGAAAATCCAAGTTGCAATTTTCACTAGATTTAAGCAGCAAGTAGATCAAGTTCTTTGCCGACCTTCCTGCTTATATTGCCTCATCCGATTGCCGATTCAATGGGCAGGCCTTGGTTCTTTCTTATATTCTTTCAGAATGGACCTTAATTCCTATTAAAGTGTGAAGATATGCTAATTAATCCATAATGGGAGGATTGTCCCAACTGTGGACTGTGCCTTATAGGTGCCACACAAGTGTACCAAGAAGTTGTACGCAACAACAATAGGGCTCTAAAATATACATAAGTATACTATGTCTACACCTTGGTCAAGTATAATATTTCCTTTACATTAATTAACACTCTCAAGCAATGTACAGTCTCACATATTCATAATTAGTGTGTGTATGTATGTATATATATATACGTGTGTGTTGTGTAAATCAACCAAATACAGTGAAAGAGAAAAATAATACGAGGATGGGATAGTTTATAGGAGGAAAAGGCCCACTTGGCCACTCTTTCCTCCTATTTTAATCATATCACTAAGTTTCTTACGTCTGTAACTTGCGACATTTATATGGCGAGTAAAGTTTTCAACTTTGGGTTGGTTGGTGTGGAGCTCCAAGTGACGTCCCATGGTGAGACTGAATAATATTTCTAGCATTTGACACGATTTTTTTTCCCCGGAAAAACTCATGGCTTCGTTCGTTTGGTTACATTTGATGGGGTCGCTACTTCGACGTACTTTCTCAAAGCCATGCATGCCTCTATGATATTGCTTAGAAGGTGTATTACTTGCACCTCTTCAATGATGCCTTTATTTATCATGGAAGCATTAGTGCACTTGATTCTTTAACAGCATGGTCCTCCACCTCAGGATTAATTAATTAATTAACGACCTCAGTGCATTGTCTCTGTTCTTTCCTGTATCTACTCCTGTACTGTTTGTGACATACTATGGCTTAAGATATAGTGCTACAGAGTGATATTTAGCTTGACAAGTGTATTATACGAAAGCAGCTTCATGGGCATGGTTCTCAATAAGCTTACTTCTCTCTCTCTCTCTCTCTCTCTCTCTCTCTCTCTCTCTCTCTCTCTCTCTCTCTCTCTTGTCGTTTCCATCAATCATGTTGAAGAACGTTGACATCCATAAAGCCGTAAAGCATGTCAAGGCCCCAAGATCGGCCGGTGAGCGGAGCATGTGTAATGGAAAGCGTCCAAAAGAGAATAGGTTGTATTATCAGCTGGTGAATACGACAACTAGCATCCCTAATCGGATTCTGGTCTAAATGCATATGAATGGCAAGGATCTTCTCTAATTCTACAAGGGACCTGATGCAAGACGCATGACATCATCTAGCAGACGTCAGCCTCTTTGAATTCGAAATGAACCACAACATGCAAAACCACAGGTTTGGAGGCTAGTGATGAAATCCCCAAAGAAACACTCCAAGAGCAAGACCAAAATTAAGGCGAAGTGAAGCACTTGCTCTTCCTCACGATTTCGGGGAGAAGAGAAATTTCAGAGCCCAGCCCCAGTCACAATCTTAATCAACTATTGTTTAGGCAGCTATTTCTGAGTCCACGTAGATCGGCCACTGGATTTGGCTGGCTCATTTAGTGAAGTCACAAATCGTGCCCTCCCTGACCAGACAAGTTCTACTCCCACTACGCCAATTGCTCACTTTCTTAGTGAATGCAGGCACCACCGGAGATTGCATTGGTAGCGATGATGATGATCTTTCTTATGTCAAACGCCTCTTGTTTAGTGGATGGATGTACTTGTTTTTGGTGGTCAACAACGTCGGCTGTCCCCTCGACGCTTTTGCCTCCAAGCGTCCCCTGGAGTGGAGTACATGAGTGATGTGCCCGCAGATTTCACCCCACCGGCAGCCGTCATCCCAACATAGAAGAGAAATCGAACTTCCCTTCCCAGCAGTTCGGAAGCACCGCTCACGGCTCGCTAAGGACAAAAACACATTAAGGTTTTCTAATGTAAATGGAAAATGCGTTATTTGCAAACAAATTGGGACCAAACTACAAAAAGATTGTCGGTGGAAAGCACCCTCCTTCTTCGGGAACGCTGCTCTTTCTCTGCACTGAGTTCCTTGAAGGTGGGTCAAATCAAATGTTTTCGACACGAGCGACAAACTAGCCTTCGTTTGTAGACGATAAGCAGCCTAGTGGTTCTCTAAGTAATTAATTGCTACCCACTTTCTCTCTCCTCTCAAAAGGTTCGAATCCTTGTCCTAACCTATCATGTAAGCTTCTCTTGCAGCCGTCTTCTTTACTTCATTGAAAGTTCAATTGAAACAGCCCCTATAATATGCTCCTTCCACGTGCATAGATAGTGTAAACAGGCCCAACGGCATCGATCCATCCATCCAAGGACTCCCATCACTCGGCGACCTGAAATAAATGGATTCTTGTTAGATCATATTTAAGATAGTTGCCTCTTTTTTCTGTTACAATGGGGGACCGAAGCCAGATGAAAGCTCCGGCTGTCAAATTCATGACCTTCAACTCGTGAGTCAAACCCCAATGCGCTCTTGGTGAATATAAATGCCATTCTGCATATACGGGACGTAGGAGAACAACTTATAACTAAAGTACTTGAGGCATAGCCAACGGACAAATCAAGAAAAAGAGCCACCTTGCAGAGGAAGCTTTGATCCTTCAAACCCTTTCAATTCATCTTGTCTGAACTGGTTCTTTAATCAAATCGTTTTTCAAAGTGATTTGGCTGATTGAAAATGCCCTTAAGAGGATTTAAAATTCCAAACTTTAGAAGAAAAAAGAATAATGAACAACAACTACCCTTTCTCCATGCAGGATGGGGGTCTCTCCTACATGGATTATTTTATTTCTATAAAGCACAACAAAAGCTATGTCATTTTTTCTTTTCACACTTTTAATGGTCTTTCTCTTCCTTTTTTAATATTTTCTCCCATCTCACCAAAACCTTTTTGATCGCCTTTTTATATATCCAAGCTATAATAACAAATAATTAATAATTAAAATAGAAAACATCTAAATCTGAATCGTCAATTTAGTTCAAATGGGTTGATTCAATTTTATTGTGACAATACTGTTCTAAACCAAGGAATTTCTTTTATTCAACATTTTCCATAAGGCATTTACTATGATTTGACTCACTTTTCAGCAGCTTATACGGTACTATAAGTTCAATCCAATAACTAAGACTTGGTGGCCTTACCAAGAATTGAGGCCCATGAACAGTGTCAATGCACACGCCAGCACCAGGAGGTAATGTAAGATCTGCACATGGTGAGACAGTAAGAATATCTGCAACAACAATTTTAATGGACCTGTCAGCTGTTGTGATGCTTCCGAGCTTGCTGGAAGAGCCCCTTGACGATTGCACCTGCTCAATCTGGTTGACCTGCACATAATACAGCAACGCCTAGCTTCTGAAACATTTCCCATAGGAATGACTGCCTATATGGATTTTAAACTCGAGAAAGCAGATACAAGCATAAAATAAGAACTACGACACATATATAAGGAATCAACACCAATTCAACCACTAGAATTATATAACAAGGGTTTGGAGACAGCAGGGCCCAAGTACCAATTCAAGTTATATATGGAAGCACCACGGCTGCAGGAAGCGCTTGTCTAGGCCGAGAGGGAGTTTCCAAAACAGGAACCTTGTTAGCAGAAAATTAAGAAACAGTCGTAGTTCTGCATTGACATTCATGCTCATATTATCACACCTGCTCTTTGGCTACTCCTCACCATCAGGTGTGATAATAGGAGCAGGAACGTCAACGAAGACAATATTAATTTAATTCAAACTCAATGAAATATCTAACTGAAATAAATATTCATATCAAGTTCTAAACAATATGCCCAAAATGGTGCGGGGCCTACCTGACAATAACTCCGAATAATAAGATTTTCTAAATTGTATAACACTTATCATATCATCTAAAATAAAAATACAACTCTATCCAACTCCTACTATGCTCCGTGTACCTTGTAAGTGTTAGCTTTAGGATGAACGCTAAAATAATAGAGTAAACTCCTACACATAGCTCAGTAGGAAGGTTAAACATCTTTAAACATAATTAATACTAAAAGCATGCATAATTTCACAATCATTTCATAAAAAAAATCACAGTTTCATCTTTAAATCATGATGCCAAATTCATACTCACACATTCACACAAGCATACACACATCATTAGTTATGATAATCACAACCCATATTGTGTTTGCCCCAAAGATCACGAGAGTCGTTCGACCCTCCCTAACGTGATCTCGGTAACCTCGTTCACAAAGATAACCACGCCAATTCTCACGGAAGAGTGCTCGAGAACATACCCTATATTCGCCCCAAGTCGGATCGCCCGAGTGACCTGCAAGTCTCTAGAGACCCCACACAACCTATACAAGTATGACTTATATATTCACACATCATTACATTTCTAAAACCAATTATAATTTATTACATTCACAAATCATATCCATATCCACAAATATCCAAAACCAAATCTATAGCCATACAACATTTAAATACCATATTCATACAACCTATGCATATCAAAAATGCGCTTTATCAATCAATGTCATAAACACGTTCGATTTCAAAAGCATATCAAATAACCCATAATTACGACATCATTTTATAAATATCAATAAAATATTTATCAATCATTCATATTTAAATATATCTAAAACAAGAAAATTACTTCTAGCATGATTATATAAAAGAATGTATAACCCATTGGGACACTCTTATCACCGCTAAATCCTCTAATTTTAATATTTAAACAATTACAAATAATTAAAATATTAAATTTTATTTAACTATGAATCCAACAGAGTAAACCATATCCAAATTGGATCTCAAATGACCTTAAAATCACCCAAAACCCAATTTGGATCTGTTTAAGCTATCCTAGATCCGAATTGATACCGAGATCTATATTTGATCTAAACTGAGTGACATAGTAGGTAGATTGTGTCACTGTGTCAACAAAGAACCTACAACTACTAACACGGGTCATGTTTGAGACCCAAAACCCATTTCAAGACCCAACTCAAACCTGATCCATTTCCGACATAGAACCTATTTTTGACATGTTTTGACATAGAACTGTTTCTTAAAATGTCACATGAGGACACGACACGACACAAAACGGGACACGCTTAAAAGGGGTCGGTTCCCTTGGTTTTACGACATCGATTTTGTCAGTTTTTTGCGACGTTTAAGGCCAGCGATGGTCCCCAGCCGACTGCCTGCCCCTCCTCTTCCAATCCAACCTATGACCCGATCACTGATAACGGCGTTTTCGTCAAAAAATTTATGAAAAGCAGTAACTCGAATTTGAGAAAAATTTGATGAATCTACACTTGTTTTGAACCGAGTTTCACGTATTAAGGCTTGTTTTCGAAGGTTTACCATGAATAAAACAAAAGCCCTTTGATCTAACTCAATTTTAGCAACTAAAAATAAAAAATTTTACAAAAAAACAAAATCGGGGTTTTCTTACCGGATTCCGGTCGACTTCGACGTTCTCCTGCTGGTGAGGCTTCTTTCGACTGCTCCACAACAGACCGCCCCCCTGCCCTCTTATAGGGCTTCACCTGGATGGTAACCGGCCTCAATAGCCATTACCATCCTTGGCCAGCCAAGGACAACAACGTCCGGCGCTGCATTTCTACAACTCACATAAATCGGGGGTTGCTGTATTGATTGTAGTATCGAGAGGGTCTGGATCCAACTCACATCGTCCACATCATTACACATATTGCCTCATCTGATTGCTGATTCAATGGCCGAACCTTAATTCTTTCTTATATTCTTTCAGAATGGACCTTAATTCCAATTAAAGTGTGAAGATATGCTAATTAATCCACAATGGGACGATTGTCCCAACTGTGGCCTGTGGCTTATAGGTCCCACACAAGTGTACCAATGTCTCCACCTTAACAGCATGGGAACTATATATTAGCTGCCAAAAGAGGCGCCTAGGCAAGCCAATTTGTTGTAGTATATAACTTTTCTCTAATTATTTTTCTTTGATATAGAGTCAAATACATGGAATATGATTGCACAGAAATCCGATTCATTCTGAAGTATATATTCTTGTCTTTTGAAGAACTAAATGAACTTTTATAATTTCAATCCATGAGCAGAGTACCTGTTCAGCTGCTCAGCCCCACCAAGGGTCCACTTGCATCTCGTTGAGAGGCCCAGTAACTAGTCACCAAATAGCGCTTTTCAAAGTATACTATTTAGTACCTAGGAAATGGCCCTTGTGAAGGAAACGGTAAACCTACAGCTAGATTTCAAGCAGTTGTAAGTTGTAACTATAAGTACAAACTGGTGATTTATTGTCTGCTGAAATTAGCTAAACCAATCACAACTATAAATGCATCACCACATCAACATCAAGCAGCAAGAACTGCTATATAGCTAAATTATTAAACAAGACCCACTACAATATCAAAGCAAACAAATGCGTATTTGATGCAGTAATATCACACAAAGTGCAATAATGAAAAAATGAACGCTTGCAAGTTCAAAATAGTGCATAAATATCATTCTGATTGAAGAAATAGAAGATTTCTATCAGTTAAACATGGGCATGCCTCCCATATGCAACACACATCAGAGGTGGTGTTGTAAAGCAAGCATATAGTAAAAGCAACCAAAACCACGCCTTCTCCAACATTAATCGGGGAAACAAATGGTAAAATCATACAGTACAGAGAAAAGAAAAGAAAAGAAAAACGAGACTAAAAGTATTGCAGAAGTTATCAGATGAAAATATGACGTATGACCTGCTGTAATCCTTCATGGTTCACCACAAATTGCGATCTTTTCCAATCATCATGTGGTTCAAGTGAATTCCCTGCAGCTGGTGCAAGCAAATATCCTACCTTCAGGTAGGGCAGAGGTAGCTTCGAAACAAGAACTTCATCAACTTGGAACACCAAAATAGAGTAGTAGATGAGTAAATGAAGACGAAATCACTCCATTAGAAATGAAATTTGTAGAATTGTGTGCTTAGACCATGATTCTAGCTGACACTGGAGGTTAAAAAGCCCTTTGACTAGTACAGATGAGAAATGAGCATAGAAGAACAAAAGTAAAATACGAGGCAGGACGCCTGAGTATCAAAATTAACATAGCACATGCAACTTGTATGTAATGGGTGAAACAAATACATCACTAAGCTTCAAAAAGAAAAGAAAAAATCGTAATGAACTTAATCAACATTAAGCTTCAAAACGAAAAAAAAAGGAACTAACCTTGTTTTACATTTTTTTCCTGGAACAAAGTTTCTCCACAAATATAGTGGGACAGAAGTCAGAAAAAATGGAAAAATGCAAGGTTAGTTTTTGGTACTATTTCCCAACATTATGTATTGTGCTTGCCTCGTCTCTTTGCTATTACATAATCTAATTTCCCTGATGTAGTGGAAGCACACATCGACATGAAGACATAACTACCACAATATTCAGAAGTCATTTTGTACTAAGCACTAGCCATGGAATGCACAGTCGCAAGGCACTCTGGTAAACCTGCATGAACATGTAGCAGACACATGAAACGGTTGGTATCATATAACAAACTACACACTACACTCAAGAAAGAACTTGAAAGACATTAGTCTTGAATCATTCATATATCTCCCAGTGTCTCTTCTAAGACTGATTGGAACAAATATTTGCAAGATTTTCATGATACCCTTGAAACAGTCGAAATCTTCCTGGAAAGTGCAGCCAAACTGAATAACTTCTACAAAGCTTAACATAAGCCATACTCTACTGGGTACATAATGAGCTTTTAATTGCATCGTATCATGTGCATTCTGATGGACTACTTGGATCTTTCTTCTTTCATTTGTCATTTCGGTCACTCTCACCCTTTTACTCATCGGGGTCACAAAAGGACAGGTTTATGATATTTCATAGTTTACCATTGGGGTCGTATCTTCCCTAAGGTCATTCACTCTAGTCTTGACGTGTGAACAAAGATCGTGTCTCCTATCCACAAGAATGGGATCAAAAGTGGGGCCTGGATCATAATAGATTATGAATTTACAGGAGCCCCGCATCTCTAAGTGAAATGTACTATATTTGTCACAGATCGACAGGCAAACAACCACCCACCGGATTTCCTATGTGTTCAAAAAGGGTTACTGTTGTATAATTGACATAGAATACTAAGGTGAAAGGGGGGGGGGGGGGGGGGGGGGGGGCTCCGTTTGTTGCATATTCGTGCATGAAGCCAAATACTGGATTTAAGAAATAAGTTTAAAGAACTTTGTAGGCAACCTAACTCTACGTTGACAGTCTTCTCCAGCCTCATCAAGGATATTACGAATAGCTGGTACACAACTTACTGAATAATTTGGTTTCAAAGCATGAACAGCAGCAATATAAATAGCAGACTGACTGTATAGCTCATCAGGTACAATGTTTCTTGCACCAACTTGTCTTCCTATTCTTACTGTGTCTTCTGCTAAACCAATCAAGTATGACAACTGCTAAACCAACTAAATATAAATAGCAGATTGACTGACTGTACAGCACAACTTACTGAACTTAATTTCAGCGACATATAAAATTAAAATTGCATTTAAATGGCACTAAGTATGACAGAATAGAGAAAAATCAAATGAACCATATATCCACCGAGGATTCTTATTGAAACTAAAGGATAACTGAAAAAAGCAACGAACGAAAACTGTGCCCAGATTGTAAATTGCTCGATGGAAATCAAACTGCAGCCGAATCGCTGCACGGAACTGTAACGCAATAACGTGGTAGTAAATAGGGAAGTCAAACAAATCACCTCTACGGAATGGTCCAATTATTGTAAACATAGTACCTTGCTAATTACAGTTCTTACAATGGTTTCTTTTTCCTTAAGCGGGAACATAGCACTTAATTCCTGGATGTTCAGAACAGTCATAATCATCATGAATGCATAGAGCAAAGGAGAAGGAATACTTACGCTAGGCAATACAACATGCATGACACAAAAACAGATGAACTATGCATGGAGTAAGATGAATAAAAAGTACCTGTAGAGCAAGCCCCCAATTGTTAAGCGCCTATATCAATCAAACCTACGTTGCACGGATACGCCCAAATGGGTGATGTACCTGTATCCGGTACATATTGGTACACGTTTCGGTATGTCATGTATGTACCGATATGCCAAAACGTGTACCCAATTTGGGTACATCACGTACACTATTGGGTACTTATTGGATCGAGTTGTATGTATTTTTTATGTCGATCCAAATATCAAATTTAAAAGAATCGGGTAACCCTTTCTCTGTTGTCTGCTCTGTTTGGCCCATCACCGTCGGGGATTGCGAGCGAGTGCAACAAACAGAGTTGGCTCGACAATCGATGGACAATGACAGTTTGACGAGCGATGGACGACGGCAACCAGACGAGGGTGTAAACCCTCTCTCTTTGCTAATTGTTGTTTTCGTTTAGGTATGTATGCTTTTTATGAATCGTTTAGTGGGATATTGTTTGATGAAATACTTGATGACATGTTTATGAAATGCTTGAGATGTTGAGACCTCTTCAATGAGAAGAATATTTTTGTTTTTGAATTGGTGTTGTTTATATGCAAACTAAAATGTTTGATAAAATGCGTTGTGAATATGCAAACTAAAATGTTTGATAAAATGCTTTAACGGGATATCATTTTCGCCCCAATTTGCTTCCAGCGGAACATCAATAACTATCTTGGGTGAAGACCTGTTCACGATTTTGTGGTCTCTTGCTTCCATATTTAATTTCATATAAATTTAATTATATATAATTTATATTATTAATTTTTTTATATATTTTAATAGTGACATACCATACCTTAGATTTTCTTAAATTCACGTACTCCATACCATACCGTATCCATACCGGGTACACATATCCATGCAGCATAGAATGAAACATAAGATCGCATGAGACATTAATGAAGTGAAAAGAAGACTAACAAAATGAGTTTCAAGTGTAAACTGACCATGTACATGATTAAGAAAACTAAAAGCATAGAAAGACAAAAGAAGATAAATGAGGATCAAGTTGACTTTGCAGGAGAAAAAGAATATAAATGAGTAAAACTGTTGTATATAAATAAGAAAATTTATTTGGAAAATGGCAGGAGAAAAAGAAGACAAATGAGAATCAACTTGACATAATCATCTGATAAGAAGATGCTGAGTAACGAGCTGTATATGCTAATAAATTGATGAACACAACATGAATATATATGCCTTTGAGTGTATGAACATCATGGAAGAACCGACACAGTTCTCACATCAGGCAAAGCCAATGAAGGGTTGTGCCTAGGTCCGAAAGAACGCTAGTACCTGCGGTGGAGGATGGGGCAAATTAATAGACGATTGTTATGCCTATGCACTCAATTTTTCAAATTCTGGAGAGGCGCGCAGTCTCCGACTCGGCTCCATTGTGAATCCGCCATTGATTCTACTTTCGATTATGGGAGTTTCTAACTTTCTAACATAACCATCACAAAGAACGAACCAGCAAATGCATTCGGTACTTCTGCAAAAGTTGCTAGACAAGTTATCTTTACAATCAACAATAGCAAGAAGTTAGCATTTTCCCATACTGCATGGAGTCGGCTACAAGGATTCTTTCAGAGCCGTTAACTCAATATAAACTAGATCATTTTTGTTTCATTCAACACTTTACAATGCAAAGCATTAATGGCGCGTTTACTCATCCCTTCGTTGGGTTTGTGTTTTAAGAAAGAAGTTTCTCTCTTTGGCCTGGCTGGGGAGGAGGGAGAGAGCGAGCTTCCTAAATTTCCAACTTCCATTCATTCAACTGAGCGGATAATATTAATGCAACCGCAACTTCAACTACAATCGGTCGATGAAATTGATACGGGAACTTCAATCTTGCACCAGCCAACTGCAACTCCTACCACTAAAGAGGAAGGTCTCACCCAATTTCCGATGTTTATGTGCTTTCCGAGCCCATTCAAGTGATTGAATCTTGCAGTCACTACAAAAACGATCGCTCCACAAGATTCAGTCGCCAGCTCCAATGCAATTGAGCCACTGGGAGGAGGTGATTCAAGAACCCACATAATTAATTATGTGAAATTGATCATTGTTAGCACTCCCGAATGGGTTTGATTAGATAAGGAATTGCCTTGATCATTTGATCCTGTTTCTACACATGCATCACATAATTATTATTGCTGATCGGGACCAAAGCAAAGGCTGGGCAAAGCGGCAAAGTGGAGATCACACTTTCTTTACCGACACTCTCGAGTAATCATCCGCTGGCAGATAGCCTGGCCCCAACTTTGGTTGCCACAAGGGATGAGAAAAGAAGAGAAAAGAAAAGGTGACAGAAATTGAACGAAGCAGAGAATCGTATGACCGAGTCCTCTCAGGCTCCAAGCAATTCGCTTTCTTGAAGTTGATCTTCGGGTGAGCTAGTACCACCAGTTATTCAATATCAGAGCCCCAGAGGTAGGGCAGGTCGGGTCGCACCGAAACCCAAATCTTAACCAGTCCATTTTGAGTATGTTAATTTTTCTCAGTACCTGTAGCTTACATTTTAGTGTCTGGATGTGTTCTCCTCATGGGCAAGTCGATCTTAACCAGCCCAAGTTTTTAATTCATGCACTATGCCGAATCTAAACCTGAACCTAGACTTAGAATTACTTGGACCCGAACCGAATCCATGCGGTTCGCATCCCCATCTTTGTATAGCAGCAATATCAAATTAAAGCGGGGATGCATGTTCATAAGATTGTATATGTCCTAACATATTTCATGTGGTGTAGCTGATTGGCCAGATCTTTTTCTCACCCAGAGAGAGATGCACGAATATAGTGTAGCAACCAGGACCGTGTTCGTGGCAGGGCCAAGAAATTGCGTTAGGGAACCCGACAAGGACGTATGGTTCTTCAAAGCTGCAAACTGTAGGCCTACATATTATCGTTCACTAGCATTCTCCTTTCTGCACTTACTAATTCTCTCTCTCTCTCTCTCTCTCTCTCTCTCTCTCTCTCTCTCTCTCCTCTTCATAAAGAAGCTGCATTCTTTCTTTCATAGTAAATATGAAGGTGATGACCATATTTCGGTCCTAAGACAGCTTCAATTCGAAAGCTGTTGACTTCATGAATTTAATACCTTTTCTTTCTGATCGAGAGACTATTTGTCAATGTGGTGGCTGACTGGCTTATCTTTTGTTTTCACGTTTTTATGTATTGGCAAGATGTTCAATGGAGTGCGTCGCAAATTCCATGGTAATATGGGCTATGATTTGGTAGCTCATATCAAACTAGGTAAACCTGGTTCTACGAGTATTCAGACAGTTGTTTCTTTCCTGTTGTTCCTAGCCATTAGAGGAGAACTTTCATTACCTTTTGTTGGCTTCTACTCCATCTCATTATCATCTTGGTTGTTAATTTACATTTAAAAACTCTCAGATGAGAAAGACAAGGTAAATTCTGAAGGTACCAACGGCGGAAACGCTGGAGATGGAGCAGCGTTGATTGTTGAGAGCAAGTGGCAAGAGGGTGGCCTGGCCACCAGCAGTTTCGGGTTCCTGGAAGAGCTTGAGCACGACGAAGATAGTGATCCCGAACCGGCCTCTATTCGTCCAAACGATGCCAAGAAGAGAGAAGGGATCCATGGCCCGGTGGCTGGGTTCGTATGCGTGCAACTTGAGCTCGGAGGTACTGCAGCAGCGGCAGGCTTGGCCGACCACGAATCGGAGAGCCTCGCCTTGTTGAAAGCTATCCGAGCAATGGAGGAAACCAGAAGAAGGACGACTCTAGCAGAACTCTTCTCGCAGCAGCACCTCAACAGTGAGTTCACAACAGATTCCCGCGGAAAGAAGGGAGGAGGAGCTGACGGCGGTGGCGTGAATTCGGCAGACCCGAAGGTGTTGACCAGGTGGAACTCATAAACCCCAGGGTAAGGTGATAAGTTGGAATATGGAGCCGTTTTAGGACCAATTGCATCGTTCCATGTCAGACAACTGTATCAGTCAACATGCAGGTTTTCTGACCGGCCGAGACGATAGCGAACAAGACCAACCGAAAGCAAGCCTGCTGTTAAATTAACTTGAAGAAAAAGAATTCGAACGTTCACATAATTTTTAAAAATAAACTTCCAATTTAAGATAAAAAGTGCAATCTTTATTGTAAAATTTAGCCTTTAAATGCAACATGTATCGTAAAATAGGTATAGGATCCACACGAGCTAATATTCACATACATTTGATCTTTCAAATGCAGCTTATATCCAAGACGTTGCAGAGAAAGATCTATCCGGAGACAGGAAACAACAACAATTTGAATTTGAATGATACTACAAAGGCTAATCACGGCATTTATTTAAACGATGGGATGATAAATTATGATGAGTTTGATTGTGAAGTTGGTGGTGAGAAGATTTTCATGCTTAAGAGCTCCTCTCAAATAAGTAAAAGCAGCTGGGTGAGCAAAATGTAGATAATTTGAAGACGGATTGGATTTTTATGTATGTTCATATCCAGATATTGTTGTCATGCATGCATATTCATATCCAGATATTGTTGTCATGCATGCATAATAACGTTAATGTGCCCATGCATGTGGTGGGGCTTAATTTGTGTTTGGATTGCCAGGGGCTATGAACTCTCTTTATACACCGGTTGTTGTGTCGTTTCTATGTGTACTTTTGCTATTTCCAACTGTAACGACGTCACTAGTTAAGCCTGATCGAAGATGAGAAGGGTTGGGGTCGCTGTTCCAAACAAGGGGGTCAAAGAGCCCTGTAAGTAAGTTGAGCTAACGCTCTCGGTGCGCATGGGAGTGGCAATCTCGACGTGTATTCAAGCAGTGTCTTTAATTGCGTTTCTGTTAAAACAAGTAACCTTGTTAAGAAACCCACGAAATGGAACCAAACCCCTAGAACCAATCCAAGCCAGTTTTTTTGTTTCGGTTTGAAATTTTAAGCAGCTCTTGGTTGGGTCTCAAGAGAAAAAAAATATTGTGGTTCAGGTTGCCATTCTAAGATTAGAACCGAAGTGAACCAAAACATCTTATATTATATATATAAAGAGAGAGAGACTAAGTTATACTGAGTGAATTTGGTACTCTATCGATACTCATAGTGCAAAAATGATGAATCTTACTACAATAAATGTAGCCCACCACTTTATTACATTTTATAACTATTATGATAGTCATTGAGTATAACCTAGTATATATATAAGAAATCCGGAAGCCGGCCTACATTTGAATCATGGCCTATAATGCTTTCTGTTTTTCTTTACCAAACCCTAAAAATTTTTCAAGCCCTCTCCCAAATCCATGTTTGTCTTCGCCTTCTCCTTCTATGGAAGGAGGATCACTCAGCTGGAGTGCCAATCAATTCTTGCTATTTTTTGTGGTATTACTGAAGCATGAATGCTAAACCGATATTTTTTTATTATCACATGCTATAACATTCTAATTTTATATACACCAACATAATCTGGATATACTGTTGCTTTATATTGATCAGTTTTTATATAATACAACTGTCAAAATATACAATATATAGAGCTATGGTTCATAACCGAGCCAAAAACAAAACCGACAATTTGGTTTTGTTCGGTTCTATGTTACTAAATGTTTTAGTTGAGTTATTTAAAAATTAAGAACCAATTACATTGGTTAGGTTCGGGGTTGAGCGGACCACACCAGACCATGAACACCCTTAACCCGAACACAACTTTGCGCTAGTTTAATTTCATGTGAGATTAATGTTATCAATTCATGTTTAGGGCTGCGTTATTTTGTTTTCGCGTCAAAAAAGGGCCAACTCAAACATGATCCTTTTTTCTCATGTTACCTTGGGTGGGCATGAATATGGCTTATTTAGTTGTGTTCGTGTTAGGTAACTCCCCAATCTGAACCGCATTGTTAGATCGGGTCGCATTATTTGGCAAATGAAGAAGTTGGAGGTTTGAGTTTCTTGATCTTGATCTTTAGTCACAGATATGAGAAATGAAAGAGGAAACTCTTATTTCTTGTGCCAGTTGTTTGCTCCATTAGAAAAATAAATTGGTTTCGCAAGGAATCACGGGCATTTGGAGAAGTATTGTGAAGGCGAATCTCCGGCTGTAATGGTGAATCTCCGATCTTCTATTGAGCCTGCCGCTCGTCTGTGTCTGCCGGAGGTACCTGTTCGCCTGTGTTTGTGCAGTGGATTTTCGAGGTTCCCACATAGGGGTTTCTCAGGGAGAGGTTCACAGATCGTTTCTTTTTCTATAATCTTTTTCTCTGTTTTTCTCTAACCTGTAATGGCTGCTTTTATAAGCAACCCGCTCTCCCCTCATCCGGGATATCTCTCATGTGGCTTCCCTCGTCTGGAGCGTTAACGGGGACGTTACTGGAAATCTCAGTAACGTTCATCGTTACGATCTGCCTTATTTGTGCCAGGTAACGGACTGGATGGCTAGTCCAACCATTACCTAAGTCGAGAATGGCCAGACCTTATTTTTAACATCTCCCACTTCGCCATTCGAGCCAAGTGTATCGACATACTGGTTTTCCTCCCACTTTTCAGGGTTTTTCCTAGTTATGTCATTTCTTAATTACTATCACAATCATAACCTATTGTATGGTTATTTCCTTACACAACAATTTATCCGTTGTGTGGTTGTTTACCTATACAACAATCAAACATACCTCAAACCCATGTTAGTAACATGTTTTGAGAAGAGATCCTCTGTTATGCCTTTTGTTAAGGGGTCTGCCAACATATCTTCTGTTGGTATGTATGAGATGGATATTTCCTTTCTCATAACCATATCATGAACATAGTGGTATTTCACCATTATATGCTTGCTTTTTGAGCAATCAACTCCATTTTTAATAAGAGTAATTGCTGCATTGTTATCACAATAGATAACTACTAGCTCGTATGTTATTTCCAACTTCAAATCTCGTATGAAGCAGCTTATCCAGACAGCACTTGTTGCAGCCATACAGCAAGCTACATACTCAGCTTCCTATGTATGCAATGCTACATAGCCCTGTTTCTTACATGCCCAAGAAACAACACCACATCCAAATAAGAATATTTGATCTGAGGTTATCTTTGCTCCTAACAAAGTCAGCATCTGAGTATCCTACTACTTTCAGTTCATTTGCTTGAAAACACAGTTTCAAGTCCTTTGTTCCTTTCAGATATCTTAAAATCCTTTTCACAACTACCCACTGCTGCCAACCAGGATTACTTTGATATCTACTTACAAGACTAACAACAAAGCTAATATCAGGTTTTTGTACATAACATAGCATACATCAAGCTGCCAACAGCTTGTGCATATGGAACATTAGGCTTATCGTCTCTTTCACCAGGACAATCAACCTTACTCAATTTAACCCCTTTTGCAACAGGTGTATCTGCAGACTTTCATTCACCCATTTTAAACTTCTTGAGGATATAGTCAATATATCTCTCCTAACTCAAGCATAAGAGTCTAGATTCTCTATCTCGAGAGATCTTTATTCCCAGAATATAGGATGCTTCCCCCATATCCTTCATTTCGAACTTGGAATTCAACCATGACTTGGTTTTGACAATATCTCATTGTCATTTTCAGTCAATAATATGTCATCTATATATAATGACAAGATGACAAAGTGGCTCCCACTGTTTCAAACATATCCACAGTGATCAAGTTTGTTAGCTACAAACCCAAGTTCTATAATGATATTTTGAAAAGTCAAATACCATTGGCGAGGTGACTATTTTAGGCCATATAGAGATTTTTTCAACCTATATACTTTATCTTCTTGACCTTCAACCACAAATCCTTCGGGATGCTGCATGTATATGATTTCTTCTAAATCCCCATTTAAAAAAGTTGTTTTTACATCTAATTGATGTAAATCCAAATCATAGTATGATGATATTGCCAGGATTATACGTATGGATGCAAATTTCACAATTGGGGAATATGTCTCAACATAATCTATTCCCTCTTTTTGCAAAAAACCCTTTGCAACCAACCCCGCTTTAAACTTGTCGATTGTACCATCGAACTTGTATTTCTTTTTCAGAACCCATTTACTGCCTATAGCTTTTCTTCATTTTGGTAAATCAGCAAATTCTCAGACTTGGTTTTTCTCAATGGATTCAATTTCCTCATCCATGGCTTTCTCCCAGTCTGTCACTTCTGATGAGTTCATCGCTTGCTGATAAGTTAAGTTATCAGTCAACTCATCTAAATCTACCGAATTACACACTTCTTCTACAAGATAAGTGTGATAATCCTTTAAGTAGGACGGAGTGGCTCTTGGCCTCTTATGTCTACTTAAGGTATCAGTAGTTTCAGGAAGATTTTCTATAGGCTCAAAAGATGATTAGTCTAAGTCTACCAAATCATCAACATATTTCTCATCGTTTTTCAGGATGTTATTCTTAGTATCTTCTAAGAATTCAACGTCTCTTCTTTCAATGAGTTCATGGTCCTTATGATAAAACCGATATCCTTTTGAACCTTTTGGATATCCAATGAATATACATCCCAAAGACCTACTGTCTAGCTTATCTCTAGACTGATCAAGAATCTTAACATGTGCAACAGATCCCCACCTCCTGAGATGATCTAGGTTGGGTTTTCTTCCAAACCACATCTTATATGGTGTACTAAATACAGCATTATATGGTACTCTATTGAGTATGTAAACTGCTGTACTTACTGCTTCTCCCCAAAATACCCTTGGAAGAGAGGCATCAATTAACATTGACCTTGTCATATTCAACAAGGTTCTATTATATCTTTCAGCTACACCATTTTGCGAAGGTGTCCTAGGCATTGTATTCTGTGAGAAAGCACGGACAGTGGAGAGAGAAATGCACGCAGAAGGGGATTAGGGTTGCCTTAAATATATATGTTTTACGTTATGGATCGGGTTGTATGAATCGGGTTGACCCAGATCTGAATGGGTCAACCCGATCCATAACGTACTAGGTACCGGTACGTGATGTACCCGAAGTTGGGTACGAGTACCGCAATATGTCGAAACATACCGGTACGCCATTCATGGTATGGGTACGTACCAGACATACCCATACCCGGTACATACCGGATAGGGGTGCGGCGCCAAGAATGGCGTACCCGTGCAACATAGCTTCTTGGATATTATAGCCACTGGGTTCCGACGATGGTTGTGTAAGGAGGGCATTTGATTACAACGAATTCACGTATCATGAGAACAGTGGCAAACTTAAGTGCTGATTCTTCCTTCAACCCATTTGAGTCGACGGCATTTATCCCCACGGTTGTCTTCAAGTCTAGAAACAAAGAGTGGAGATAACCTTGTGGCATTTCCTGCGGGTTAATTTAGAGAAGGGAAAATTGTCAAAAGCAGTCTAAAAATTTTGCAATACAAAGAAACAACTGATATAGTTTCCGTGTTTACAAGGATGCACCAAAATCATTGTGAGTTTTAGGAGTGCACCCAATGGCAGATCTCAAGTGAAATGATTCGTGTAGTTCTTCAAACATTTCTCGGATCGTGTAGATCTTTTGTGGTTCTCTAAAACTTCAGGTGAGGCCGGCCGTGTCGCCTTGCCATGAATAGGTCCACTAATGTGTATGAGTGGTATATGCAAGAAAGTCTACACCTCTTTCACATTCATCTCTTTTTATCTCATGATTTCTATCAAAAGCAATTGATTAGTTTATGTGATTGCAAATTTAACATATAGGGTTACGCTTTCCAGATGATCATAGCTGCTTAAAGGTTAAAGACACAGGTGCCGAGGTGAATCTAACACAAAATGAAAACGAAGCCAACATCAACTTTTAATGCAATATACATTGAAAAACATACATCGTCTATTAGGCCTATGTAATTTGGTGTGAAATGCTAATTTTGTCTAAGATGATCATGTCATCATCAGTTCAAAACTCCAGCATGTAACCCGAATTATATGTGAAAGGGACGAAAAAAACCTTTGGACTAATCTAAATTCAAAGCAACTGGGATTGTACGTCTATAGTTTTTATTGAAAATTAAATGGTCATAAAAATGGTAAAATTCAGAACTATATAGATAGGGATAAAAGAATATTCAAATTGTGCATTTGAAAACTCTTGCTCCATATGAGGGGAATGCTTTCATGTAAAAGATGTATAGAGACTGCATTTGATGAGAGTTTTGATGCATATTAATAAAACTCGTTTTAGAAAATGAAATCTGGATATCAAAAGGTTGTATCAAATACTGATCGGGAGATGGACATATTGTTTAAGAAGATTTCTCTTTCTTCTCATTTTCCTTCTATTATGATAATCAAATTATATATATCATCCTACTTTTCTTGTCAAAATTGCAACCGCCCTTCATCTTTTCTAATTCTTTGTCTCGGCTGTCAACATTTTCCAACTCGATTGCAAGCAAGAACGTCAGTGCAGTCTCTATAATGATGGCTTTTCTGTGGGTTAGTTTGGTGAGTCGCCCCCCAGGACGGATGGGCGCTGCTGGTTTCACAACAATTTTGCCATCCGACTCCCCATAAGAATCGTTTCCACTCAATTTACAATGATGCACTCCGGAGCAAGTGGGGGGGAAATAACAGACTTTTTAGAGTATTTTTTTAGAATAAGGTACAACCTTGCTAATAAAAAATTATACGAAAAAGAAATATAAAACTAGCCCAACCAGCAGTAGCTCACCTGGTTAGGGGTCCACACACAAGTTAAAGGTCGTGGGTTTGATACCCCGGCCATGCATCTTGCTTAGGCCTCCATATGGAACATTTTAAAAAAAAAAAGAACAACCAGGCAGCTAGGACCCCAAAATCAGGAAACTGACCTGAGATTTTCCTGATTTGGGTAAGAAGAAACTTTTATTTTAATTGTTACAGTGCAGCCAGTGTTTAGCTAAGCCAAGCTCTGGGCTGACCAAGCTTGACCCATGCGAGCTGGACTCAGGTCAAGGAAGCTTGCATATTGCAAGACTTGGCTAAGTTCAGTTTCCGGCACTGGCTGAGGTTTTTGTTTTCTGATGAACTAGGCAGACCCTTACCAGACGCACCCCCAGAGTGTTGAACTTGTGACCTTCAACTTGAGAAGTCTTTCTAGCCGACACCCCTAGCCAGGAGAGCCGTGGCTGGTTGTGCCGATCCATTGAAATTGAATCCTTCAAGTGGGATGTCTTCCCATCGAGTTAGGCAAAGGCCATCCTTGATGCCATCGATTTCTCTAAAAAATCAGTTTACCCGTCAATTTTCACTCCATAGTCTTAGCAAAGATGAAATTCCATTTCTACCCATTCATAGGCAACCGTTTTTTCTTTAATTGTAAAATGGAGCAATATTGTTAAATATTTCTACTGCACACCACAAGTTTTCTGAAAACCCTTAAAGAGAACATGACTTAAAAAAAAATCTTCATATTTTCTCTCATCGACAGCAAGTTCTCTCTTCACAAAAACCGTTTCTAGTTTGCATCGAATGAAGGGATCTTTTCGTTCTTTAAAAAGAAAAAAAGAGAAGCCGGGGAATGACTCACCTAACAAAGGGGTGACTCGATTGTGAGTTCGATACTCAGGACATGCATCTGGTTTCGGTCTACCCATTGTACCAAAAGAAAAGAAAGAAAAAGCATTACCACTACAATCTATCTCATGTCATATTATCATTAACTTTTTAAAGAAAAATATGACCTTGTTTTCTAAAACAATAGCAAATTTTGAGACAAATTTCTTTAAAAACGGCACATATAAAATAATTGCTTCATCTCCTTTTTTCTGTCATTTAATTGCAAATGAATGCCAGAAAAATACGAGGTAAAGTACTGATGCTGAACTCACATCATGGTCAACCGTGTCATGCAGGACACAGCATGGTTTCTGCAATGGCAGGTGACGCCACATCTTCTTTTCATGGAAAGTTCAGAAACCAGCATCCGTTTGGCAGTAAGTTCCACAAAAACAGTAAATGGAAGAATCTCCACCAAAATAACTATAAAGGTTGGTAGACGCCATGACGAGACTCAACGACGAAAGGCTGTTTGAGTTATTATTCTCCAATTGCGGTACCGTTTGGTCATTTACAATGCCTCTAGATACTTTCATAAGTACTTGTTCTTCTTCCGGGGTAGGCGGGCCGTCTTCCTACTTCGTGGCTTCTTAGTTCTGGGAAGTGAAGATTTCATCTTCTTTCTGGTACTTCGTCTACCGAGAGTCATCCTTGTTTTATTAATTCATATTCTTGCAGCGTTGTGATCCTGATTCGTGTTTGTGCAGACAATGGCTTCCGATGAGAAGGTTCACACGTTCGTGGAGGTCTCCGAGCACAGCCATACCAAGGATTGCTGGCTCATCATCAACGGAAAGGTTGGAAAAGTTTTCTTCTGTTTCTTGGACTTGATTTTGTGGGCAATCCGTCTTTTTTATCTCAAGAAAAGATTTATGAGGATTTCGTTTGGCTTCTCCGGGTTCCGGCTTCTAATTGATGTTTGGTTCTTCGCTTATCTTTTAATCGTGGTGTTTGATTTATATCGATCTACTACTATTCCAGTCGTCATCTTTCTTGTAACGATTTGAACATCGACTAATTGTGTAGATTGGATGACTGTGATAGTTTCTCATTATATTGTTAATTCATTTCTGTAGATTCAATTCATCTTATTGACATACTAGCCACCGGTGGTTGGTGCGGGCCTAACACTGATTGGCTCCTGTTTTACGGGCCATGATCTGCTTTTATTAGCGATGCGATATGTATTCCCATTCTATTCATACACTAGCTTTTAATCCTCCAAGTTTTGTTTTTCTAGCAATATTTTCTCCTTTTAGCATGTTGAAGTTCTTGTTTAATTTCTTTATGTAATCTAATTTGTTTCTTAGCTTTTACTTTCAAAATTGTATGAGTTCACCAGATTTTTGTAGTTGTCTTCCAGTACTTGATCTTAGTCGTTGGTGAGTCTGTTTGATTTTATTAGTTTCTGAGAATCAGAGTACCCAGAAGAGGTCTTATCCATTTGGCAGGTGATATGGAGTTGTGACTAGAATTTTGTCTACTTCGCGATCTGATTCTGTTAAGAATCTAAGATTGGTATTTCATATGTATGATTCCTTAGTTTTCATTCTCGGTTTCAAAGTTCAAGCCAAAGATGCATCTCAGCATTGTGTTGGCTAAATCAAACGTGGGGAGGCCAAACTCTGAAGTCTAACTCTGTTCTCTCGAACGGTGCCTAAATTCTCCTTTCTTTGGTTGGAACGTGTAAATCCTTGCCGTGACTAGTAAGTACACCTCCTTTAATCAATTCAATAAATAATTAAATTGGATTGGATTGAGCTTACCAATCAACTTGCCTTCGGACTTTTCCATTTGGTAATTTTGGCAAAAACTTCAGACATGGTTCAATTTTTTACTGCAATCAATCCAGCTGCTTTGGTCCCGGTGTCTCAACGTTTGATGACAATCAATTCCATTAGTGCATCAGTTTTGGACCTTTGGTCCTTCCGAATTCCATAACTCACGCATGTTTTCACAGCAAAGTTCTGAAATGTACACATTATATGACAATTTCATCGTCAAGAAAGGCAAAATGTGAATCACCAAATAAAAGTAGGAAGTGCTGATGACGACTATGTTGCATTATGGAGTATATTATATGAGATGCCTTGGTTCCACTTGTTTCAGTTGGATTTTATTTAAACAGTATGAGTTGGATCATATGGTCAGGTCTTGCTAAACAATTGAGTCTCTTGGCTGTATGTAAATCACATAGTTGCTAATATTTTAGTTTACCTCTACGCAGTTGTTAAGTATTCCAACTGCTTGTCATAGTTTGCTTCTGTCCATGCTATCAGTCACTGCACAACTTTAAGTCCTTACAATTAAGGTGGGTTATGAGGAATAAAGAGATTCAGAAGATTGAATGATGAAAGCGTGAATAAGATTGGGAAGGTAACAACAAAAGATTGAATCCGTTTATACATAAAGTTTTTCAGCAAATACAATGGAAAAACATAGAAAAGAAATACAACTAAGCTTCTCTACTAATCCGTTTGAGGGTAACCATGAAATTCATTCTTTCGTTTCTTCTTCTCCCTTTCTTTTTGTTGAGCGAGTCTTTCTTCAGTCGTTCCACTTTCCATTGCATGACTGTGAACTTCGACGAGGATCATGCATGAGGTAAATAAACACTTTAGTGATATCAAATCAAGGTTGATCGGAATCTATAAGACAGGTATGTCGTTAGTGTTTGGAAAACAAAAGAAAAGAGAGTACGCTGAAAATTTTCTCCGACGTAAGATGACACAATAGCGAGAACTATAATGCTGACATATGTAGAGGATGACCTAATTATGGTTTTTGAGGAATATGATATAAGAGTTTTTTTTACTCAATAATAGTTAAATATGATATTGCAACGAAATTGCATGTCCAATTATTACTACAAAAATATAACTACAAAATGAAAGGAGATAATGTAGTAGAACATGTGAACCAGATATTGGTAATGGATAGAAACTTAGTTGTAGCAAAATTATTCATCCCGAAGCTATACAAATATCCACTATCCTAAATAGTCTTTCCTTTTCATGGAATATCATTGTCATTGTCCTTATATTAAGGGTAGAAACAAACCTTCCTAAGTTACTCCTTAAACTAGTAATTGAAAAAGAGCAAATAAATAAAAACAAGAATGATAAATTACTAGTAGCTCAAGATGAGATAAGGTTAAACTTAAAACCAAACCAGAGAAAGAATAAACAAAATAGGAAGTTTGACAAGAATAAAAAGAAAGACAATCAATCTTTAAAAAATAGTAAGAAACCGCTTCTCGGGTTAAGTGCTTTAACTGTGGAAAAATAGGGCAGTATAAGAGAGATTGCCGTAATAATATGACTAACGATGGAAACACCCAACAATACGACCAAACATAGAAGCATGACATAATCTGTGGTTTCTGAATGTATCTATATGAACCGTTCAATAATTGGTTGGTGGATTGATTTAGAAAGAAAAATACTATGGACCTAAAGGAATATAAAACATGGGAACATCAATATATATATATATATATATATATATATATATATATATATATATATATATATATATATATGAGAAATAACACATCTCAAATGTCCTTTGGATTGAGTCCTTTAGAATACATGTAGAAGACACACCGGTTGTATTAACTGTGGGGAAGCATGAAATGATTTTTTTTTTTTTACTATTTGATATTAAACGTGGATTGTTCAAGCTAAACATCAATGAAAATGATTATTCTTCTTCTTATATTGATTGTTCCTTAAATGTTGATGTAAATGTATGGAATAAATGCATAAGCATATAAGTTTGAAAAAATTGAGGAAATTATTCAACTTTAACTTCTCTCATATTTAAGGAAAACACTTTTAACAAGTTTGAAGCCTTTGAAGAAGGGAAAATGATAAGAAAAATATTTTTAAAAAACATAACTAGTATAATAACCCTATTAGAGATCATTCACACTTATCACATTGGAGGAGTTGAGACCCTACTTTCTGCAACAGGTAAGGAGTCGAGAATCCTTGAGTGCCAAAATGAGAGATGTGTATGTGTGTGCAAGCACGGGGATGTGTATGTCCACATGCATCAACATGTGATTCCAACTTTTCATGCGAGCTTTTGCTTTGTATTGTAAATAAAACCAATAGCTCTCAGCACTCAAGAAACAAGGGCATCCTTTCAAATTCTTTGTTCAAGGAGATAAAGAGGACTAAGTGCATTCTCCAAATTGCAAGAAAGCATGCATAGGCAACATTGATGTCTCAACCATCCCCTTGAAGCGCACCTATGTTCCTGCGAAGCAGGCACAATACAATCCACATAAAACCCCCGAGTTCATGATCAAGATTTTACAGTTCCTTGTGCCACTTCTCATTTTGGGACTTGTCGTCACTGTGAGATACTATACCAAGAGCTGTTGAAGAAGAAAGCTTTCTTGTTTTCCCTATTTCGTGTTATTATTAACGGCCAGTGTTAAGACCCTCTCTTTAATGACTTGATTCAATAACAACAATAACTAAGCCTTTTCTCATACTAGACGGGGTCAACTACATGGATTCTTTGCTTCTACATAGCCCTATCATGTGTCATGTTAGCACTTAACTCACAATAAGCTAGATCATTCTTTTCAACACTTTTGTAGTCGTCCTCCACTTCATTTAATATTTTCAAAATCTAGTTTTTCATACCTTCTTACTAGTTCTTCTTTTGATCTTCTTTTTATATGTTCAAATCATCTTAAACGGTGTTCTCTCATTTTATCCTCTATTGGTGTTACTCCTAATTTGTTTTTAATAATCTGATTATGTATACGGTCTTTTATTGTATGACTACTCATCCATCTCAACATCTTCATTTCTGTCACAAACATCTTTTGTACATGTTGATGATTAACTGCCCAACACTGAACCATAAAACATGACAGGTCTAATTGTTGTTTTATAATATTTACCTTTTAACTTCAATGGTATTTTTTTATCACAAAGAATACCTAATGCTACACTCCATTTTAACCAACCAACATTAATTCTATGCATAACATCTCTACCAATTCTTTCATCACTCTAAAAAAGTGATCCTAGGTATTTAAAACTTTCATTTGAGAGATGCAATCTGTGCCAATTTTAATTTTTATGTTCTGTGACATAACCAAATGATCAAACTTATATTTCATATATTATGTCTTTGTTCCACTAAGTCGGAAGCCTTTACTTTCTAATGTTTCTCTCCATAGTTCCAATTTTATATTAACTTTTTCCTTGAACTCCTCCACTAACACAATATCATATGCAAATAATATACACAAGGGTACTTCATCTTGAATATTTTTGTTAACTCATCAATCACCATTATAAATAAGTATGGACTTAAAGTTGATCCTTGATGTAACCTAATATTAACTTCGAAGTAGTCAATCATTTCTTCATTAGTCCTTACACATGTTTTTGCATCATCGTACATGTCTCTTATAAGGTTTATATATGTCAATGGGATACTATTTTTCCAAGGTTCTTCAAAGAACCTCCCTCGATACCCTATCATAAATTTTTTCTAGATCAATAAATATCATGTAAATGTCTTTCTTTTTTGCTCTAAAATATTCCACAAGACATCTCAAAAGGTGAATCGCTTTAATAGTTGATCTGCCTGGCATGAATCTAAATTGGTTCTCTATTGTACTCGATACTTGTCTTAACCTACGTTCGATAATTCTTTCCCATAATTTCATAGTATGGCTTATTAACTTGATATCCCGATAATTCGCACAATTTTGAACGTCTCCCTTTTTCTTATATATGAGTATAAGTGTACTCGCTTTCCATTCTTTGGACATCTTTTGATTTCTCCATATTTTATTAAATAGTCTTGTAAGCCAAGTGATTCTTGTTTCTCCTAAGATTTTTCAAACTTCTATATAAATATTGTTTGGTCCTACCGATTTACCATCCTTCTTATGTTTAAGAGGCTCTTTGACTTTATTCTTTTCAATAAGATGATAGAAATTGTAGTTTATATACTTTTCTGATTTGGCTAACACTCTTAAGCTAATACTAACATCTTTATTTTCATTAAAAACTTATAAAAATAGTTTTTTCATATATTTCTTATATCATTATTTGCCACTAGAATTTTTTCATCCTCGTCTTTGATGCATCTAAAAGAATTAAGATCTTTAGTTTTCTTATCTCTAGCCCTAGCTATCCCAAAAATATCTGTTTCACCCTCTTTTGAGTTGAGCTTTTTTATATAAATCTTCCCAAATTTTAGTTTTTGCTTCACTGACGACCTTTTTCGCTTTCTTATAAGCTTCTAAAGTTTCACTAGTTTTCTTAACATAATGTAATTTGTAATATGCCCTCTTTGCCTTGATTTTATTTTGCATTGCTTCACTCCACCACCAAGCTTCTTTTTGTGCTAGTAAACCTTCCTTAAATTCACCTAAGACGTCTTTCGCCACTTTCCTAATATGTATAGTCATATTGTTCCACATATTACAAGGTGTACTAACATAATTCCAAGATATCTTTGAAGGACTTTCTATTTAAATATATCTTCTTTCTCGCTTTTGAGGTTCTACCATTTAATCCAAATAGATCAATGCACTCTTTTCTTTTTTATCCTTTTTTTTTATTTATAAATCTATAACTAAAAGTTGATGTTGAGTGATTAAGCTTTCTCTTGTAATTGCCTTGTAATCTTTACAACACTATCTTTTTTTCTACAAATTAAGTAATCAATTTGTGTTTGTGATAAGCCACTCTTTTAAGTAGTTAAATGTTCATATTGTTTTTTGAAGATTTTATTGATTATAAAGAGATCAAATGCCATAGCAAAATTTAAAATATCCCTACCTTCCTCATTTATATCTCCAAAACCAAAATTTTCATGAATACCTTGATATCCTAATACCTCTTTACCGACATATTCATTTAAGTCTCCTCTTAAATAAATCATCTCCCTTTATAGAATTTTTTTATTCACCTTATCTAACTCTTCCCAAAAAGTTGTCTTTATACTATCTTCTAGTCTTACTTAAGTCATGCAAACACAAACTATATTCAAAACCTCTGCTCCTAACACTAATTTCAGCGTTATGATTCAGTCACCATATCATTGTATATCTACTACACTATCCTTTAAATCTTTATTTATGATAATACCAACTACGTTTCGAGGTTTTTCCTTAAGTACCATAATTTAAAACATATAACCTCAATCTCCTTTGCTTTTTCTCCAATCCACTTTGTCTCTTAGAAATATAGAATATCAATCTTTCTCCAAAACATAGTATCTACCACCTTTATTACCTTATCGGACAATATTTCGATATTCCAAGAACCAATATGAATCTTATTATCTAGGATTAACTTTCTTATCCCTTACATCCGTCCATATTGAAAATGCTGAGACCCTCTATATAATTTATTCACTACATTCGAGAGGCAATATAATGGGACTAACTTCTTTACCCACACCTGTTCATGATATGGGAACCATCTCTTTAATTGATTCACTACATTCAAATGAAAATATAGTGGCCCTTACTTACTTTTCACTAGAGAGGACACCCTAACGCAATGCTTATAATTTGTGTAATTCAACAACAACAACTAAGACTTTTTCCATACTAGATGGGGTCAGCTACATAGATTCTTTGTTTCCACAGAGCCCTATCATGTGTCATGTTAGTAGTTAACTCACAATAAGTTAGATAATTCTTTATTGTTTCTTTCAATACTTTTGTGGTCGTCCTCTACCACTTTTAATACTTTCAAAATCTAGTTTTTCATATATTTTTACAAGTTCTTCTTTGAATCTTCTTTCTATATTTCCAAACTACCTTAAACGATATTCTCTCATTTTATCCTTTATTGGTGTTACACATAATTTATTTCTAATAACCTCATTATGTATTCGGTCTTTTCTTGTATGACCACTCATCCATCTCAACATCTTCATTTCTCTCACATACATCTTTTGTACATGTTGATGATTAATTATCCAACACTCAGAACCATAAAATATGGCAGGTTTAATTGTTGTTTTATAATATTTACCTTTTAACTTTAATGGTATATTCTTATCACAAAGAATACTTGATGCTTCTTTCCATTTTAACCAACCAACATTAATTCTATGCATAACATCTTCATAAATTCTTCCATCACTCTAAAAAATTGACCCTAGGTATTTAAAACTTTTTATTTAGGGGATGTAATGTGCTTTTCTACGTCCTTTGAAGTAACCAAATGATCAAACTTGTATTTCATATATTCTGTAACCAAATGATCAAACTTGTATTTCATATATTCTGTCTTTGTTCTACTAAGTTGGAAGCCTTTACTTTATAATGTTTCTCTCCATAGTTCCAATTTTCTATTAACGTTTTCCTTGAACTCCTCCACTAACACAATATCATATGCAAATAACATACACAAGGGTACTTCATCTTGAATATGTTTTGTTAACTCATCAATCACCATCATAAATAAGTATGAACTTAAAGTTGATCCTTGATGTAACCCAATATTAACTTCAAAGAAGTCTTTCATTCTTTCATGAGTCCTCAAGCATGTTTTTGCACCATCGTACATGTCTCTTATAAGGTTTATGTTTATTAATGGGATACCTCTTTTTTCTAAGGTTCTCCAAAGAACCTCCATCGATACTCTATCGTAAGCTTTTTCTAGATCAATAAATATCATGTGAAGATCTTTTTTTTTTGCTCTAAAATGTTGCATAAGACAACTCAAAAGGTGAATCGCTTCAACAATAGATCTGTCTATCATAAATCAAAATTGGTTATTTGTTGTACTCGATACTTGTCTTAACCTACGTTCGATAATTCTTTTTCACAATTTCATAGTATGGCTCATTAACTTGATACTCCGATAATTCGCACAATTTTGAATGTCTCCCTTATTCTTATATATGAGTATAAGTGTATTCGCTCTTCATTCTTTGGGCATCTTTTGATTTCTCCATATTTCATTAAATAGTCTTTTAAGCTAAGTGATTCCTGTTTCTCCTAAGATTTTCCAAACTTCTATAGGAATATTGTCTGGTTCTACCGATTTACCACCCTTCATATGTTTAAAAACCTCTTTAACTTCATTCTTTTGAATAAGTCGGTAAAAATTGTGATTTATATACTTGTTTGATTTGGCTAACTCTCTTAAGCTAATACTAACATCTTTATTTTCATTAAAAACTTATGAAAATAGTTTTTTCATCTATTTCTTATCATCATTTGCCACTAGAATTTTTTCATCCTCGTCTTTGATGCATCTACAAAATTCAGATCTTTAGTTTTCTTATCTCTAGCCCTAGCTATTCTAAAAATATCTCTTTCACCCTCTTTTGAGTTGAGTTTTTTATATAAATCCTCTCAAATTTTAGTTTTTGTTCACTGACGACCTTTTTCGCTTTCTTCTTTGCTTTCTTATATGCTTCTAAAATTTCATAGTTTTCTTAGCATAATGTAATTTGTAATATGTCCGTTTTGCCTTGATTTTATTTTGCATTGCTTCACTCCACCACCAAGCTTCTTTTTATGCCGGTACACCTCCCTTAAATTCACCTAACACATCTTTTGCTACTTTCCTAATATGTATAACTATATTGTTACACATATCACAAGGTGTACTAACATAATTTCAAGCATTTTCTTCAAAGACTTTCCGTTTAAATATATCTTCTTTCTCGCTTTTGAGCTTCCACCATTTAGTCTGAATAGATCGATGCACTCTTTTCTTCTTTGTTCATTTTTTTATTTGTAAATCCATAACTAAAAGTCATCATTGATTGATTAAGTTTTCTCCTGTAATTTCCTTGCTATCTTTACAACACGCTCTATCATTTTTTTTATAAATTAAATAATCAATTTGTATTTGTGATAAGCCACTCTTATAAGTAATTAAATGTTCATCTCATTTTTTGAAGATTGTATTGACTATAAAGAGATAAAATGCCATAGCAAAATTTAAAATATCCCTACCTTTCTCATTTATATCTCCAAAACCAAAATTTCCATGAATACCTTGATATCCTAATGCCTCTTTACCAACATGTCCATTTTAGTCTCCTCCAAAACAAATTATCTTCCTTTGTTAAATTCTTTGAATCACTTTATCTAACTCTTCCCAAAAAGTCATCTTTATACTATTTTTTAATCCTACTTTGAGTGCGTAAGCACAAACTGTATTCAAAACTTCTGCTCCTAACACTAATTTTAACGTCATGATTCGGTCACCATATCATTGTATGTCTACTACATTATCATGTAAATCTTTATTTATGATAATACCAACTCTGTTTTGAGCTTTTTTCTTACCTAAGTACCATCTTTTTTCTTACCTAAGTACCATAATTTCGAACTTTTATCATCAATCTCCTTTGCTTTTTCTCTCCAACCCACTTTGTCTCTTGTAAACATAGAATATGAATCTTTCTCCGAATCATAGTATCTACCACCTTCATTACCTTACTAGACAATATTTCGATATTTCACGAACCGATACTAGTCTTACTATCTAGTACTAGCTTTCTTACCTCCTGCATTTGTCCATATTAAAAATGCGAAGACCTCCTCTGTAATTTATTCATTATATTCGAGCAGCAATGTAGCGGGACTAACTTCTTTACACACACATTTTCATGATGTGAAAACCATCTCTGCAATTGATTCATATGTTCGAGCGAAAATGTAGTGGTTCTTGCTTACTTTTCACTGCATTCGGACTCTACAATGCGTTGCTAAGCGGAGATGTCCCAAAGCAATGCTCATAATTTGTTTAATTTATGATATAAAAATCCAACAAAATTTTATGTTGGTTGTCACAAATCTAACACAACCATTTTTCTTTATCCGAGCTTGAGACCGAACTTACAAAGATGATACCTTATATGGACGGAGTTTATAATTTATGTAATCCATGGTATAAAAATCCGACAAAATTTTATGAAAGTTATCGAAAGCCTAACACAACCCTCCTTTATCCGGGCTTAGACTCACCATGCAAGAGTGATTCCTTTAACTGTTTGAGTCACTGAATTCAAATCTCAATACCGCAGTTGCATTTGTTGATGGTGAGAACCTGCATGAAGTTGAGATAGAAAACTTATTCGCGTGCAACTTGTGATCTTTAGTTACCTGAGTGTGCTCCCCACCTCTGCTTGTACGCGTCGCCTAAATTTCTGGATCTGCCTCCGAATTTTCGATTGACAAGCGTACTGGAGGCAGATAAACGCCGGTTACAGCTGAAATTCGAACTCTTGATATATAATCTCAACGACTTTGGGGCCAGTTCTGCCGGTCGCTACTTCCGGGGCAGTGACAGTCATGACAGAGACTAAAACGTGTATTCCTGGTACTGACCTGGGAAAATTTGGGTTATAATGATTTCAAAATTTCCAATAACAAAATAACACAGAAGGGGTTTGCAATGGTAAAATCTAACAGCTTAGCACTAGAATCTCACCGTAACAATATGATCGTAAAAGATTGCAAAACTGGAAATTAGATGAGAAATCTCATTTGGCAGACTGAACTGAAGATCCAAAAGAGTACCGAAAACAAAACACCAATCACATCTTGTCAGGACGATATTTGATGGCATAAGTTCACTTAAGGCTGATGGGCAAAGCATCATATCTATTCAGAAGGCTCCACTGAAATGGGGATTCTACAGTAGGTACGAATGACTCCATTACATGGCCATTCTCCTGTCTTCATAATAAAAAAGGCCCCACCTTCAACATAAGCTGGTATTTTGTCATGAAGGGTGACCACCAAGTTATGTGCATCATCCAGCAGCTTCCAAACATCAAGATGTCCTGACATGCCATTGCATTCCTTAATGATCTCGTCCATGCTGCTATACTTCTCAATAATCAATTTCCTCCTCTGTAACACTGAGGCTGCTATTGCGTAAAGCAATAAATCATCTGTAGGCGGAGCACGCTGCCTAATTCTGCTCCATGCAGATTTCCCAATACCTGCCCTGATTGCTGCTTGATCTGCCCACATTACTTCCCAAAGACAAAGAGTCTGCTCAAATGTCAACTCCCTTCTAAACAATACCACCACCATCCTATACACAAAAAGCAATCCTCGGCCTGGAGCTTCTCCAAATGCCTAAACAGGTGGGCATCCTTAAACTTAATTATTTTTGCAACTATATCTAGTTGCCTCCTAATACCCACCTCATCAAGCCTGAAATTCTGCCGTGCCTTCTTCATGAATCCAACAAAACACCAGAAAGCCTCGTGATCTTCTGATATAACACTAACTATAGGAGATAGCAGATCACTCATACCCTGGCAGTAGCCAATTTCAGGGTCATATAGTGCATATGCTTCAAGAATAGCAACTAGTCTAGCAGCATGAAAGATTCTGCTGGCCTCTAGGTGACCATAATCCTTCAAGCCAACAGCCTCAGCAGAACGATGTGCCCTACTGTCCGGTACAACAGCTTGAGAGGGGGAGTATGGCATCCATTCGGCATTGGCACGTACTGCATCAAGTCGGATGATTGCTTGGGAGGGAGAAGAGCCTTCCTTGGAAGCTTTCTTGGGATTGTTCTCTTCCTGAACATCGTCAGAAGAAAATGTCTGAATTACTACCTCAGGACCTTCTGAGGAGTCTGAATCAGAGGAATCAGTATCCAGTATAGACGCATCAGCATTGTTGACATTAGGAACATCATCTCCTTCCAACAGGGCACTGGATGGATCATCTGAATATTCAATATCTGGTCTCCTGTCCTCACTAGAATGGGATTCACTGGCACTGGCTGCATCTTCAGAACAAAGAAAAAGTAAAGTGCAAGACGCATAAACTAGACCAAATAGTCTTGTAAGGCTATGAAGTATACCTTCTTTTAATCTTTGTGGTATGTCTATCATCCTTTGTACTGTTCAGTTCATATCTGCATATCAGAATGTAATGCTACTTCAGAGATAATAAATAATCTAATAACGCACATGCAATAAATAAGCACATGCAGAGCGCACCCTTAACCCACTTACAGCAATTGATGAAATGTAACAAGAAAGAAGCAAATAAATCTTACACTCCAAGAAGGAAGGGCCAAACCTCCATCCTTATGCTAGGTTCAACCCCCTGGCATTAAAACAAGAAACAGTTTATACACAGAAATAAATAGCAAGACAGCATCTAATCACAATCTTGATGTTGTAAAAAGAATATTTTGGAAATCCAACGCCTAACAGGGCCAAATAAGACAAATCACAGTGGAAATCAGAAGGACAAGCATATCTCAATATACATCAACGGATTAAGCACTAAATCGCAACTGGTCAAGGCTAGGACACTAGCTAGTTATGACCAAGGTCATTTGGAACAATTTTAGAATGTAACAAGCTACATAAGAAACAAACTAGCGTGTGCAAAACATACAAATGGAACTACTTTAGCCTCTAAGAGGCTACATAAAAAACATGACCAATTGTGTTGAAACCCAACTTGATGATCAACCAGCCACCTGATGCAATATGAAACACTGAGGTGAGGCAACATGTTGTAGCACCCATGAGATGAGGTCGAGACCTCTTTAATGGAAAGTGAGGCTTAGATCTCTTACCAAAGTAGGCCAAGTCTCTAGATGAATACAACGTAATGTTTCCTTCTACGGTATCATTACTCTTCTTTTACCATTTCAGAGATTTCCTAGTAAGATTGTGGTTGGAAGCAGGATATGGGATCAAAATGGGTAGGAAGATGAAGGTGGAGTGATAGTGGGAAAAGGCCCGGAAGAATGGAGATCAGAGAAGAACGATCAACAAAATATAGGATATAAGAATGCACTTGTTTCACTCATCAGTACGTCATGAGCAAAGTTGTCAGTGCACAAAAACTTTGCCTTCTTTATTTTCGTTTGACTGCATGAGCAAAGTCACTGAAATTCTGAGAGAAGCGTCTACTGCCACATTAGTCTCATGCTAGAGATGGAAACCCGATACCTGGTCTTCCCAACCAAACCACTGGAGAGACAACTTGAAAAATCTTCCATCATGAGACAAACATATTCTGAGAGAAAAAACAAGGGAGGTAGGATAAGATCCACTTTGCACCAGGCCTATCACTAATCCCATCTCCATTCTATCCCAACCATAAGGAAGTGCAAGGAATCTCCAGCTCCCAAAAACAACCTAACAATCTGTTACATGCCGGTGAGAGTAGTCCAATGAGACTCACGATAAGAATAACAAGTGTTGATTATAACACCAGATCCAAATTAAAATCTGAACTGTGAAGCATGGTCATAACCAACCAGAAGGCAAATCAATATTTTATTTTTTGGTACATATTGCACAAAAGGGTATAAAAAAGCTGCCATAAATATAGAGGAAAATATGAGTGTACCCGAAAGGATCATTCGCAAATCTGCCTGACTGAAACCCAGACTACAGAAAATTTATTTCCTCCAATAGAAAAGTAAGTAAACAATGAAAAGACTCACCCCTCCACGAATTTTTTTCAAAAAGCTCACTCCACCATCAAGTAGTTTTCCATCTGACGAGAATAAATTATGCCATTGTTCACGTGAAAGGGCATGCTTTCTCCTCCTCCTAGACCAAGGAGACTTAAGGCTACCCCTGCTGTTTGTTCAGCAACACCATGGTCAGCTAATGTTGAAAATGAACAAGAAAAGATAAATTTACTGAAAGAAGAACCAAGCAAGTTGCACAAACAAAGGGCAGGGAAAACAGATGGCATAAAGGAACTATCAAGTGATTGGATTGTGATGCTGATGCAAAAGAACAGCTATACTGCGCATGCAATTGAAGTTTGACATGACGTGATTGCACTTTGCAAAGTAACGAAGCCAGCACAGAGAACTTCTAAGCACTTTATTTGAAAAAGTGACCTCCAGATAATCCCACCAATAAGCACTATTATGAAATAGTAAAATATGGAGTGCAAGAAACCTACATATGAAGTCGGTTATCATTTAATGTATCTTTAACATAAAATAATAGACGTTAAACCATCATCATTCTTTTTCTCATGCCAAGTGGGGTCAGATACATGAATTCTTGGTCATAAATTCCATCTAGCCATTTTTTACTTGTAAATTTACCCTGAGGTCATGCCATCAACGTTTTCTTCACCCCCAGGCCTCAATACATAACATGAACATCAAGTGCTAGTTAAAATATGCCGATTTTTGCCATGTCCGAACTAAGTGGCACATGTTAGTCATTAGAAACCTAAAGGCACTCCAAGGAACTTCCAATATCGTTACGTAAGTAGCAGACCATCATAACTGCAACTAAATACTACGTTCCTCACAAATTCAGCCAGAATCCCTACACAGCCATATAAGACGGACAAACAACATTTTGCTCACTGAATTGCTTGAAAGACAATTCAGTCACATTAAGCTAAGCGAATTGTTTCCTACACACAAAAGAGGAAGAACATACGTAAAGAAATTGACTGCTGAATAATGCACAATAATCCTTGGTTGAATTGATAATATCAGGCATAGTCACTACCACTAACATTAATCAAACCACAAAGCAGAATTCAGCAATCAACAAACAAGAACCAGCTGTTCTCCACAAGAACAATGAGAAAATAAACCAGCCAAAAGCACCAAAAGGTCATCTTGATACACAGATCAACCGATAAAGAACCAGAAATAGCTCGTCAAATGCAGCAATATTAAGCTGATTAGTGATGTTATTGCTGTCGGTGAAATAACATCGATTGCCTCAATAACAAGTCCACCCAACTTTCTTTCCTGCTTCCTACTTCCAAGAAAATATACGTGAAAAGGGTTACAACAAAAAAAAGCTTTTTCTTGTTCTAGCAAAGAACAAACTTTCAGCCACTTACTGCCTAGTGGATAACGCAAAAGCCTAATAAGCTAATCAAGCTTGACGTACCCGGCAGACTGATGGACAAAAAACAAAAGGTTAGCAGAACGTGGACAAGCTGAACTTTTTCTACGAACAACAAAGCAATTAGTCAATCATGCCGCCCATCACACACTTCTCCACACAACCCCTGCTCAGCAACCAGAACCAGTGAAAGAAGAAGGTTAGAATGATGGTGGTATTGACAACTTGAACCAAAATTAAATCTTTAACTTGTCCTTTCTCAGGAAAAACACCAGGAGGTTCAGACCCAGCAGGAATCACCTCGCCCGCAAAAGCTATCACTCTAAAAACGAACGAAAAGAAACAAGAAACCCCCAATATCAGATCTACTGAAACAGCAAAACTAGTTTGTTCTGGTGACCCTGTTGGAGTCAAAAAAACTATAGTCACCCACAATAGATTAGCACCATAAAACCAAACGAAATGAAGAGAAAAGCCTCATAGAGGTAGACAGACAACGGTGTAGAGCGAGAGAGAGTAAGAGGACTCACCGTCTAGAGAAGGACGAGGACGACGATGAGGAGGAAGACATCGACCACGACGATGGCAGCGGCAGCGGCAGCGGCAGCGGCGGTGAGGATGAACTAGAAGGTGAAGAACACAAAGATGATGAGGAAAACGCAGCAGAGGAGGCTGCCACGTAGAGAAGCGATCGAACCCAAGACAAGGAAGATGAGGAAGAAGAAGACGAAGATGATGAAGCAGGGGATCTCCCTAGGGTTCTCATTGTATTTACAAAAGCAACTCACATTTTTCTTTCTCCCTCTCTCTCTCTCTCTTGCTGTGGGAGGAAGAAGAAGGCCCTGCCTGTGGATGATTGATTACCTACGGGAGTACATGAGGGCGGCATCCAAGGCAACACCGGACATGACCGTGAAGAAGATGGCTACTCCATTAGAAGTGCCCCAGAATTCGGCCGCTGCCCCGCCACCACCACCAAATTTAGGGATGGTGATCGTGCTTCCTTTGCTGCTACCGACACCAAAGGCGCCGGTAAACATGGAAGAGACTCAAGTTCGGAACCTCCGCCACCGGTTACTCCGCCTCTCGCTAATCGACCCGCCACCATTAACCACCAAGCCCCACACTGATGATCCCGGTTCTTTCTCTCTCTTGGCAGGAGAAGGAATCATCGTATTCTCTTCTTTTTCAAGGAGAAAAAGGAAAAGATGAAATATGGTGTAAATTACGATGAGGTCCCTGCTTTTTTTAACTTGGTGCGGAGTGGGAGATGAAGACTTTCACTTCCGTAGGCGGACTGACTGACCGGTGAGACGGTGGATATTTGGATTGGGTTTTCCTCGACGCTGGATCCGATAGGGTTGAGCTTTGAAAGAAAAACGCCACGTATCTGTGTAGTTGGTTTTGGTGTGGTAGATTCCGGCATCAAACTCCGCTCCAACTCATGAACTCATGGTAATAAAAAAAGCTACTTGACTAAATTAACTAAGTTTTAAGTTAGTTAACGGATTGAAGTCAGTTTCACATTTTAAAAATATGACTCTCGAAAAATATTACGAAAAAGAAAATATTTTCAGATGTTCCATTGGTACTAAAGAGTTTGATTCTACTGATTTATACAAGACAATATTGGTAAGCATTACCGTCATTGTGCAGCTTTCTTCATAATCGTCGTTATCAATGTCCAAGAAACTACTGAATGCTAAACAGTTTAAAATGAAGAAGAATGATTTAAAATATTGAAAGAAAGCGTTAAGACACTATCTTGCTTTTGTGAAGAAGTTACATTTCTAGCATGAGACAAGATAGAAAACAATAAATGGCGAGGAAGAAGAAGGCTTTATTAAAGTTTGGTGTTGCTTTACAACGTGCTGCATGTCAAGCTACAAGTTCTCAAGAGGAAATCAGGTCCAACCTGGTTGCTGAAATTCAACTAGCCAAGCTACTAGAATTCGACGCGTTGAAATGCAACTCAAGCTCGTTCAGTGACTAAAATGAGCTAACGCTCAGACGAGACGCTGATACTGTTGGCAACTGTCGTTCACAAGAACGTTGAGCTTGGGAACAATTAAACTTTATTTTAGTTGAGCACAAGGTACATTATAAGCCAAAAGAAGTAACGTGAAATGCTAACACACACACACACACACATATATATATAGGGAGAGACAGACAGACAGACAGAGAACTCGTTGCTTATGGGCACAAAGAATCGTATTAAATCATTATATTGTCCAACCATCCAATAAAAAGAATGGATGGTAGAGATAACAAAGCAAAAAAGAAAGGGTTTCAAGTACAAACTGTAGAAAATATAAGTGTAATAGATGGCTGGAATTATTGAGGATAATTTGGCTCGATCCTTTGTATTCATAAGCCATAATATTTCTCTCTCTCTCTCTCTCTCTCTCTCTCTCTCTCTCTCTATATATATATATATATATATATATATATATATATATATATATATATATATATATATATATATATACACACACACACACATTACATGCTTTAATCTTGGATTGCATACCTTCTAATAGTCTTACTTTTTATGTAAATTTTTTCCATTCAACTGCCTAAGAAACATTCGAGGCCTAGCGATCCATGATCGCGGTTGATGCTCTGTTAACGGCTTCTTTGCATGAACTGCATTTCTATTGGAAAATGCAATTTTTTCCACATGTGAGCCTCAATATCGATGATTACTCATGTCCACTTCCTTTTATTTTCTTTTTAGAAAGTGGATTTCTTATTACCACTTTCAAGTTTCAAAGTATATAATAATAAACCATGCACTTGACATCTCTGTCCACAGGGAGTTGAGTCAAACAGTGGAGTTATTGAAGGTGATGGTGGACTTATTTAATGAGAAAACATTGCAAACGTTTTTGTCTCATGTGACTACTCCCAAGTTGCACCACAATGGGCAGGTTGTTTTAGCTGAAAAAAAAGTCTTGGACTCTTTTTGGTTTAGCAGTGCATGCAATGTGCTCCTATATTGTTTATTTGGTTCAATATGAAGCTAACTATCACCACGACAAGACCTGGACATCAAACTTAGAGTTCAAAACCAGATAAACTAGAAATCTTAGTTCCAGAAAACCAATTGATATTTCCAAATTTAAACCGTCTCTATAAATATCTTAAGTCATAATAAGCGTAACGCAAACTGTTCGAAACCCCAAAAAAGTTATGGTCATTAATGGTGGATGTAGAAAATCTTGTAAGGTAAAGCAAATAGCCCATGGTTATTACTGTGAGATGCTTATTGTATCTTCCTGCTTTACCATGGGCTGCCTATTATAGCGAATAACGTGGGCTTTGTTCGCTTTCTTTATTGGAAACTATTTAGGAGAGTTGAAACCATCTTGAGCTTAGAAATCACCGGGGTTTTTAATCCTAAGATTCCTATAGACTGCTTCCTTAATCTTGTTTATGTATTTTCTATTGGTCTAAGATTTGGGCGAGGCCAATGCCTCGCCTCACGATGCAGCGCTGATGGTATCTCATGTACCTGTAGACATGGCTGGTTTCAAATCAGCTTGGCAGTTTCAACCTGAACCAAATCACCAGAACTGGATCCAGAATCAGGGGTCATCCGGTTAAACCGTAACCATGTTAGAATCGGCGTTTTCGAATTCTCTTTAAAAAAAAATCAAATTTTTAAATACTCTTTCTGGTTCTAGATGGTTTAGGACCTAAACCAGAATCAACCTGGATCCAGGCAAATTGAAACCGAATATGTCTATGCACTGTAACAAAATTTAACTGGAAAAATTGGTCATGTCCTTTTCCTTTTTGTTTCTTACGGGATTTTAATTGCTGTTGGCATGTGTTGTTATGGCGAACATGAATTTGAGTGACCGACAAAGATTGAATCAAGAAGGTTGGCCGGAGCAACGCAAACATTGGTGCTGGTTGAAGTTCTATTCATTTCTTCATGTTTTACTATTAACTCCTAGACACTATTGAAGAGATAATGTGGTTTTGTTTGGTTCTTTGAAGAAGCATTAATGGTTGTTAGCATGTGATGTGGCTGCGACATACCAGCACCGATTTATGAACTTGTCTGCGATCATATTCATTAGTTTGGCATTGTTTACTTTTGCATGATTATATAAATCAAACTAAGAAAATCATAGGAGCCAAGTCCAATTGAACATAGCTAACTCATGCTAGCTCATGTGTACATGCCATGCAGACAAGCGAAACCGAGCTAAACCACGATGATCTCATCTTCCCCGACTCTAATAGCCGGTGTTCACCTTGTTCTGATGAAAATCCCGGTCTACACTCACCGGCAGCTTGAACCCACTGGAAGGCACTGTTGAAACCTACCTGACCTTAAAGAGCTTGGAAAATATGGAATGAGGATATCATCTCACCCTTATTGACTATTTGATAGCAACTCAGCAACTGTGGACTAAACCACCAGAGAAGGAACCGTTGCGTGTCCTTGAGGAGGAATGACTGCCCACAAGAACCAAGAAGGTCCCAATTAGAATAATGGGGCTCACCTGATTGGGTGCTCTTGGGACTTTTTCTAATGCCACAGGTTCCACTTTGCCGTGCTCGCCGGGAACTGATCGAGTCCAAATAATGGCGTTCACATAAATTTGTCTACCCAAGTGCACTTTGATCAAAATTTGAAGGTTTTGTTTACGAATTATTAATTCGACTGGACTTGAACCTTAATTTACTCCAAAACGGATCGATTATTCAGATTAGGTAAAAGATACTTATATACAAATTATGTCAATTATTGCACTTAAATTTTCATTTACTTAGCTACATCACTAATCCAAATTTCCGGTTACATGTACCCTTTGCTGTTGGCTCATATGAAACTTGAAAATGAAGGTGATGAATTCGATACCTCGGGGTTGTGCACGTCTATTGGGTCCGGGACTTCGCGTCACAATAAGCCAAACAATTCATAGACATGTCCAGTTCCGGGTAATCTAGACCATGAACCATAAAGAAGTTGGTTCTAGGAGAGTTCTAGTTATGGTTCATGACGATTCCAAATTCCATCTAAACCAAAAACTTTAAAAAGAAATTTAAAAATCTGTTGGAAAGACTCATGAAATCAGTATGAAACCAGTGGTTTGAATGCTGGTTCTGGTTTAACCAAACGGGGGGATACTCACAGTTCCAGTTTTAGATCCAGTTAATTGGTTCCAGTTTCTGGTCCGATTTGATTCCTGATTAAACGACCAAGTTGAATCTGAACCGGCTATATTGGACACTGTAGGACCTGAAAAACTCGAAAAATCTATACACGCTGTCATTTTTCTTTTAAAATTTTATACAGGTGAACTTTGCCTCACCCAAAAAAATTTCAAGGTGTATCGACTGAAGTAATGGGATCTGTCACGTAAAAGTCCACTTTTCAAGTTCCACGAAGACCCGTCCTTCTCAGATGATGGGAAATAACGACAAAAATTAAGTCTTTCTTCATTAATTCTTTGTTTTCATAGAACTCGATTGTGCGCAAGCCAACAGTTAACTCAAATTTTCTGAAATAAACTGGAAATTCTTAAAAAGTACATGGGACGGAGAACCTCTTGTAAAATCAGTGTTTAAGATCCACTGGGAGAAGTCCGTGTCCTGGGTCCACGAAGAAGCGAGTTCTGAAGCCTAGATTCCAGTTCTATTTCTCTGCCTGTTGTAATTCGATCGGGGGTCGAAACAACCTGGACTCTTTCTGAAACATATTTATGAGAAAATGGCAGCGAACCTCCAAAAGTTTGCAGAGCTCTAATCAAATTCAAAGGGATGGAAGGAGTTCGAATGCAATAACTACAGATGAATTATCAGTCGACCAAATAGGTGTTCAAGTAGACATTAATGGCTGGTTCAATCCAATAAGCAATCGCTTTTTAAGTTCCTTGTCTCTAGTGCCCTACTTCTGTTTATTGTTCAGCTCGGCTAGACTCAATTTTGTACCAACTTGAGTTTGGCTGAGGTATTAATGAATGGTTCTTAGCTCAGCTATCATAGACTCGATCAACTCCTTCGCTGAGGTTTATGTAGCATTTTTCTTAAATATGCTCATAAAAACTACAATAAGTTTTCAGTTTTTCACAATAGAACTGGTACACAAAAGTGTCATCATTTGAATGAATGAACAAATTAGTGTTTAAGAAATTAAATTTCGTCTCTTTTTTTTCTTTTATTTTTCAAGCAAAACTGAAAGGAGAAGAGAGATGGGCAAGGCAATGACAGGTTCCGACAATACGAAAGAGTGGAAATAGATGAAAAAGGAAAAGAAAGAGACACGACGGGAAAGAAATGGGTGACAAGTTTTTAGTGGTCGGTTCGGGCGACATGAGAGAGAGAGAAAAGCGACACTAAAGAGGGAGAACACGAAGAATTTCTGTGTGAGAGAGAGAGAGTGATGTGCGCTAAGAAAGAGTCTGTCCTTGTTAATTGGAGATGCACATTTATTAACTATGTTTCCTTTCCTACATAAGAACAAAGACAATTAGGTGAAAGGGTGGTGTGACTCTCTCTCTCTCTCGTTTCAAGTGCTGCTTCCCACGACTCTTAAATCATTGCAGGAGGTGCGTGGAAAGTAAAGCAGCTTTCCTTCGTCTTATGCTCTCTTTCCGGTGCAAAGGGATCGAAACCTTCCATCCTTTTATTTACTATCACGAAAACGATCAGATTCATCATAACGTTAAAAATCACATTGCAGACTGTGTTTCGAAATCTGAACCCTCCATCATGATGGTGGATGGCTGCAGTTCTTCCTGTTAGGTCCCAAGTACTGAAGCCCCAAAAGAGTTAGCTTTCATCATCAAGACGAATGGCTGAGATTTCTGATCACATTACAAGCGTTACATGATGCCATATTCTTTCTGACCTGCCATGCTTTCTTCTCTTTCGCTGCAGAAAAACCGGAGGTGTCTAACAGAGGGAACATGTTTCGCTGAGACAAACGAATTTGTTCTTCTATGTTCTTGATGGCATGGCATGAAAAGTGCATATCCTCTCTGTCTATCGTGACACAGGTGGTGAGTTCGATTCTGGACGACGCATGCTTATGTGTGTGGTCTCGGCCTCCCACTACAGCCAAAGAAAGAAGAAAAGAGAAGGTTGCAATAGGCTTGCGCCCTACCAAACCTGACCTGCAGTTATCAAGGTTCAAGACCCTGCACATGAATTCTACAACCCCTCTCAATCTCGTTTCCATGCAGTCCTTGTGGAGTATCTTATTGAATTAACCGATATAAATTAATCAATATAGTGAGACTGGTAGGCTTTCTCAGCAGATCTGGCCATGGTGATATTCTTTCGAAAGCTGCGTTGTGGAAACCAGCTCGGCCAGGTTCAGCCATGAGAGAACCTTGTCAGGTGCCGCCTTTTATATATCCAACACTGAATTATCTCCGTTTCAAAACTGTGGTACCTGAGTTCTGAGTTGAGAAACACTTTTGCTGCACATTAAACCTGGCCACGACCACCACCCTTCTCCCATAGATCAGCAATACTAGAACTGGAGGCCTAAACTCATGTGGGACACTTGGATTTTCGTAGAGACCCAGTAAAAACATGAGAGAGAGAGGGGTATGGATTTTCATGACAAGCTCTCGAGTTCAATTCTTGTGATCCTCATCTCTCAAATTAAACTTATGAAACCACAATTCTATGTAATTACACAGTAAATCAAGGTCTAGTTTTCCTAAAACTTTTTATTAAACGCACTCTAAAACACATAAGAATTACTTAGGTGTTCCTTATTTATGTTTAAAAATGAAAAATAAATATATGGATATCTGTTTAAGAAATTAAAAGAACTAGTGTTTGGATGAACAGATTTATAGGTTTACAAGGAATAATGTCCATTGATGTCAACAATGGAGGAAGAAAGCGCTCCCATTTTGCTGACGTTCTTATACCATTTAGTGGAACAACACAAATAAAAAGGTGGAAAAGAGACCAACTCCAGAAGGAACTGCAGCCTATGTTTGCCGCTTTCACATGCACTACAAAGCCTGAAAATGATGCCACACCGAGAAGTGAAGGGGTGCACGGCGACGACGCTGGTGGTTTGTTGGTCCATGGGATAATCGTTTTATCAAGCACTATGGCTAGATTGATCACCTCTTTTTTGCGTCCTATACTCTCCTAAACGAAAAGGGCGGGTTCAATCAACACACGCAGAACCAACGGCTGAGTTTGTAATTCATACTATAGCCTTTGAAAGATGCCGGTGATCATCTCATCCTCTCTTCAGTTTGAAGACGTGATCGTGATTCATGAGCTACCAAAACCAAGAGAAGCTCGGGCTTCTATCTTGCCTTGGGCAGATTTTTCTGAAATAAAAGCTTATAGCTCCAATCAATTGTCTTGGAAGTTATTACCATATGCATCACTAAATTTCTAAGTGTATCTGATAATTGTTTGTTCAACTACTAAACCAACCACCAAGACCCTGCAATTAATATGATCCCTATTATTCAGTCATTCAATAGCAACAATTATGTGGCTGAAACATATTGATAATGACATACCAAACTCGCCAAACTTTTGTTAGAGTTGAATACATGGTCTAGTTTACTAAAGCAAAATGTCATTAAGAATCAATAACTAGAACTCTATTCACTTGTTTCTTATGGCACATAAGGTAGATGAACAACACCCAATGTTAGCTGAACTTCCAACCAACGACAATGGCCTTTCACACAATATAAGCGTCCCCTGCATCAGTTAGCCAAAAGCAAGAAGCCAAGAAACAAAGCCAGCTACAGAAGAACCAGCAGGACCGTGACCATGGCTACCGTCTTGCTGAGTGACCAAAGAGCAGGTGCAGAGGTGGTTTATGGGGCAGAGGAGTGCTACCGCCACTCTGTGGAGCTTCTGGAGGAATTAGGATTTCCTAAAGGAGTTCTTCCCCTCAAGAATTTGGAAGAATGTGGGAGAGTCAGGGAGACAGGGTTTGTATGGATGAAGCAGAAGGAACCATACGAGCACTACTTCAAGGGCACCAATAGTAAGGTGAGCTATGCGAGAGAGGTGACAGCTTACATAGAAAAGAACAAGATGAAGAAGATGACTGGTGTGAAGACCAAGCAGGTCCTTTTGTGGATCCCCCTTACAGAGATGAGCATCGATGACCCCTCCAGCAAGAAGATCTACTTCAAGACATCAATGGGAATAGGAAGGTCTTTCCCATTCTCGGCTTTCGAGTGCGAGGAGAAGGCAGAGAATGGCGAAGCTCATTGAGTCATCCGGAACTCCCTTTGTCGGTTTAGTTAAAATATTTTGAATGTGTGTCATGTTATCTTATTTATCTATGTGCGTGGCCTCTATCCATGTGATCCATAAAATTATATTTTTCCCACCTTTTTCCTTGTTTCTTCCAATGATATTCAGATATATGAGTTGTCATGAAACTGGTCTCTCTCTCTCTCTCTCTCTCTCTCTCTCTCCATAGACAACTCATGTCAAACATAACGATCGAAGGCTTGCGTTTGATGCCCGATCCTTATCCATCTGGTTATTCATCTTCTCCTTTTTTTCTTCTCTTTCCTCATTTTCCCTTTTGTCTGTTCTTGCAATGACACGTAACTTTTCCAAAGAAGGGGATTTTCCTGAAAATTGGGGCGTTTCCGTTCCAATTGGTGAAGTAGTATCTTCCATAATTGCGGGATACGGTTCATCACTGAAAGTTCTGCTCTTCCCTTTCCTTCAGAATTAAATTAGATCTGTTTGGATCATGCAAGTCTGATTGTTAACGTATTATTATTGTGGAGATCGAGCCTAAATGGTTAAAGTTTTGTTTATCTGTTCAAATCTCTGCAGAAATTAGAATTTTGATGCAGCTTTCATTGCACATCGTTTTCCAGTGCAATTGGAAGAAGATGCCAGCCTTTTTCACAAACCAGATGTTCATAGCCTTTCGGCTAATAGCCATCAGAGAGATCATTCAGATGCACGTGCTTATCCAAGAACTCGAAATTTGATAAGTTAGAATCTCGTTTCCAGGTTAGGCTGACGTTAACTGACTCATTTGCCGTTGGGCATTTCACTTTTGGGATTTGTATTCCTCTGAAAGATAGATCCTTATTGTGTATCACGTTTGTGTTCAATGCTGAGATTGCAGCCAGGTTTTACAAGAGGAAGTCGACGCATATATATAAGGCACAGCTTGTAGAAAGACGGTTGACAGGCTGTAGTGATTAACACCCGTGGTTGTGTAGACAGGCGTGTGACGACATCTAAGGTGTATGCAGCTTGGTAGTGCTTCTGAGTGGCTCTTGGTCCTGTTCTGGTAGTTTCACTTGAATGGAGAGAATTTTGAGGAATTATTCAATTGAAAATTGACTTAGTAAAATGGACAGCTCTAACCTAAAAGTTGAGTTAATTGCGCTGACAATAGTCCTGGTTTTGTGGATCTCCAACAGTTCAAAATCCAAGCACTTTAATGCTTCATGGATCTCTATAAGATGAATTAATCTGGCAAAGCTTGTGCTGTGGAACAAAGTAGCTAACAAAGAATAGTTTTGTGTCATGTGTTAGGTTTACAACACGGATGCTAATTATGACATGATACTATGACTTCATTTTGCTTGAGGTGCTTTGGTTTCTAATATCCATAGGTTTATCTCTCCTGGGAAATTCTTTTGTGGAAATTATTTGCTCTTGAAGCAGAATATCTACCTTTGCAATGTTTGTCTTGAAGGAAAGTTCGCAGCAAAAGATGTCTTGTTTCTAGTTGCACAAATAATTTCCTGTGCAATTCTATTGGCTAATGTTCTATGCCCTTTTTGTTATCACATCCTTCAAAATCACAAATCATACTGATATTTCTCCCTCAATAAAGAAACAAGACATTCTGGTATTACTCCCTTTCAACATTTCACTTTTCTTTATTTATCTACACATTAGTTGTGTTTGGCTTCCGACAGCTAGTGTAAAACTTTGTCAGATATATCTACCATAAATAGCCGACCCCATCTAATATGGGAAAAGGCTTAGTTGTTTGTATCTACACGTAAGTGTTTTTTTTATCTCAGCTAAGGACCTGTTTATGTAGCTTACCTTCATCTGTCATCCTTTTGGTGCCTAGTTTCATTTTCAACATTTTACTTTTCTTTATTTATCTACAATTAATGTTTTTCACCTCATCTTAGGACCTGCTTATGTAGCTTACTTGCATCTATCATCCTTTTGGTGTCTATTTTCATTCAGCTTCATTTACAAAGATATGTTCCAAGCGGTCAGCCATGTTGGCCATCGTTTCCTACAGTCAAAGTTTTATGATGTTGGTTGGTCTCCTGGTGCAAATATTCTTTTTCAGCATCTTGGTCAGACACCGTTCTTTTACCTCAATTATTTGCAGGTACTTCCACAAGGCATCCTACCTTGTATTTATTTTTTGATAGATCATTTATTCCTTGATAAATCTTTTTGAGGTTCTTAACTCATGTAGGAATTTTTGTCAGTTTTTCTTGTAGTTATTGATTGAGCAAAATCGAGCTTTAGGTGCACACTTCTTTCTTCTTGGCCTGCAAGTCTCTAGGTCTCCTGCTGAAAAGAGCAAACAGAAGCTTCAGTTAATTAATTATTCTTGTCTTTCCGGCTATGTATTACATGTAATGTACTGGTACAAGAGGAAACTATCAACTATGCTTTGGGCAACCATGCCACTAGCAAAATCTGATACAAGTTCATTTGACTAACCTGATGTCAGACGTGCTTTGAACGGTCAAGTTAGTAAGGCACACGTTGTGAATAAAGCAGTTTTGAAATAAACAGACGCCTTACTCATCATCAAAGTTTGATGCATTGTGGAGCATTGAACTTTAACTCTTTTACTTTGAAATTGGGTGATCCAGAATATATTTTTGGCTAACCTAACCATACAGATCATAGCCCTAGGGATAGCACCAATGCACTCTAGTGGAAGAGCACAGCATAAAGTTCATTTTCTGCCAAATTACCCTATAAACGTTGATCTTCATGCTCAAAAGAACATGGTATTGATTGTATCCATGCTTTTCCTGGACTAAATAGATCAGGTTTTAGAGGGGTTTAAATTAAAAAATCAACTCTCTTAAATTTCTGGATGTAAACACCTCATATATGGGCACACATACACATTATGAGAACATAAAAGTGATCATGTCTCTGTGTTTTAGGCTTTTCGAGTGTAATGCACACTGACACGCACACACATTTCTAAAGTCCTATTGTTTCAGAAAACTATGGCCATGCTATAGAAACATCGTTTACTATGTCTGCTCACAGATCCATGTCCATGGCTTTCATGTAAAAGGAAAAGGAAAAGGAAGTGACTGATTATAGCTCTGTTGGCGTATGAGCCAATCTGTGCTTTTTATATGCACTTAGGTTGCTAACATGTATAACGTAAAGTTGACCTTTGTGATTAATGTATCTTGAGGTGAATGTGTGCTGCTTTGCATTTTACTTGTCATGCTGTAAGCACTGATATCTGAGGTGGAAGCTCATGGGTGTCCTCTTGCTGGAGCAGCATCTCTGTGCAACCCTTCTAACTTGGTTACTTCTGGTGAAGATTTTGACAGAGGATTCACTAATTCAGTTAGATTACGGAAAATGGTTTGCACAAGCACTTAACAAAAGTTTCAAGAAGTAAATTATCCTTGGAAGATTAGATTTTCTTATATTGCTTTTCGCACCACTGTTCTGTATGCAGGCACTTATGTACATTCCGTCCTGTCCTTTTTTTCTTATGAATCAGCTTCACTTATTTGCTCCCTTCTGTAATACAGCCAGTGGATGATCCATTCTAGGGGCATATCTCGTGCTGAGAAATACAGGTATGCTACTGTTCCCTTTGTGATATGGCATTTTATGCTTCACTAATAGATTTGGCATACTCTGATGAGATTTTGGCCTTTGCAGTTTCCGTTTGTGTGTGTGTGTGGAGGGAGGGATGAAGGCTTTCTCTATGTTTATCAAAGTTATGTTTTACTTTGGGATTTCCTTTTTAAACACTCACTCACATATATATAAAACATTTTTCATTTCAATTTCTAGAAAACATGTGAGATTTTTTCAAAGAAAAAAACAATGCTAGGACTATGTCCATATGTTGGTATATGCGTTCACTCATGCATGTGCACATGCACACACAAGTTTTCAGAAAGTGTTCTTCAGAAAATGCTCGCCGAAGTGTGGACATGGGTACCCCAAATATAGCAGACTGCTGTGTTTTTTCCATGTTCATGACGTCATGGTTGGAAAAGCGTTCTTGTTCAGTATTGTTGATTGTACTTTCTACACATCCAAAGCACATGCATGAACATGTAAATGGCCTTTTTGGGGGGTAAAATGCAAAAACCCTTTCTTTAATACGAAAACTTGTTGCATTGAGACCATCTATATATCAGGGTTCTTGGTGCTTTAGAATTTCATTTCCAATGCCCACATGAGAATTTCTTTGTGGAACAACAGCAAATTGATACTTCTATTCTCTTAAAGTGTGATACGAATTGTTCAACTGGATGTCTAGGGCATAGTATGGTTTTCTTTTAAGCTATTTGAGATTCCTTTCGTCTCATTAGTCCATCTATAATATGGCATTTGTACCGTAGCATCCCCCTTCTGGTCTCTTTGTATCATGACGGATAAATCAACTACTGCTAACCTGAAGCTCCTTGATGCCTTGCCTAACTCTCCTCCAGTTACTTTAGGCTTGTAGACAGCTTATCAGTACGATGTAGTGCCTCATTACCAGCTCCTTGATTTGATCATCTCTCATCATGAAGCCTTTGGCTTGTGGCCTAGGATGGCAATATTGACCGGACCTGACCGGGATGGGGCGGAGAATACTGACCTGATCAGGTTTGGGTTCGTGTACAGGACAATATGCCCTGAGCCGTACCCAAATTGACACTTGCCCCAACCAGTATACACACATACACACACACACACACATATATATATATATATATATATATATATGTATATATACATATATATGTATATATACATATATATATATATATATATATATATATATATATATATATATATCTATATATATATATATATATATATGTATATATATATCTATATATATATATATATATATATATATATATATCTATATATGTATATATATATATATGTATATATGTATATATATATGACCCATTTTTAATCCGTACCCGCCTCGTTACATGTTGGGGATAAGAGAACCTAAACCTATGCCACCCTGTTTAGGTTCGGGTCGGAGCCTGGTATGGTATATCCGTCCCAGGCCCTCCATATTGTATCCCTGTGGAAAATAGTATAAAACTGTCCCTAAGAAGCCTTCGGCTTGTGGAGAATGGAAAATTTGTTGTTTGAACAATGTATAAGCGGCCCTACAATGCTAGGATGCATCCAACAATTAGATATCGACGTTGGATGTCCTAACTGTTATGAGAAAGTAGAACAGGAGTTTCAGGTTACTCAGGTTGATTTGCAGTCACCTGAGTGCCTGAAAGAGAGGTGTACAAGGAGACAACCTATCAATAGAGTTATTTCTTCTCTTATTTTCAGTGTCGAACTCTTCTAGTTCGAGTGACGACCTCAATTAGGTCTAAATTGGAGCCATAGGCTGTGGTGATGGCTTTTAATTGATCCAGCTCTCTACGAGTGTCAACGTCTCCTTTTGTGTTGCATACGAAAGTGTTCTGTGTGTGTTCATTTTATGATTTCGGCAAATGTTATAAAAAGCACACCTCCCTGCATCTTATAGGTAAACTCTATATGCATGTATGGCACATCATAATGCTCTTTAGTTAAAAAAATTTGAAGAAGAATATCAAAAATGTATTAAGGCTCAGAGACAAGGAAAGCCAAAATATAACGCGAACAAGTTACATTTGTGGCTGTGCACGCATGTGTGTGTACACACGGCCGAGTGAATGCTATGCAAGACGAAATGTGTTTCCAGCAACCTGTCCAAGAAACCAAAACCACCATGTTGGCTGAACTCTCCAAAATCCTTGCAACTAACTCTTGAATCATCAACATCTGAAGTGTGAAATCTTACCTGACAGTTAAGATGAAGACATGTACATATCAGAATTGATTAATAGAGAGTTTCCATTTGTATATTTATGTAAAACTTGATGGAGATCTGTGAGCTAAATCTTAATATTCCTCTTCACGTAACAACTGATTGACAAATATAATCAGAACAGACTAACTCTGGGACTTGAGCGCTACTTGATCTAATTTTGTAAGGACTGCTGCACACTCAGATTAAGAGAGATGGAGGGTAATGGTGGAGTTGACAATACTCAATTCGTACCTGTTACTTCAACAGATTGGACTCTTAGTTGCAATGGAACTCCAATATCGTACTGCATGAATCTGAGTCCCATTCCTAATAAGCCTCTTTCTTTTACCAATTTAATAAACCAAGTTACCCAGGTTTCCAACAATCATTTATATCCAACCAAAGCCCATGACCTTATCTGCTTCTTTTGTGAGAGACAGTTCAAACTTTGCGTTGCGTCTAATTTTTGGTACCAAATATAACTTTTCTCAATAGAATAAACAATATGTCTAGGTGTCCTGATCTCAACGAGTCAGGAAATCCAGATCTTCGTTGGTTTTGGATGTATATCAGTATATGGGTCATGTGACCTCTTGATATTTGATTCTGATCAAATAAAACTGGAAGATATGTGGGCTTTTCCCCTCATACATAGTCAGATCCACTTGATATCACCACGGGGAGGACCAAAAAAATGACTGCAACACGAGGGACCTGACATGCAAATGGAAACCTCATGAGGGTTTTCTATTCACCAAATGATCATAATTACTTTAAAAGCTACGGGAGTGATGTCACCGATTTGTTGGAGTGTTTCACTAACGTGCATTTTGTTTTCTTAATCATCTTGAATATGTTTTGTGATGGATGAGTTAACAAAACATATTCAAGATGAAGTAACTTGGTGTATGTTATTTGCAGATGACATTGTATTAGTGGAGGAGTCTAAGGAAAAAGTTAATAGAAAATTGGAACTATGGAGAGAAACATTAGAAAGCAAAGGCCTCCGACTTAGTAGAACAAAGACAAAATATATGGAACGTAAGTTTCATCGTTTGGTTACCTTAGAGGACATAGAAATTAAAATTGGCACACATTGCATCACCCAAAAGGAAAGTTTTAAATACCTAGGGTCAATTTTTCATAGTGATGGAAGAATTGATGGAGATGTTACGCATAAAATTAATGCTGATTGGTTAAAATAGAGAGGAGCATCAGGTATTCTTTATGATAAAAAGATACCATTAAAGTTAAAAGGTAAATATTATAGAGTAGCAATTAGGCCGGCCATGTTTTATGGTTGGGCAGTTAATCATCAACATATACAAAAGATGTATGTGACAGAAATGAAGATGTTGAGATGGATGAGTGGTCATACAAGAAAAGACTGTATACATAATGAGGTTATTAGAAACAAATTAGGAGTGGCATCAATAGAAGATAAAATGAGAGAATATCGTTTAACATGGTTTGGACATATAGAAAGAAGATCAAAAGAAGAACCTCTAAGAAGGTTAGAAAAACTACATTTGGAAAGTATTAAAAGAGGTTGAGGACAACCACAAAAGTGTTAGAAAGAAACAATAAATAATGATCTAGCTTATTGTGAGTTAACTGCTAACATGGCACACGATAGGGATGTGTGAAAACAAAGAATCAATGTGGCCGACCCCGTCTAGTATGGGAAAAGACTTAGTTGTTGTTGTAATTAGCTTGGTGCACGTCTCTCTCTCTCTCTCTTTTGTGGTTCAACTTAAACAGACCTTCAAATTGAAGACCACAAGTTCGTTACCCTTGGATCATGCACATCTGTGAGGGTTTACCTAGCCAATCGAAAAAGTCGGTTTTGTGATCTAAGCAGGACAGTCACGTATTAATGTTGCGGAGAGTGTTCGACATGTATAAACGTCCTCAGATCTTCTTCCTGGGCATTTGGGTGGCTCGGGATATTCACGTATATGATCCGCTATAGGAGGACAACCACACCCGTGCAATCAATCAGTGCTTTGAATCCTTATCCTAGTGCTTTGACTCGTATGTCTTGCATTAAATTTGCCATCATCTAATAAAATTGACGCACTTGCTTGGCCTTGTATACCACATCTTTTACATCCAAATTGAAATAATCTCTTTGTGGAATCAATGAGACGAGCTGAACAGACCTCTTTGGACCTTTTAGATCATATATCTGATCAGTAGCAGTGTTTGGCCATGGATCTAACATCCTATTTCAATTCATGTCCAGTGAGCTGAATTCTGTGATACCAGCTCGAAATCCAAACCCATTAACATGACATTAAATCTTTCCTCCCCCACAACAAACGACTGCTGGAAGTGTGTCACATTACTGTCCAGGTTCCAATCAGTCTCCACATTCTCACCGCCCATGGCAACGTCCCCCATATGATTGACAAGATGACACAATTAAAGTAGTCAAAGCTCTTACATTATGCGATTGTTGTATTCCCCAACTTATTGCCTTGGTGGTCCTCCCAAACTAAAGGCGCTTGTATTGCCGCATTTGCCTCAAATCTTCACCCGTATTAAAAATCGAAGCCCATCTATGATCACACAACTGTTTTTCGTTTTTCAGAAGCAGCCTATCATGCTATGCAGTTCCAACATAAAACTCTAGGGCTATACCCTCGCTTCTAAGGTGTTTTTCTGAAGCGTATGCATGCACCATGTTTCGAAGTCATGACCTTTGATTGTGATCCGACGCCTAGGCAGGTGAGCATTTGCTCTTTTGTGCTGCTTCTTGATGACAAAGCTAGCGTTTCACCTAAATAGTTAATCATCTTCAGAAAGTTGCATTTGGGATTCGTATGACTCCCCGAAGTTTACGAAAGAAAGTATATACCACATCCAGTGTATTGAATTTAGGAAACAGAATATTCCAAGTACTAACTTACAATACGTGCACATTCACACACGCCCATATATATATATATATATATATATAGTAAGTTAAGTTAAGTTATTACACTTAAGTTTGCATCGTGTGTCCGTGTGTTGTTTGTGGCTGAATTGCTACCTTTCAATTAAAATGTCGCCAGGATTCATCTCATTGGTTGCAAGTTGTTGAAGGGTGATAGTGCATCACCCATCACCGGCCAAGATGCTAGTTAGCTTCAAGAGAACGATGGGACGTAGGAACGATACAAAACCACAAAAAAGATGAAAGGGAAAAAGATGAGGAGAGTGAGTAATTATGAAACAATATTCATTTTTGTGCTTCATCAGTATTCCTTATCCTGGCAAGGGAAGTAGTCTTAACTCGTCAACTTGGTTTTAATCTCTCTCTCCAAACTCTCCTGTCGTTGTCCAGCCCAGACTTAGATAGACGGACCTGAAGTTGACCCGACGTTGATATCCTTTGAGAGTACCTTCCACATTGACCCTTAAATGTATAACAAATTTGTATACAACTCCTATGATTTTAAACACGTACATCTTGGGTTTCCTCCTAAAATCACAAGTCCATAATAAACTGATTCTGATCCTAGCCTCTTAAGGTGCAAGTCGGGGAGAAAAAATAAATTTTATTTTTCATATAATCCAGCTTACATGGAAATCATAAAATGACTAAAATTCAATTGGTGGATTTTCACCTGACGCAAGAATCATATTCTATGTGAGGGGTCATGAATTGAATGGCTGGAAAGAAAAAAAAAAATTTGGGGCAAACCCAACGTGTTAGAATTGATTCTTTGCTTTTCAACATGTTATATCATCGGTGAAATGGCTTCCATTAAGATTAAGAGAATGGTGCTAAAAGACTTCATAAGTTCCATATTGGATTTGTGCATTCAGTACCATCCTTAGGTAAATTTCTATTCATTAACGAATATCAACAAATAAGAACACCAGGTGATTTGTTGAAAAAAATACCAATTATTTATGTTGGGCTTAATTATACTTGATCTCCGTTATCAAAATTTCCTTTTTCTAAACACCACGAGAAAGAGAATGAAACATTTCCAAGTAACAAGAGAAAGGAAATAGAAAAAATGAGGGGAGAGAGAGAGAGGCCTTTTCCAAGTCAAAAAAACGCCATTGAATTTTTTAGAAATTCGCCACAGATCGAGTTTGATAACATTGGTTTGCACTCATGAGTTGAGGTAGCAAAAAGAGATTTCTACGTGAATCCAACCCCATAAAGCAATAATCAGTTATGTGACTCCACTTATAAGACAACTCATAAGAACTTTACACTAATAAATCCGCGATCATGAGAAGCTTCTTCAATTTTTCTTTAATAGAAACCTTATGGTTATTTTGACATTGAGGAAGTCGTGAGTAAATTTACCATGTCATGTGGTTCTTATCGAGAAAGAGCTTTTTAACATGAGGTTATGATCATTTTGTCCACCAAATGGTGAGGGGTCACTTCGCGCGTCCCATCTTATTTGACTTGAGGCGTCATGAACTTTACATGTCCCAATTGATGAGATCCCTTTAGTGATCTTTATATCAAGGCTTCTAAGGACCTCTCTCTTGGAGCAGCGTATAGTTTGGTTGATGACTGCTCTAAAATGGCTAACCTTATCTATCCAGTTTTAAGAAGGAAACTCCTTTTGCCGATAAGAGAGGTATGTATATATAAAGCAAGTTAAGATGACCAGCTAGACCCAAATGGTTCTCCTTATCGTGAACTAATGACATAGTTTCGTGCAGGATGCAGTGATAGCTAATATTGCAGTCACTTTGGTTGGATGGAGTTCAACAAGCTAAGCCTGGGCATGATGCATCAGATATGACCAAGAGATGCCTGCGTTGTTAATTAATGGGATATTGAGATGTTGAGAACTTTATTTAGACATTTGTTGGTGGGCGACATAATGGAACTTTCATTTTTTTTAAGAGATAGAGAGCTGCTACATTTCTTGTCAGTGCCAGAGATCTAATATTATATATGAAGCTTTGTATATGCTAGCAATACTACAGGTTAATATATCCAAACAAATATCTATCATCTAATTTTTGTTTTTAAATTTTAAAAATTAAAGATACATTTCTACTTTTTGTAAGAGTAATTAATTAAAAAGCAACTTCAATAATTTATTTTTTAAATTGGATAGTAGAGATTTGTTTGGATATTTTAGCATTTACTATACAAAGTATTATAGTGAGTCTTTGCTAAATAAAGTATTTGACATCAACGGTGGAGACTTACTCACTTTCTATTAATTTTAAAAAGAAAAAGTATAATAATTACTTTTAATCTCAAAGATCGAAAATGTTTGTACATCATTATACACTAAAAAAACAAACATTATGCAACTGAGACTCTCTCTTTATATATATATATATAGAAAGAGAGAGAGAGAGAGAGAGAGAGAGAGAGAGAGAGAGAGAGAGTATGTTGTTGAGGCGTGCTTAACAGCTTACGTGAAGAACTTGTATAACGCTGTAAATCATGAATAAATGTTGAATTAAGATGTAGGGTCATTTCAAAGAGTGCTTGCCACAAACTAATAGAGGTCAAATCAGATTAACATTGCTTGTCCTCAGAGACACATTCCGATGCACTAAATTTTCTCTTCTTTATGAAAGAAAAGGAAAAGTACGTTTTGTCTCCGAAAAAGGAAGAAGCAGTTGGAAACCGCATTTAGGAGAAAAAAAGTTATTCCTCGAGTAATAGACCATATCATCCCCTTCTAGCATTAAAACACGGATTATTCTGTAATGGAAGCATCCATACTTTGTATATAGCAGTTTGAGCAGTGCATTATCTTACATTATGCCATCTCCACTAATTTTAATCTCGTAGATAATTTGGATTGCTTTTGCTTAAATATTAAGTGGGATATGATCCTTACAGGGTCTATAAATGGTATCTCTCCTTGGCCCATTGATTGTCCTCTTACGGAAAATGACATACTTAGATGTTTATCAGAAGCGGGTGGACATCCTTCCAAGAACTTCCGTCACCATCTCCCCATCACATTCTCAAAATTCACGCTTTAACAACTGTTTCGCACCGCTTCTTATAAATAAACAAATTAAGGATGGATCCAGAATATATCTTCTGGAAATAACATCCATTGTTATTAACCTTTGGCCAATAAAATGGGGAAATTACTATGTTCTCTTGTGCATAAATGTTTTTTTTTTGTGTGTGTGTGTGTTTGTGCATAACCAAGGTTGCTTGTTGTTCCTGATCAACAAAGACAAGCTTCAACAGAACGTGATAAGCATTATCTTTTGAATACAAAATCGTTTACATGCAACATGTTCTTTATACATTTCGAGAACTAAATATGTTCCAATGGGTACATCATACATGCTTTCCACTAAGCATATTAATTACAGCAATCTCATCGTAGGGCTGATTGACGAAGCCCTCGTTGGGCCAAGGGAAAAGCACATTGAGTGTCCTTGTGGATGCATTCATCATAGTTGATTGAAGGAAACATATATCCACGTTAATTCGGTACGAGCATAAATTATCCATTCGTATTTGGGCGAACCCATCTGCCAAAAATTGTTAGATTCAACCACATACGGCTGAATCAGCAAACAATTCAGTGAATATCTTCACAGGTTTCAACTAGTTTTTGTAGTTCAAGCTCAATGCATAAAAGTCGTACTTAAAGATGTTAGCCATGATTTAACTCTTTGCCTGTGCTTCTCCAAATCAGGAGAAATTTCGAGCTCATCGTTCTCTGCAAGGAGTTAATCTTAGAAGACGTGATAGCTAACGTCGTTTTCTCCAGATGAAGCACATCCCTTATCCCTCTCACATTGTTGTCACCTTCAGGGTCACCCTTACTCGAATCCCCAGCCAGCCCCCACACAACTCATTCACAAAATCCAATGAGAGAGAGAGAGAGAGCACTAGACCGTGGACAAAAACAGATCATTGCAAGTTGCAGAAGGCCATAATCCATTCTGGTTGCGAGTATCCTGCAGTGGGCCTCAAATCTAGAGGAAGCTATGTGGAGAGGAGATAGTGCAGTGCTCTCGTGCATATATTTCAGATGTATTACTTTACCTCAGATTTCCTAGTTGTCTTGAAATCTCAACCATTCATTTGGATGATGGGTAATTGCTCTCAATTCGTGTTTGCGTCATATCAATTCACGCTCCTGTCAAAATTAAACGGATCACCTTATTATCACAACCCGCTGTTTTTATGCAACTTAACGCAGAATTTTGGAGTCATGTTCATGTCAAGGATTTGTGTCGTGTCCAAGAACTGAGCGTTTTTAGGTCATGCCCATGTTATGTCATTACACGATCTTCCTTTTGTGTCTCTCCAACACAGACTTTTCGGTTTTGAGATTATTTCACTGTGTGTCTCACTTAAAATGGTTGCAGTGGCACAATCAGCTGGAGCTTGCTACCCAAACCAAAATAAACGGCTGAAGATTAGAAACCCAATTGAAATGTAACTTAGTGAGAGAGAGAGAGAGAGAGAGAGTATCTTCCCATTGGGGAAGGTGACAAAACGGAGAGTGACTTTCTATTCAGAAAAGGTCCGATCACCACACATATACATAATAGGTACGTCCAAAATGAGCCCCACGGATAAAAACCCCTCGATGTGTCCTCTCCTCAACACGGTTGCATTCCCCATCGCTTGTTGTTGTTTGGCGACAATCAACATGTTGTTGCGACGTGCCCCGCGGTAGCCGACGCGTCCCGTGCATTCTCGCTCATCAAAGCGAACCCAAATAGAACCCGAATCTGATTGCGATTGCATCATAATCTCAATAAATGCACAAGTATTCCCCACCACCATGCCAATCACATCACTCAACATTCAATGCAGCATTCTCAATGCGTGGGTATATATACATATTGAAACGACACCAATGCACATTGTTAAAAATATTGAAATGGAAATCGCAACCATGAATGAGCGAGCACACGGTATGGTGACCGTGAGACGTTATTAAAATGGCAAATTATTTATTGTGAATGACATCAATTGCGTAACAATCACAAGTACGGGAAGACCTAACCCAAGCTTTGTTTCGTAATATCACTGTAAGAGTAGGATCGGTTACTTAACATTCAACGTTTATATATCAACAAAGTAGACACTACTAGCATGTGTTGGGCACAAATATTTCTCTTATATTGTCCGGCTGGGCTTGCACTCTCGGCTTTGGGGACATATCATATCGTGTCATGTTCCTAACAGACACGAGTGGATGCCAAGAATTCTCGAGTTATTGTGGGGCAGACACGAAAACGACATGAAACACGTATGAAACTCGAATGCTTCTAGGTCGTGTTACAGTCATGTCTTTGTGCAACATATTCACATATTTTGCCAGTCCAAATAAAACTCTCGCTTTTCTTTGTACAGCAGAAGCACACACAGAGAGAGGAAACAACTCGTACAAAAGAGTAAGGCAAGCTCAAGGCATGAAAAGAAAAGCAAAAATAAGAAGAAAATAGAACTGTACAAATGCACATCCAGAGTCAAGACGGTCGCCGTTTTACGTGCGGCGCGACACAACGGTGACGGTGAGAGGTGAAGCCATCTCACACGACAGCCTCAAGAGCTCAGAGAGGTCAACCGGGTCGGGTCTAGCATGTTGCCACACGAATTCATGGAGCAGTGAGGCCACCCATATATAAACCGTGTTCAGGCCCAAAGTCTTTCCCGGGCAGCTCCTACGACCCGACCCAAACGGCGCGAGCCTGAGGTCCGAACCCAGGATGCTAAATTCTGGTTCGGCTCCGGTTTTAAGGAACCGCTCCGGCGAGAAACAAAGCGGGTCAGGCCAAATTTCCGGGTCGCGAGCGATGGCCCACATATTCACCATGGCAGTGGTGCCAGCTGGGACGTGGCAGCCATCGACCACCGCGTCTTCTGTAGCGAGGCGAGCCCAAGAGAGAAGTGGACCGGGTGGATGCAGTCGCAGAACCTCCTTCACAACCGCCCTCAAGTAGGCGAGTCCGGCGAGGTCCGATTCGCGCACCGCTCGTTCTCTTCCGACCACCGCATCCAGCTCATCCTGCACCTTGGTCTGCACTTCCGGGTGCATCACCAACCGCGCCAGAATCCACTCTATCAACACCGCCACCGTGTCCGTACCTCGGAAAATCATTTCCTGACCACAATGATTCACCAAAATTAACAAACAAGAGAAAAGCGAATCATTTCAGAAAGCGGACCAGCCGTAGTTACCCAGAGAACAGCGACCATGTCCGAGTCGGACAATTTGCAGTCACCAGTTACGGAGAGAAGGACGTCGACAAAGTCGGCCGGTTTCTTCCCACCGTCGGACCGATGCTCATCGATCAGCTTCTGCACAAACCGCCTCACTCTCGGGACAAGGCGGGAGCAGCGGAACCGGATTCGCTGAAGGTCTAGCAACCCGAGCAAGGGAAGATGGTCCGACAGGTTGAGTATGCCCAGTATGTCGTAACCCTCCTGAACCATCTCGATGAGCTCATTGACCTCCGGGTTAGAGTCGTCGTCGATCCCATAGTCGCGCCCGAAGACGCACCCCATGAGGTGGTCCAGCGACCCGCGTCTGAGGACATCGCGAACGCGTACCTGGTGTCCCGACCGGGAAATCCAGGCACACATCGTGGCGGCGATCTCCAGCCGGCGGTGCTCGGAGGCAGCCATCTGGCGGGGGCAGAACAGATGGGTTGCTGCAATCCGGCGTAGGTTACGCCAGTAGGACCCGTACGGGGCGAACCCAATTGCACGATCGAACATAAGCCCGTAGGCTGACTCCTTAACGGGCCTGTCAACGAAAGCCAACCCGCTCAGAATCTCCTTAGCAACATCCGGGTTGCACGTGACGACGGCTCTCGTGCTTCCCACGCTGAACGCCATCAGCCGGGTTGCGCCGAGCTTGGTGGCGACTGCCGCGAGGTTTCGGTGTGCGACACCGCGCATCAGGGCGATGCTGCCCAGGACAGGGAGTCCCCTCGGGCCGGGTATGACATTCTCGTAACCGGAGCCTTTACCCGTTTTCCTCGTTCTCCAATACCTGCCCCAAGCAGGGCCTCCTAAATAGCACCAAGGGATCAAACTGTTGAAGAAGAAGGCGAGGAGGGTGCAGATAAGGATGACTGCCGCATTCTGAAATGTCAGTAGGCGGGATTCAGGAGGCAGGGCTGCGACCCACCACCAATTTTCAGCTACAGTCATCATCATACTCAGAGAGCTAGCTCTCTAAGGAGTTACACGCACGAACACTATAGGATACGAGGGTGAGAGTGGGAAGGAAGACGAGACTGTATTTATAGCGAGTGAATTTGAAATGCCCCGAATATGCGACCTCATTCTTTACCGTTGAAAACGACGTTGGGGTTCACCGGTGGGAGAGAGATGGGCTCAGTCTAGGTTCGGGCCAGAACTGTTGGGTGGGTCCGATCAAGTGGGGTGGCAACGCCGCCATGCTCACTAACCGATGGGAGCTCAAACCATCCCTCTCCCGCCATGTGGCTCTTCCGTGGCTGTATATTGTCCTTCGGGCAGCATCCACACGTGAAACTGGGTCCTGCCCGTATCATGTTCGTACACGTGGCTGTCATCCACCAAATCTAGATCACAGTGGCCACCCCTGGTTTCGAGTCCTGGGGAGTAACTACGGTGCCATTCTATTTCTTTCCTAGGGAAGCTTTGTTATATTCTTTTGTTGTTAATAATGAAGGGAGCCTTGTAATTTGGTTTGGGAAGTCTTTGTACCAAATCCATTCCCAACTTGGCATTTAAAGGTTCATAATTATTGTGATTAGAATGTAAGGGTCTGTGTGTACTTTACAGTGGAAGCTAAGTCGTTTTGGAAATTTCGTAAGAAACCCATGGCGGGTGACTTGGCTCCACGATCAAACAGCAGTTTTGGTGTCTAAACAATGCTTCCCTTGCATCCTTGCGCCATTTTTTATGTGTGTGTGTGTGTGTGTCAAGATTACGCATTATTCTCAACTTTTTATTCTTTGGTTGCACCCCCTCCATCTGTCTCCAACTGTGAAGTCATCAGATAAGTAAAAACCTCATTGTGGTTCGGTCCCCTCTTGTTCCGAGGGGTCACCGCCATCAAGCTGGGCAGACACCGGCCAATTTTTAATTAAGAAATGGATTAAGTATGTCGTAAAGTTTTGATTAGTTTAGGCTGTTTCTGGGGGCTTAGCCCCCACCGCTCGTGCAAGCTTATTTTACAAATCCCAATTGAAGAGTTTACTTTAAGAGTCAACGAGCTCATCCAGCTTTTCATGGGGCCGATGCAATGACCTCAACTGTTACCCAACAACCAGGGGCTGTCCATTAAAACAGGAGGAACCTAAATCAGACCGTCTCTCGAAACAGGCAGCTCTCTCTCTCTCTCTCTCTCTTCTCTCTCTCTATATATATATATATAGATAGATAGATAAATAAATATAGAGAGAGTGTGTGCGTGTTCACTCTCGGGGTTAGCAAACTGTCAGAAACGCAGACAACGAATGCAAAATTCTAAATCCCATGAAGTTGTTAAAGATGCACCTTGATTAAGTTGACATTCTTTTCATACAATTCACGTAATGGACCCCACCTGACAAGGTTAAAGGGTTTAATTCTGTATCTGAAATAAGCTTATTATTATGAATTTGGTAGGTGCTTTTCTAAGAATTAAAATTTTCCTTTTATCTTTGTTTCTGTGGTCATTCTACTTGTGTGTCTCTGAGAGAGAAGGTCGGTCGAAAGGTTAGGAAGAAGAAAGCGAAGGTGGTGGCCCTGCGGGAAGCTTGCGGAGCAAGAATCCAGAGTGGATTCCATCTTTGGAATCGACGGCTGAGGTTACATTGCTCTACGCGGGCAACCCTAGTCTATTTCGCACTGTGTATCGCTTTGTACAGCGTACTGGGGAATATTTTCTTGTCTGGATCTCTTTTGGCATTAACTAAAAAGATGCCCGCGTCCACTGATCCTGCTTAACCCTTCTTCTTTCTTCCTTTTCTCCCATAAATGAAAAACTGTGTTTACAGTTTTCGCATCCTTCCCCTCTCGCTCACGCACATTGATGTGAATGCCATTGTTGAAAGCCAATTTGCTAAAAACTTGCTCCGTATACGAAATACTTCGTAGGTGTGTATGTAGTACGCCACTTCGTAGGTGTGTATGTAGTACGCTTACGAAACATGCTTTCAGAGGGATATTTGCAGAGATTGACAACTTTCAATCGGGATATCCATGCAAATTGAACTTCATCACCAATTTATTGGCACTTTTAGGGTGGAATGCTGTGGTTTCTTTTTGCCCCGGCGCCTGAATATCAAACTACTAAAGTAGCAAGATTGGAGAAAAGCATTATTATCTTGGCTGTCTAGTGATTCTGAGTGGTAGCGGGTCTTGAATATCTTTTCCAGACGAGGTGCATAGCCACGAAATAGAACTACGTATTATTGGCCGTTGATTCAAACATGAGGAATGCCTTCTTTATTAGGGCAGATGCCCCCTCAGCTGAATGGAGGCAGAGGCTTTGATTCTTATTAATCGCCAAGGCAGTAGGGATTTCTTTGCCTTGCTTTTAGGCTTGTGTTGCTGTTTGTCCTTTAATTACCTTTTCCATTAACTCCTTATCACAGTTCTTGATAAAAGAAGGGAGGTAGACAACCCTGTAAATCACGCCAAAGGCTGGTTTTCATTAAAACATTCCAGTATATGTACCTAATTTTTTGGTTTATCTTGTAGGCTTTTTAAAAATCTTTCTTGTAATCAACTCTTTGTCAATTTCTTGAAAGAGATAAAACGGACTCATAAAATAGGTCAACTATATATATAAATAAGTAAGTTATACTCAATAAATTTGATATTTAATTTCAATTACAATATAATGGTGCTTCAATTTTACACTATTTTATAAGTATTGAATATAGTACTTGTTAAGTATAATATAGTTTTTTTATGTATGAGGAATTGGTATATGATAAGATACTTAAGTACTAACAAATCCAAACAAATTTCAATCCTCAATCTTTAACGATAGATAGTTACAATTTAGATGTAAAGTAAAAAGTAAATGTGCACTTTTTTGTAAGTACACTTATTCATATACACTTTTACTTTTTAAATTTTAAACTTCAATATAAAAGATGAATGATCAAGATTTATTTGAATTGCTTGCATATACTTATGCTACTATATACCATTTTTTATGTATATTATGGAGTGAGAGAGAGGGATTCTCAGGATTGTTGGCTTCAGAAAGTCCACCTTTTTTTCTCTTTGTCAGGCGTTCCTTAAATCTTTATTAAAACTATGTCAATCAAATACTGCTGTCATTAGGCAAAGATAACAGCTGTCTTTGACATAGAAATTTTCAGATGTTCTTATGTTCCTCCCCGGTCGGTCCTGACTTCTTTCCTAATTAACTAATTAATTACAGGTGTTGCTGCTTTAAATGAAGATTTAGTCTTTCTCTTTTAGGTATCCCATAGTATCAATTCAATGAATCTCACATCAGCTTACGTTATACGTTGAGAAGGCAGCGTGTGACATCAAAGTGTGGTTGGCTACACACATCGATCCCCTTAAAACAACAATACCGGACCTGACTCCCACGGTTTTAAGTTTAGTTTTTCACGCTCGAGATGAGAGGGCGGTCGCACCTCTGACAACATAAAACTATTGCATTAGGACCCTCACTCCTAGGGCCTATCTTACGGCCGTCTTGGGCCCATCATTCTTACGCATGAACAGCACCCTTGGATCAAGTTGAATTCGTGACAACATGTGAGCACCCTCTCCCTCGCTCCCACGTTGTTTACGATGGATTCCTCTATGCAGACCTTGTCGGAGTTTCGTTTGTTTGCATAACCAATGCTTCAAAGAACAAAAGAATGGAGAGGACGAGATAATGTTTTTAGTTTCCCACAACTGGTTTCACGAAAGGTCTAAATCTCAAGTCTTTTTATATCTAGAGTTTAGTGCGCTATTCTAAATTTATAGAACAACGTTTGACTCCATCCTTCTTTGGATTTTCAAGCTGAGTTTTTCGTTATAAAGCTCTTATCCTTACGGTTTCAGTAACCGTTCCATGAAAATGGCTAAATGATCGGTTTAGTTATTTTTCGTGGATGTGCATGCCAAGAATGACCAATATCAGCTTTACATCTCCTACTTTATCATTCGAGCCAAGTAATCTAACATATTGGTTTTACCTCTCAACTTTGTGAGGTTTTCCTAGTCATGTCATTCATGATTATTGTTACAATCATTATCCATTGTATAGTTTCTCATATCTCAAACTCATGTTTGTAACATGCATTGAGAAAAGATTATTTATTATGCCTTTAGTGAAGGAGTCTGCCAATATATCATTAGTTGTCATATATAGGATGAATATTTCTTTTCTCATAACCATATCATGAACATAGTGGTATTTAACCATTATATTCACTTAAAGTTTTAGTTTAATAAAAAAGATCATCTATGGGTTCATGGTCCTTATGATAAAATTGATCCTTCAAATAATTATTAATCTAGATCTACTAGATCGTCAATATACTCATCATTTTCAAGGATGTCATTCTTAGTGTCCTCTAAGAATTTAATATCCTTGCTGTCTATGAGTTCATGGTCCTTATGATAAAACTAATATCCTTTAGATCCTTTAGGATATCCAATAAATATACATTTCAAGGATTTACTCTTAAGCTTGTCTCTAGATTGCTGAAGGATCTTCACATGAGTGATAAATCTTCACTTCTTGAGATAACCTAAGTATGGTTTTCTTTCAAATCACATCTCATATAGTGTAGAAAATATAACTTTATATAGTACTCTATTGATTATATACATAGTTGTACTTATCGCTTCTCCCCCAAAATACCTTTGGTAGAGATGCATCTATTAACATAAACCTTGTTATATTCAGTAAGGTCTTGTTATATCTTTTTGGTACACCATTTTGTTGAAATATTCTGTGTATCGTATTTGTTTTGCAATACTAAAGTTTTTATATAATTCTAAAATTCTCTAGAGGCATACTCTCCACCTCTATCTGATATTAAGACTTTGATTGTATGTCACAGTTGGTTCTCAGCTTCCTCCTTATATTCTTTCAATGCTTATATTCTTTCAATGCTTCAAGTGCTCCAGATTTATGTGTTAAGAGATATATGCATATCTTGAGTAATTATCGATAAATGTTATGAAATAAACCTTTCCTCGATATGATCCCACTCTAAAATGTTCACGTAAATCAATGTGAATGCTTTTCAACAAAGTTGTTGCTTTTGTTATTTCTTTAAGAAATGTTTTCCTTATCATTTTCCCTTTTATACACGCTTCACACTTACTAAAAGCGTTTTCCTTAAATCCTAACAATAAGTCAAAGTCAGATAACTTCATCAATTTTTTAGACTTATATGATCTAAGCGTTTATGTCATACATTTACATCAACATTAAAGGCACAATCAATATAAGTAGAAGAATCTTCACTTTCATTAATGTTCAGTTAGAATAAGTCATGTTCTACATCAAACTGACCAAAGAAAAATACTTTCTTATGCTTCTCCACAGTCACCTTACAAGGAATAAACCTAACTTTAAAGCCCTTATTAACCAAGGTAATGACTGAAACTAGATTGTGCCTTATAGTTGAAACAATCAATACATCAATCAAAACAATTGGTGTGTCTTGCACATGAATCATAAAAAACCTCATCACAAGAACATCAAAAAAGGTGTTATTTCTCATATACACCCTATGCTTTTCTCTTCGAGATATATCTTGTCACTTCTGAGTCCATCTACCAACCAATCACCAAGTGGTTCATGTATAAGCATTCAGATACTATGTAAATTATGTCTTGCTTTTCTGATTATCTACTTTGTTGAGTATTTCTCTCATTCTTCTTATTGTGGTAATCATTCTTATAGTTCCCTATTTTTTTGTAGTTGAAATACTTGACTCGAGAAACGATTTTCTATGTTTTCTTAAAAGGTTGATCGCCCTTTTCTTTCGAAACTTCTTGTTCAATTTATTTTTCTTCTCGTTGGCTTTAGAGCTTGACCCTATCTCGTCTTGAACTACTAGCAATTTCTCCTATTTGTTTTTGTTCTTCTTTAATTGTTAGTTTGAGAGGCAATTCAGAAAAGCTTGTATCAAGCTCTAGTCTAAGGATAGTAGTGACTATGTTCCATGATGGGGGAAAATTGTTTAGTATTGTGGATATTTGTATTAGTTCTATAATGATTGATTTGACTATAACTAAGTCTCTTATTATTAGCAGTTAATGATTCACACGTTTTATTACATTATCTCCTTCTTTCATCTTATAGGAGTTATATTTTTGTAGTAATAGTTGGACATGTAGCTTAACTCTAGTATCATATTTAGTTGTTATCAAGTCAAACAACTCTTTTGCGCTATCATACTCTTCAAAAACCCTAATCAAATCATCATTCATGTATGTTAACATAATAGTTTTGTTATCATGTCATCTTTTAGAAATATTGTATATATTTTCCTTTATTGCTCAGTTTCATTAGGGGGGGGAGTGGTCGTACAATTTCCCTTAATACACACAATCTACACCTCCTAGTGTAAGAGCTAACGGGATTCTTCTTTTCCACGTTTGAAAATTAAGACCGTTTAATTTTTCTATTTTTGCCAATTTAGATACACATATTCTAGAAGGAAAATATACAACAAGCAACAAATAAGAGATAGCCAACTATTAAAATATAAAATGCAAAATATCATTACTAAGTTGAAAATAACTCATGATACTTATATTTCAAGCATATTTTAAGTACCATCATTGAGTTTTTTATAACTTGATTTTGTTATTGTAATTTTCCAAAAATTTTAGGGGTAAACCAAGAATTTTACCTGTCTATTCAGTTTTGTAATAATTCAAAAAGACCCGAGACAAAATAATAAAATGAGTGTCTATTTCCTGTATAATTCGTGACTAATAATTATGCCCTTTAGTCAGAATCTATGATTTTTCTTAAAGACCAGGGTAGTCATGTCTTTTAACATAGTGACAAAACTGTGAATTTACACTCATTCGGGGGCAACAGTGAAATTCCATAGGCCGATATTTCATAATTTTCTTAAAAAAATAAAGGGCAAAATTGTTCTTTCACTTGTTTTTGATAAAACAGTCTTTTAACTAAAAAATATTTGGACTTTTTGGTAATTTTACCTTATGGAAGACTGTAATTTTTAAAACTGGCCAGGAGTAGAGCGGATTTTTCTGTTCGCTAGCCGAGGTAGTTTTCTTGAAATCGAGGGTGATTTCAAAAAACCATAGTTTTTCGCCCTTGGTTTTCGGAAACCGCCTAAAGGTTTTCGAAAGTTCGAGAGAGAGAGAGAGAGGAAAATAATGGGAGAAAGAGTGAGAGAGAGAGAAGCAGAGGGGAAGAGTCTGGTCGTGGCCTCCCTCTGACCGTTGGTCTTCTAGCCTCTGCGGGCCTTTTGCCTCATAGAGAGAGAGAGAGGAAGGTTGTGGCCTTTGTGGGGCCATGGCTTTCTAGCCTCTTGCTTTTGTGGGCTTATGGCCTTCTGGCCTCTACGGGCCAATGGGCTTTTGGCCTCTTATCTCTGCTGGCTGAGAGGCAAGATGACCTTTTATCCTCTTGCCTCTCATGCGACTTTTGGCCTTTCTGGCCTTTTGCTGACCTTTGCCTCATAGAGAGGGAGAGAGGAAGGTTGTGGCCTTTGCGGGCCCATGGCTTTCTAGCCTCTTGCTTTTGCGGGTTTATGGCCTTCTGGCCTCTACGGGCCAAGGCCTCTTGTCTCTGCGGGCTGAGAGGCAAGATGACCTTTTATCCTCTTGCCTCTCATGTGACTTTTGGCCTTTTGCCGACCTTTGTCTCCTAAGGTCTTTCCCAACTGTCTTAAGCCACATTTGATGGTTTCCGATAGGTTGTTTGACTTGGTTTTTTCGTAAATCTCCAAGGAGTGCCCTTACTCTCTCTTTTCCCTTATTTTTTTCTTTTTTTGTTTCTAAAAAAATAATAGGTGTACCTTTATTTTATAGATAACCTAGCTTTGATATCAGTGATGGATCCCTCTTTATGGACCTTGCTGATGTTCCCTTTGTTCTCACAACAGATGGCTTCCAAAAAGAACAAAACAGAGAGGATGAGGTAATTTTTCTGGTTTCCCACAACCGATTTTCACAAGAAGGATCTAGATCTCAAGCCTTTTTATGTCTTCTCTATATCTAGTGTTAAGTTCACTACTTTGATTTTATAGAGCAGTGCTTGACTCCATCCTCCTTGCATTCCCAGGCCGGGCTTTCCATTATGGAGCCCTTATAGTTGAAGTTTCAATAACCGTTACATGAAAAATAGCTAGATGGCTAGTCTAGTCATTTTTCTGGGATGTGCATGCCGAGAATGACCAATCTTGGCTTTAGAGTTTCAACTTACAAACTATGTGTGTGTGCCACATTGATTGAATATTGACTTCGATGGTATGGTAGCCTATTAATGAAAAAGAAGTATTAGATCATGAATGTGAGATGCTTGGACAATGTCGATATAGTCGTCTTTTATCATATTCTACGGTAATTAATATTTTTTTTTTTTGGTTACAAGAGGAGGCCGAAGCCTAGCACAGACACCTATGCATGTATCCCATGGGAATCGAACTCCCCACAAGCAGCTTCAGCGTTAAGGCGTGCTGCCGTTGACCTAATGCTCTCGATACGGTAATTAATACTTTTTGTTGGAATGAATTTTATCCGAGACAGCAAAGGAGCGTGGCGACTAAGCAAAAGCATCTAAACATACAGATATATTTGGTTGTAGTCTTCCTTACAACCCAGCATCATATATATATATATATATAGTAGATAGTGCATGGGATAAAGAATTAAAAATATGTAAAATGTCGCTCTTTTATATATAGGTATATGTGTGTACGTGTGCTTCGTAGAGAGATCATGAAAGTTTAAATGTTTGACATACAGGCCTTTTAAATATCACGGGATATGCTTTTGGATGATTGGGCTGAGAGACAGACCAGCATCCAAGGCACATATATCACGGAATATGCTTTTCGACGTGCTTAACATGTACCTCCCCCTCTCTGAATACACACACAGACACACAAAATCTAGGGGAAGAAATGAAACAAGTCATCGAGAAGATGGTTAGTTAGACATGCATATTTGTACTCAGAGAGTCAGCTCACCTGGCTGGGCTCTCTACTCACGTGACGAAGGCCGTGAGTTCTATTCCTGCGCGTGCATACCCGGCTTCTGCCTCCCGTTGAAAAGAAAAGCAATTTAGACATGCACATTTCGTTGGAGGGGGGAAGAAGGAGAGCCGTTGGTGGTGGGGAGGATGACGGCCTTCAAGCACGTCCCATCAGAAATTACTTATCCTAACAGGTTCATCATCGGGAAGAGCCAAAAGCATGTTTTCTCACAGCACTCGAAAAGACAAAGGAGGTACAACACGAGAAAAATGTGGATTAAGGATATTTGGACGATTCGAACAGTTAAACTATTAATTCTGAAATAACCACCTAAAGAAGTAAAACCATATATTTATGGTTTGATTTCAATGTCTATGATCGTCGGAGTTAGCTTAGACCTTATTTCTGCAATTAGATCAGAATATATATATATATATATATATATATATATATATATATATATATATATATATATATATATATGAGTTTAACTTAAAGTATCTTACCAACCTTCAAAATAAGTTTCTTTGTACTACGGTCAGCGTATTCCAACTATGGAAAACAACCTACATAATACCATGAACATTGGTACATATTGCATTTTAATTGTCATTCAAAACTTCATGTACAAGGGCTTACAATTTCATACATCAGGGTGTGAGTTCACTTGTAAGTTCTTAATTTGACGTTCATGTGATGCTCCATTATTTGAGAATCGAGAGATGTGGCCATGAACCGCCCTTTGCCAAAATCGATTGAATTGGTACATTGCTCATGAAAAAGTCGATTGAATTAGTACATTGCTCATGTTAAAAAATCCTTCTACTGTATATGTGGTTTTGATTCTTAGCCTGTTTTCCACTATTGGGTTTGAAATTCAATGATTGTTCTCAGCAACTAATTTTGAGGAAGAAGAAGAAGCTGAAACATTGTACATTTGGGATTTGCACACATATAACACACATAACAACCCTACCCAAGATTTTTCTCTTCATTTACCCAAAACCTTCCTGTGAAAAAGTTAACTGAAAATGACCATTCATTTACGTTGAATATAATCGTATAATTACTTCATGGGCGTGGTTTATCTTAAAATTTTATTTAACGAGATTCCGCAAGCCAAACCAAGCTGAAAATACCATGAGATCATATGAATAAACGAACCGAAAATGGAAGAGCCTGAGACGATTTGAACCAAGTGGAATTATGAGCTACGTGGTTCATTTACCAGCACTAGGCAAGGGTCTTATATATCCTTGTAGCTTGATAATACAGTACAAAAGTTGGCAGTTCTGGTGGTGCCTTGTTTCTTTTGAGAGCATTGCTTGCCTATGGTGTATTCTTAAAGTGAAGATTCATTACACGCTTGGTGATACGCCTATTCTAGCATTAATGAGACGAGATGTAAAGATTAAAGTTTACAAACATGTGCATCCTTTCATCTTTCATGTCGTTGCGTCATTTCGAAGTTCAAATATGGAAATGAAGCTTGCTTTTAGCCTTTGTGTTGTTTTAGCTGCTTTGAGGCACGGGTGATGTTTGGACTAATTATTGGAAAACAACATTTTGAGAAAAGTATTAGCTGCCAAGAGAGTACTTAAAGTTGGTATAAATTAATATAGGAGATAAACAGCCGCATTGACAAAGCACCAATTACTTTCTCTTTGATTATTTTTTTGTATATCTCTAAAAGCAATTTCTTTTTAATGCTATCTAGTTCTTCTCGGTGGTGGTTGCCATGCCTACAGCAGTCTTTGCAAAAGGACGAGAGGCGAAGAAGCGCAGATCCATGCTTTAACAGAAAAGACAAGCAACAATATTTTCGCAAGATCTAATTTGGAATAAATTATTCAACGATAATTTCCACAATGAAACTGAGCACTGCACGCAATACGTTCACTCTTTTGGTGAATTTGGAGTCTATCGCCTTTTAATTGTTGGGATTTACCATTGTTTGCAGGCTTTTGATGAACTTCCTTCCGTTGAGAACGGAGAAGAAAGGAGGGAGTAATGAATGCATGAGCAGTGACTATAAGGATAAGTTTTACGTGGTTTCAACAGAAAAATCCTTCGTTCTACTGCAATCAAGGTCGCTTCAGCTAGTATTTCACATTTTCTAAATTAATTTTACAAGATGGAGCCATTTATATATCATAGAGCATTCCTCAAAATCTGAGAAACAATAAACAGATATCTTACAACTCGAGCAAAGCCCGCACACTCTAGAACTATGTCGCGCAACTGAAGTAATGTAATGGAGGTGACTCGAGTTTGTGAATCAATCGATGATACACCTTTTCAAAAAAAAAAATATATATATATATATATACACGAATCACCAAAGATGTTTTTAATATTTAATAAATATAACTTGAATTCAAGGGAGAGCGAGTACACTTATACTCTCTTTATATATATATATATATATATATATATATATATATATATATATTATATATAATATATAGATATCCAAAATTGTCTAAATTACCAGGTATCAAGTTAATGAGCCATACTATGAGATTATGAAAAATAATTATTGAACGTAGGTTAAGACAAATATCTAATACAATAAAAAACTAACTTAGATTTATACTAGACAAATCCACTATTAAAGTGATTCATATATTGAGACATCTTATAGAATATTTTAGAGCAAAAAAGAAAAACCTTTACGTGATATTTGTTCATCTAAAAAAGCTTACGACAGGGTGTCAGTAGATCTTTTCTAGATAACTTTGAAAAAGAGAGGCATCTAATTGACATATATAAATCTTATAAGAGACATGTATCATCATGCAAAAACATGTGTGAGGACTAATGAAAGAACGACAAACTTCTTTGAAGTTAATATTGGATTATATTAAGATTCAACTTTAAGTTTATATTTATTTATATTAATCCTTGATGAGTTAACAAAATATATTCAAGATGAAATACCATTGTGTATAACATTGTATTAGTGGATGAGTCCAAAGAAAAATTTAATAGGAAATTGGGGGCTTCCGACTTAATAGAACAAAGATAAAATATATGGAATGTAAGTTTGATAACTTGGTTATTTTAGAGGATATATAAATTAAGATTGATACACATTGCATCCCTTATGAGGAAAGTTTTAAGTACCTAGTGATGGAAAATTTTACAGAGATGTTATGCATAAAATTAATGTAGGTTAGTTAAAATAGAGAGGAGCATCATGTATTCTAATGTGTCAAGAAGATACTATTAAAGTTAAAAGGTAAATATTACAGAGTATCAATTAGACTTGATATATTTTATGGTTATGAATGTTGGGAAATTAATCATTAATATGTACAAAAGACGTTCATGATAGAAATGAAGATGTTGAGATGAATGCATGATTACACAAGAAATGACTGTATATATAATGAGTTTATTAAAAACAAATTGAGAATAACACCAATAGAGAATAAAATGAGGTAAACTTGTTTAAGATGGTTCAAAAAAAGCTCCAATAAGGATGTGAAAATATTAAAAGATAAAGAGAAAAACTACAAAAATGTTAGAAAAATAATAAAAATAATTTAGTTCATATTGAGTTAACTGCTAGCATGACACATGATAGAGCTATGTGGAAACAAAGAATCCATATCGACTATCCTATCTTGTATGGAAAAAGGTTCAGTTGTTGTTGTAATGAATATAACTTTGATACACTATCGTGGGCATCTAACTGACCGGATGTTAGCATATGTGTTACCCTTGATAAATCTTAGATGTAGGAGGCTAATGGTGATCAACCACCAATGGCCGAGTGGTCTAAGGCGCCAGATTTAGGCTCTGGTCCGAAAGGGCGTGGGTTCAAATCCCACAGCTTTTTTTTCATCAGAATATAGAAATTTCATTAATAAAACGGAATAAAAGGATGGCTCTCGCAAGCCAGCAATACGTAGAATGAGATATCCCACATTTACAATAGACTAGCATTACCAAAATATTTAATTTTCAAATGACGTATACATTCATGAGCTATTAAAATATTATCAGAAACAAGCCGTCCTTTGATTAAATGTTGTTTGGTTAGTGCTAATTAGCCGCTTCATACAAGGAAAGTGTATGCACTAACATTTTAGCAATAATCTTATAGACAACCTTGCAAATGAAGCATTGATTAAATCCTTTAAGAAGATTACCTCCCATGGAGAAGAAGTCATCTTTTATGAGATCCCAAAACCTCTAAGAAAAGATTGCTGGAAACCCAACTTCACCATTCACACAAATTGCGAAAACAACTCCCACTATATCAAACATTGGATGAATAAGCCGCTGATCTATAGCAGGCGGCACGGTACATTAGGACTCAGTTTCCAAAATTCAGTACATAGATTGCACCCAGAGCGTTAGCTAAATGGCAGGGTGCTCTAGTGCCGTTGCTGGTGGTGGAGAGTTCATGGTTTGTAACCCTCCGATTGTGGGATCCTCCCATCCCCAAATTGTTGACTGATAGCCCGTCCACAGGCCCCCTTCATCTTGCAGATCATATATTGAAGCCATGCCGATAACCCAAGGATGCTGTCAATACTGATCCTCGTCGATAGTATCTCATGCCATTAAGGAGTTCGGGAATTTTGATTGAGATTTCTTTACAAGAATCTTTCTTTCCACCCTTCAGCTTCTTCCACACTCTTATCTTTGTACAAAGTCGAAGACGGGCCTGGCAACAAGATAAAGCTTGATCACTTGTCTACTTCGAAGCAAACACGCTTCTTTCAAATCTTTTAACAATCCAATTTGGCTGTACAACAACAATAACTATGCCTTTTCCCATACTAGACAGGATTTTCTACAGGGATTTTTGTTTCCACATAGCCCTATCATGTGTCATGTTAGCAGTTAACTCACGATAAGCTAGATCATTCTTTATTGTTTCTTTTCAACGCTTTTGTTGTCGTCCTCTACCTTTTTTAATACTTTCAAAATCTAATTTTTCGTACCTTCTTAAAGGTTTTTCTTTTGATCTTCTTTCTATATGTCCAAACAATCTTAAATGATATTCTCTCATTTTATCCTCTATTAGTATCACACATAATTTATTTCTAATAACCTCATTATGTATACGGTCTTTTCTTTTATAACCACTCATCCATTTCAACATCTTCATTTCTGTCACATAGATCTTTTGTACATGTTGATCATTAACGGCCCAACACTCAAAACCATAAAACATGACAGGTCTAATTGCTACTCTATAATATTTACCTTTTAACTTTAACAGTATCTTCTTATCACAAAGAATACTTGATGCTCCTCTCTATTTTAACCAACCAACATTAATTCTATGCGTAACATCTCCATCAATTCTTCCATCACTTTGAAAAATTGACCCTAGGTATTTAAAACTTTCTTTTTTGAGAGATGCAATGTGCGCCAAGTTTAATTTTTATGTCCTTTGAAGTAACCAAATGATCAAACTTGCATTCTATATATTTTGTCTTTGTTCTACTAAGTCGGAAGCCTTTACTCTCAAATGTTTCTCTCCATAGTTCCAATTTTCTATTAACTTTTTCCTTAAACTCCTTCACTAACACAATGTCATATGCAAATAACATATACCAAGGTACTTCATCTTGAATATGTTTTATTAATGTATTGATATTATCGACAGTCGAACACCTAACCTTCAGTCGGACAATTCAACAATGCATCAGCAAAAAATCTACTCAAAAACAGATCCGGTTTACATGGTAGATCTAGTCAAATGCAAATCCAAACATAAAACAAGCCGAAAATCCAAATCCAGTTCCGAAACATAGATCAGAAATCTAATCCAGGTTACTGAGGCATGAGACAAACTTGGAGATATACCAGTACCAGTCTTTTTTACTTTGTGATTTTCGGATCTTAATTATGACTTCGGTATTAGTCGGATCCGGCGGCCCCATAATCGATGGATCTATTTATTGCCACCAAACCTTGTCCTAGATGGTTAGGGTCCAATTAGATCCACGTACACTTCTGTGGCATTTCCGCTATTTCAAGATCAAATGATCCGAAAGATGTGTCCTAAAAAAATTTGAACATCCCAATGGTTCCATCTCCCGCTACTTCCACAGTCTCCACTCTCTCGTGCCTACTACGATGTCCGGCCGCCATGAGAAGGATAAGGGAGTCAACGTTCAGGTTCTCCTCCGTTGAAGGTATAGGAATGGCCTCTGCTTTCCCCAAATGGGAGAATTCCTCTTGGTTGCTTCCTCACAATTGTAGATTTGATCGGTTTGCATGTTTTGTCCAATTTTTTTCCGGGTCGTTCTCATTTGCGGCTGCCATTTTTAGGCCGTTTAATGACGATGAGTTGCGATCCAACGCCCCTCAGGTCGTCATCTGCAACGAGTACCAACGCGAAGTCTCTGTCTATCAAAACATCGCCGGAAAGCAAATAGATCGTGTCTTCACGTTTGTCAAGGTCGATTCTTGTTCCTTTCTTTTGTTCCACCTTGGATGGAATCGTGTAGTTTATTTCTTGAATTAGGACTTTTTTTCTCCGAGAAGCTTCTCTTGCGTTGTTTTTCTCCTGATTTAAATGTTTCAGTAAGAACAGATTCTGTATTTTTCCTGGTTTCATCTTTTTTGGCATTGTAATGGTTTCTGCTGTGATGATTGCTGAGTTAAGTATAAAGAACCTGATGTATAACAATGAACAGAGGTTAAATCTCGTTTGGAATTTAAATGTTTTATGAAGAGAAGGATCGTTCGTTTGAGTCATTGTGTGAAGCATTCTTGGGTTGGCCGCGGTCAAATTTCTTACTTCGTCAAATCACATAAATTGTTTGGAGGTGCCTGTCCTCATTCTTGAGGAATTTGCATTTTCCGCGCTCTTGTTTAATAAGACCAATTTGTTGCTTGATTTCGGTGGTTGGGCGTTACATTAGCCATGGTTTTATTCGGAGCATATTTTCTATTTAGCTTTTCTTTTTCTCCTATTTATTTCTTTGGCTTTCAGAGAGTATTTGATTCAGCACAATGACTTTTATAGCTGGTTACATTGTGAATGGTACTTCTCCATGAGGCTGAATCATGGCCATGGAAATATAGTTCTCGCAATTTTTTTTTCAATTGCCATTTGGCATTGCTTCCTGGAGCATTGCCAAACTTTTCTATTTACGCTCGCCCTTCCAGAAAAGGGCATGATGCGGCTGTTTATGTCAGGTGGATTCGATCATGGATTGACAAATCCTGTTTATATTGTGGCCACATATCAGGTTTTTGGTCCTGGCGCGCAACAAAAAGACTTGTATGAGCAAGCAGTTCTCATTGTAAATGAAGTGTTGGAAGGGTTCAACTGCACAATATTTGCATATGGATAAACAGGAACCGGGAAAACTTATACTACGGAAGGTGATTGCAGAAAGCCAAAGGTACTCCTTTTGGGCTCTATTTCTTGACAAAAACCATGAGTTTATTCTTCTCCTGTTCCTGAACTTCATCAATCCTTGTTGACTGAATTTGTAAAACTGTTGCTATTCTTGTTCCTGGTCAGGCTGGTGACCTGCCTCAAGGTGCTGGGGTCATACCTAGTGCAGTAAAACATATATTTGACACTTTAGAGAGTCAAAGAGCTGAATACCTGGAGTTATACAATGAAGAAATTACCGATTTACTAGCTCCAGAGGAAATAAAGATTCCTTTGGATGAGAAACAGAAAAAACCACCACTGCTTCTAATGGAGGACGGGAAGGGTGGGGTGCTAGTCAGGGGTGTCGAGGAAGAAATTGTCACTAATTTTTCCGAAATATTTTCCTTGTTGGAGAGGGGATCTGCCAAACGGCGCACTGTCTGAAACTTTGCTGAACAAACAATCCAAGTGCTTTTATTGGTCTGTCTTTCGTGCAACTGTTCCTTATGGAGACAAATCTTTTCACTGTTCTCTTGTCCTGAAATGCTTCCTTCAGTCGCTCACATTCGCTATTTTCTATAACCATCCATATCAAACAAGCAACACCTGAAGGTCAGGAGCTCATCAAATGTGGGAAATTGAATTTAGTTGACCTTGCTTGATCCGAGAATATATCAAGATCTGGAGCCAGAGATGTAAGCTTATGGGTTTTAGTCTATTTATCTGGAATCTTCACAATGAAACATTGGCTACTATACCAATGCTTTATGATCCTTAGCATCTGCGTTTCTTCAACTTACGCTGCAACTTATGTAAATTGGCTACTTTTCTCTGTTGTCTCGAATATAGGGTCGTGCAAGATTGTTGCAGGTGAAAGATTTCTTATTTGCCTTGTAATGAATGCCAAAAAACTATAAATTCCCACATATACAATACAGATGCTTATTATTTATTTCTGGGCAGAGGTCTATGCTGCTTGGGAGAAAAATGGGTCTACATTCCAAAGGAGCGTTATTATGAAGAGGAAAACGAAAAAAAGGTAGGTGGTGTTTTCATTTGCCGTCAATTAGCATTTACTAAAACGATGTTCTCCTGCAGCTTTTGCACCTGCATTGTGCATAAGTATTCTATCGGCTGAATGCCTTCTTGGTTGTAACCATGCTTCTTTATATGTCTATTTATGTAAGCATCATATATGCATGCACATGTCCGCACGTATGTCACTACAACGCTGAGGTTAGACTAGACACAGCATTGTTTCTTTAGATGCATTGCCGGCTAGGAATCTCTAGTTACGAGGAGATTTCGAGAATGAAAGAACATAGAGAAAAGAAGAAAGTGTGAAAGTGGCTTTTTGAAATAAGATGCAAAACAAGCTGTCTGTAAGTTTGATTTAAGCATGGGATCCATTTGTTCTGTGCCAGGCAATAAATATTAAAAAGCAAAATGTTAGGTTGTAACTTAAGGTGTAGTGTAATCAATGAGAAGTGTTAAAAAGAAAGTACACAAGTATTTACTGAATAAAGCATTAATTCTTTGCAATTTAGATACGAAGCCAATAATTAAGTGTTGATCACATTTGAAACAAGTTTCTTGTGTCCACGACTTGTCATGGTGTGCCAAAATTGCTTCTGTTCTCGTGTTGTGTCAGTCATGGGGTACATGTGATGACTGAAGTAGTTGTGTGACAAAAGGTATCTTGTGAGAAAAGCAGACACCAATCTCCACATAAGGACATCTATTAGAGTTTTACTGGAATCTAGAGCTATAAGTTGGGCAAGTGTGGACATTAGTGCATCAAAAGTCATGGATCTAAGTTTCAAATCTTCTACTAGCTCTCATGTCGTTTTTCAAGGGAGAGAGTTTCAATACCTATTTTCTTCATTGCTAGGTTTTCAAAATTTACATTATGGAGCCTTTTCATCGTTATTTCCTCTGATCAGTCAGATTCTCATGGTGTTTTCTAACCATGAAAATACTTGTATGATGGTATCACATATTTTGCTTGGAGATAATGCATTTAATATAATGTTCTAAATCTTATTCCTCAGATGCCAAAGAAAGTCCTATGCTATCTGCAACTTGAAAAATCTGCCAGTGTAGCTTGTAGCGAAATCAATGTCCTGATTTTTAATTCCTTTCCTGTTGTTTCTCTTCTTCATTATGTACTAATAATTTCTGAGTCCACTCCCTAATACAAGCTTTCCCCTATTTTAATATGATCACCAAATATTTTGGAATTGAAAAGGATCCTATTAAAGAAGGATAAAATATCAAATTGTTTGTTGGTCATTTAGATATCAAACTAATATTCCACTGTACCGCATATTCCAGGTCTGTTGCACTTTCATGATCACAATCTTTTAAATTTAATTTCACAAGAATGGCATGAACCCTATGAATTAATTGGTTAAACCTGCATGCTACATATTGTATTACAGTTGAATTCTTGCTTTGTTATTTTTTCATATTTCTCCACATTTTTATTTCATCTCTCATTGAATTGATACTCAATTCCTATTTTCTGTTGCTTGTTCAGTTCTTTGTTTTGCTCCATACAATCTTTGGGAATGTCTATTATTTTCTTCCACCATTCTTATTTCTCTTTCCTTGTTTGGAATCTTTCTCGAGCAAGTACGTGTGATTATTTTAGTTAATTTGTAGAAGCTACCATCCCATTTTATGGCGCAGTGCATCATAATGCTTTGATGGGGTTATTTTTTGACTAAATAGTCATGCCTTTGTGTCTTAAATGCATTGACGTTTTTTCCTAGGCTATGTATGAGCACATTGAGCAAATGGAGTGCATGTTAGATTCAAATAAGAAGGTGCGATGCATCTTAATTTCAAGCATCATTCCTTTCTTGTGACTAGGACCTTTCAAGTGTCTTGTTTGTTGAATGCTTGTTTCATACATTGTTTACGCCATTTTGAAGCAAATTGAGGAATTGCATGAGAAATACGTGGCTAAAGCAAATCAAAGTCTTGATTTACAAGCAAAACTTGATACAACCCAGGTACTTAGCACAACTTACTAGTTTGTTACATTTCAAGCATTATGATTGTCACACCCACATGAGTCGTGACCACGACCGGACCCGAAACATTGCCACATGACCGCTTCTCGCACAAGCGTGAACGTAAATGACATTCAAAGACAAGTATAGCCAAATTATAACTCTAATAAATTGTTAAACTTAAATATATCAAATATTCATAAGTCTAAACAATCGAATCAAAATGGTGCATGGTCCATCGAACATAACTTCAAAAGTTAAAAATGATTATTGGGATAATCTCTCATCCATATCTTATCATCTAAAAAATATAGCTCAACCAATCTGCTACTCTACTCTATGCATTATGGAGGATGATAAACTATAAAATAATAAAGTGGGCTCCAATCAATAGCTCAATAGGGAAGTTATACACCCTTTAACACAATTCATACCAAACACATGCAAGTTTCATAAACATTTCCTAACAAAACAATATTCCCATTTACAACTATGTTTTCAAACCCATACACACAACAATTATGATTGTTACATAAGCCCATATTGTATCTGCCCCAAGGCCGCAAGAGTGGTATGACCCTCTCTTATACAACCTTAGTCATCTTGTTTGGTCAAACCACACCGATTCTCACGATAGAATATCTAGAAATACACTCTATATTCGCCTCAAGCAAGAACGCTTGAGGGGCCTAAAAGTCTCTAGAGATCCTACATAAACTACACAAGTACGACTATGTATTCACACATTATTATTTTTAAAATCAATAACATCTTATCACATTTGCCAGATCATATCAGGATTCATATATCTAAATTTATATCTACCCAATATTCAAATAATATTTTATATCAGTACTTATAAATCAAACCATGCTCTTTATCAACCATTTTCTTCATCAATCACGTCATAAACAAGATTTCAAAAGCATACTGAAATCGATCAATCTACCTAAAATCGATACAACATGTGGGGTAGACTGAAACCCCTCTAACTCAAACTATTTTTCATGTCCAATGGCATCTACCTAATTCGATTTTGCAAAAATCCATCAATCCTCGACTCAACACTTTTTATGACTTAAATCAAACAACCCAAACTCAAATCAATGTTTTTCAACAAGTTTTTCATCTAGAATTGAAAGAAAAATGAAATCTTAAATTAGAAAGACAACTCACCGGATTCTGTCCTCCGTTAATTCAGCCGCTTGCCCAACTCCTTTTGTTGCTGTGAACATTGAAAACATTCAATAGGTTTGAAACTTTGAATAGAAGGTATCCTGCCTCAACAATGGCAGTTGCCATTCTTGGTGGCAGGCCACGGTTTTCCAGCAGCGCCCAAATCGGGTGTTGCTGTGGTTTCCTTTTCTGGCCGGGTCTGGATACAGCCTAATTCTGTCTATTACGGTGATTTTTTGTTCAGAAGAATGGATCTGTCTCTCGATGAACTGTAGAAAACTCTAGAAGAAACCAGAAAGTCGCTTTCAATGACGAAGGATGAAGTCAAGAGGTGCCAATATGCTATCCAGGGGAGGGATCATGTCATCAGCGGGCAAAAACTATCAGGTTTCTTCTTTTAAAAGTTCAAATATTGTACGACTAAAACTGTCGGTTTGAAGCCATTGAAACTGGAATATGAGGATCCAAACATTTTTGGACAGAGCATGCTCTAGTAAATCAGACATACAAATTGCGTATGATTTGGAGAGATCTGTACGAGACGTATCTGCATTATTTTCTAAAATAGGTCACTCTCGCATTTGCACACCGTAGATGGTCATTTCTTTTGCATGCAATTTCCCACAAGCCTGTGCTAGTAACTTCGCTCTTATGCTTATATTGCTTTTTGCAGAGAAGAAAAATTGGATGCTGGAAACATGCCATTGGTTAAAGAATTTAAGACAGAGCTCTTAGAAAACTTAATGTAGTTTTGCTTTCTCTGAATCATTGGATCCCGATCATACATCAAGGATATCCAGTCTGCTTTCTCTGAACAGTGAAGCGAAATAGCTAGTTTTGCTCGAGAGCTGAAAGAGGTGGAACCGTCATCTATGGTCTTATACTCTCTTAATATATTGAGTCTGAGTTCTGTGGTCTTTCTGGAAGCCACGAGGCGCTCATCAATTGTTTTTTGGTCTTTGATGTATTATTCTTTTCTGTATCGCCTACAGAGATCCTGATCGAGAATTGAGTTTATGAAAGAAGCGTCCATAACCACTTCAGAATTTTTCGAGAAGCTGACCAAAGAATCACAGAGGCTTCAAGTCCATCTATGCCAAACGCACGAGGGGTGCATTCAAAATATTGCGGACTTTCAGAAGGCATTTGAGGTATAAACTTTTCAGGCTCCATATTTTCCCTATTTTAATTCGCTATATTTTGTGCTTGATTGCTTAGTTTGGATTGGCCGGCAGGAACAAGCAAGATTGGATGAAGAGAAGTTTTTGAATGACATTGGTGCTCTGGTCTCTTCAGTGATGTACAAGAAAAAGGAGTTGGTATTTAAATCGTAACAACTGATAACTCCTTGGGAACATGTTTATATATTACTGATGTTTACCGTTTCAGGTGAACATGAGGCTTTTGAGTTTGAAGGATGCTGTTTCTGCCGAAAGATTGTCATCTCAGCAACTTGTCTCTGTGATAGGAGTTACAAATGATACTAAGAGAAAGTGGGAACAATTCTCCGCAAATGCTGACAGTGATGCGAGAGACACTGCAGATCTTTCTGCTGCCAAGAATTGCCGCCTCGTGGACTATCTTGAAAGATGGTTAGTGAAACAAGCGTTTTCTTTTCTCAAGTTATTTCTTTAATTCCATTGACCACTTTTGTAAAATCTGGGTTATGATTTTCTTTTGTTCTTCGGATGTCTTTTAGCGTCAATATGACTGATGCAGTTTCAGCGCACTGTCTGAGAGCATATGACACTGTTAAAGAGATGGGAATAAAGCATATTTTAGGCAGGAGTCCCTTGTAAGGTTGGTGGCATGTTTTCTGCTGGTGCATTTCCATCTTACTCTTTCCTTTACTTTCCATAAGTCTAATTACTTCCCTTGCAAGGCTGGAAACCGCATTTATTCCAAATTGGCAGGATGTGGTTATACACACTTCTACTACTAACTACTAAAATAGAGAAGTTCTGAGTTCACGTATCGGTGGCACTAGGATGCCCATCAGCTGGTTTGCCTTTCCATACTGGTTTTACCTTTCACTACCAGGTTTGCTTAGTTGCTAGCTGTAGTGTTATGAAGTTATAACTTTATACTATATTGCCAAATTTGGTATTGAGCCGAATCTTTTGCCAAACCAATTGATGAAATAGGACGAATAGGCTGCTCTGAATTGGATTTAAAGTTCTATGAACTCGTTCAGAATCAGTAAGTGAAATAAATAAAAGAAGTCAGGAAAAAAGAAAAATAGCCAGGTTAATTTCCACCGAACTTGATTTCATCCCTTTGAAGTTTTGGATTCACTTTTGTGGACACCGAGTCCATATACAATTGAATCTAGAGGAAATTTGGGATGGTGATAAGAAACGGTTCAAGGAACTCGGTTAGACAATCTCCTGCCTTCAAGTGCATAGCTAATAATCTTGAAGAAATTGGCTGTGTGATGCTATACTTGATATTTTATTACTTTACAGGGATGCAGTGACCTGTAATGAACTGCATGATGTTGAAATTGATACCAGCCGGACTTCTGCCATTAAGGATATTTTTGTAGAAGCCGAGAGCCTCATCCAACACATAGAGGGTATGCGTTTATTTTTCTCATCCACTTTTTACTCCACTAGATCCTCAAGCCAACCTCTGGTCGATTGAACAGGCTTATCTAAGTCTGAGCGTGGTAGATGTGGTGATACATTGTCTGCTGTGGCTGCTCATTCAAGTGCTGTGACAAAGCTTCTGGATGACCATACAAATCACGTTCATGAGATTGAACAGCAGTCCCAGCGATGTTTCAACGAGAAGTACAAGGTTGGTCATCATGCTCAATATGCCCATCATGATAGGTATGGATAGGTCTTAATGTTGATTGCTTTTCCTTGCGTTGCAGGATTATGAGCCAACCTCTAGTACACCAGGAAAGAAGGATATAATTTTGCCAAGTAAAGAGCTCATAGAAGAAATGCAGACATTGCCGTTCGAAATGCTAATCTAGGACAAAAGCATCCTTACGAATCGGATGATAAAACATCACTGTTGACGGTGTTCTTCATGCAAAGATTGTTGGTGTTCATGACTTTGCAAGTGCTTTCGATTCTACACAACCACTGAAGGAGCTGAACTGAGTGGTGGAGGCTTCCTGTGTTTGTTTAGATTTGTGTTCAAATTCCTGGTGAGATACGATCTGCAACGTGGAAACTCATTTACTCTTAGTTGATCTTATGCAAAATTATTATGTAAGAAAGATGTAACATATCTTTCATTGTTACCACTGGAAGTATGTCTCTTATTGCACCTATTTGCAACGACATTGTTGCTACGTTACAGGTTACATAAAACAAGATTGCCAAAATGCTTCTCTGGAATTTGTTTTTGTTAGAAAAATTGCATCTGTCCACACATTCAAGGAGCGCCACCTTTGTTCCCACATACTAAACAATTTTCTTTTGTTAGAAAAGGAGGCCGAACCTAACATGCATGCACCCCCCCCCCCCCCCCCAGGGGATCGACCTGCATCAATTGTGATACTGTGGACTTGAAAAAGTGACAATTTCCATTCATGTTAAACAAATCCACTTGGAGATTGTAAAATAAGTTTCCAATTTTTTCTTTTTCTAAAGGCAAGCAGAAGCGGCGTTAGGCAGACCCTTACCAATTATCTTTCTCGATATTTACAGTACACACACACACTGGGAACCAGTTGGGGAATGATCCTTCCATGGCTTTTCGGTTCCCATAAACATAAATTTCATGCAACGTAAGGTTTGCCTGATTTTATTTGTAGCAAATAAATAAAAATAAAGCATCTTGTTGGGTGATGATTAATATTCCATCTACTGAACTATTACAAACCCACAGAAGACGGGGGTGCCGGCCATTTATCCGTCATCGTGGCAAACATCACTCGTTTGTCAGCCGATTTGTCAAAGAATTCGTCGTCCTTTGGGACGGTAATTCAAACCACAGAACCGCACAGCTGCATGATCATGCCAATATATTTGTAGTCAGAGCGTGATCGAATGCAGAACCTTTGTAGAATCAAGAACTCCATCATGTAATCTTGGACTTTTTGGATATACGGCCAAGACCTTATTAGGGTACAAGAACTTTGTCTGCTTCTTCATCGTTCTTGTTTGCGGCGTGGAATTTCTTTGTTCTTGTCAGGCCGTAGGCATAGCCGCATACTATTTTGCCAACCTAGAAGAGCCAAATCAATGAATCAACCCACGTGACCAATCTTGAAAAAGCTGGAATTATAAACACAAGGTTTCAAGGATACTTGGAAGGCGATGAAGAGCTTCACTGTGTTTTCTACCATGAGCTCTTGGGGTAAGCATTTCACGAGCAAATTTGTTTTAAAGCAGGCTCTCAAGTCTCTGGAACGGACTCATTTATGAGAGAGGGAAGAAAAAATATTCCTCCTAGAGAATGTCTCTAGTGAATTTGATGTTTACAAATTTAGCTGCTTCTAGGTCAAAATGGCCTTTTTTGGGACACCTGACAGATCATTTCTCCATTTAAATCACCACCCTCAGTAGCTTGTGCCATAGTTGAGTTATGGGTCCAAACGCCACTTTGACATCTCTTACATAATGGTGTCACACTAACTCTTTCTAACAACCTTGTTGCAAATTTTTTCTTTTCCGGTGTCATGCATCCACCTCAACAATCTTAATTTTATCATGAACAGCTTTTATACTTGTTCAGTGCTCAAAACAGGATGGTATAAAGCATTGTTGGTCTGATACAAGTATATAGCCTAAATTTCATTCACATACGCCTTTTATGGAGGAACCCCTTCATTTTCGCCAACTTCGATTAATTGTTTATGTGTGACCTCCGACAACTTTCCCATCCTTTTATATGGATCTTACTTATTTAATCTGATGACTCTGAAGGAGTATGAACGTAGCACGATATGAAGAGATGTATGCATACCAAACCCATCGGTTAATCAAGTTTTTATATTGGGACAAAGTAGAAAGAAGCACGTCAGGTATATAGTCACTTGAGAGAATAGATCCGGTCGAAAGGCTTAACATTATCCTTTTGACAATGATAAGAAAAAGCGATTGTTCATCATTTCAAAAAAGAGGATCCTGCATCTGCAAGAGGTAACCTTTAGCTGTCGAAAGTGGATATCTCTTTCCATGGCCAACAAGGCAGCTGCTGATCTGTGTGAGCAAAGGTGTCGGGTTCCACTCCATCCGAACTCAAAAATCAACAAAAAAACTATAGCCTATGGTTGAGTCAGTGAGATAAAGAACAGGTTTCCACCGATTTGAACAGTTAAATGAGTTATTTTCTCTGCCCTAAAAGAATTTCTAGATCCGCCGCTTCGAAAGGGTGATAAGCAAATGAGGTCTTCTTTGCTCCCTCGATCTGGCCTCTATATGGCAAGAGAGTCCGCATCATAAAGCGGAAAAGGACAAACATACGGCGCAGGCCTTCACTTGTGCCGTGCACTAGAGAATAGTGAGTGGAGCGGGTCCAAAGGTTTTGCCATTAACAAGTGATCTGCAGGCAGAAGGGAAGAAGCCACATTACATAATATGTGCGAGTGGTAATCTTAATGTTATGTGGGCGTTGTTTAGGTTTTATCACTAAGAAAGCTAGCTACATGCAGATGGCAAGAAGCTGCAAACATGATGATAATATGTATGAGTGGTAAGCATATGTGGGCAGACTGTTTGAGTGAAGTGCTAGCCAGACTCAAATCAGGTCTGTCCACAAAGGGCGAGAAAGGCGAAACAAAGGGAACAGTGCAGCACAGTTGTGGCTGAGCGTTCCGAGGCACGAATCGCCCTTGCAGGACAAGAAAACAATAGAGAAAGGACGCTTTATATAAAAATTATGGAGACAAGCCTTGCCTTGGAGTTGCAGATTTGACGTTTACATGGTGGCGGTCTCTTGCTCCTCTTACGTGACAAAGTCTCTCTCTCTCTCTCTCTCACAGAGATCTGGTAAGCTTTGATGTCGTGAGTTGTCAAGCAAGTCATACCGTGAAAATGGATCGGTAAAATAAGCGAAAACCAACCCTTGTAAAGCATCTTTGAAGAATAAAATATTTCTTAAACAGAATATCTTTCTCAGCACCTCGACATTTTATGGTTGTTAAATAAGCCGCTAGAGAGATCAGGTTTTAATGATTTAAAGGTGGATCGTCGCCAACTTAAGCATGCAAAATGCGTTCAGACAATCGGATTGGATCCAATCTACCTCTACTTTCATTCACCAATACGGAGAAATAAGATTGCTTCTTACTGGTAGGGTTTTACCATATCGTTTCTGCTCCATCCCATCAAATTTATTTGTTTGTACCATCTTAATCGATAATATAACAAAGCTTGAAAACAAATCGTTTTACGCACCAGATTTGATAACTTTCCGTTTGAATATTCTTATATTTCATGTACGAGTTCAAGGCCATGCAGCTACACGGCGTAGCCCCTGACAGATTTATCTGTTACCTCGGCGATCAAATACATGAACCCAGTTTTAGTTCAAACCAGGTGCACCCACGGCACGACATTTTGAGGGTTGCATCCAGAATTTAGATGGATTAGTTCTTGCCACCATGGATCCGGGATCCAATATCCAGGTGTGGGCAGTTGAGAGAAGAGTTAGACAGCAAGGCAGTTGGGATCTCGAGGGATTGAGTGAGGAGTAAAAGCGGGGCAAGGGTTGAGATGAAAAAGCTGTGGTACCTCCACTACCATTATGACAAAATTATGGACTATTGACCTCGTCGGTGCGGTCCGGGACCCGATGGATCCACTTATGAGACCCCACAAGTACGCTGCTAAAATAACGAAGAAATAGAAACGTTGAAGGCCGTCCAACACAGTCCCATAAATATTAAAAACTTTAATTCTGTCTACGTGCATGCCTTTCAACTTTTCTTGTTTTTAAACTCTCTTTTCTTTTAACCTTTTGACCTTTTTCCAATCAAAAAGTTCAGACATGAACTCAAAAATTTTGAAGGGTATAAAGAAAGCTAGATGTCTAAGCTTTTGAAAAATACCAAGTAAAGCCCCCATCGGCTATCCAAGCTTCCAATAAGAATGCTCAACTCTGCAGAATTTCTTCCATCTTCTTTCTCTAAAGGACTGGCTCATAGGAGCAAGGTTGACTGCTGCAAGAGAGATGAACGGTTGTGACTGGATGCCTCGATAATTCAACATTCTTGACTTTATGACAAAAAGTGTTGTTCATGTTTCAATATTACCGCAAGAAATAATGAATTGAATTTAACATCCACCGCTAGATTTTTACAGCAGGGACATTTAATCCTTTATGGCTGTGACACAATAAATGAAAGTCACAAATCTTATAAATTAGAAAGAAATAAATGAGAGTGACATATTGGTGACCACCTGGCGGTCACTTTTATGGTGACCATCAATCAGCCCACGCCACAAGATCCACAATTACCTCATTCGAAGAACCCATGAAAGAGATCCTTAGCTCACCCGTAGGGCTCTCTCACGCCCACCCACTCGCCGGTAGCGAGTTCCATTCCCCGGGGTCGTATCGGTTGCATGCGTCTCTGTTTTAAGCTCGTTGAACTGAAAAAGAAAAAGAAAAATCGATGCGAAAACGCCTAATTGGAGGTCACCAAAAGGGCGACCATTAGGTGGTCGCCCTAGATTGACAGAAACTTGTTGCTGACATATAACGTAAGATTTATTGACCGGGCGTGTACTTTAGTCAATACGCATTTAATGGTGAGAATCTAACTTTCCTTGTAGGGGCAATTACTTTCGAAGGGGAGATTTAATGATGATTATTTGTGCGAAATTGCCCTTTTATGGGACTCTAATGACTGTGAAACACGCGACGCGAGAGAAGAATCTATCCTATTCGGTACCTTCCTGTTACCTTGTTGCATTCACATGATATTCGGAAAGAGGCCACATTTTTCACAAACTTTCATTGCGCCACCTGAACTTTAGAAGAGGGAAAATAAACGGGCAACCGAGTTAATTAGATATTGGAACGAAAGGAGAAAAGAAAAAGCTAAAGACAAGCACTAGTGTATCAAAAGGTAATTGCCTTTTCCTACTCTGAGATACGTGCAATTATTAATAAAGCGAATGACAGAACAATCCTTAGTTTATGCAGCGTTGATTCATGCGTTTGAATCATCTCTCTCTCTCTCGTAATAAATATATTGTCTTTACGTCTTCGGGATGCCGTAAGCACGTGGATAGAGGCTGGCAGACGACGCTAAAAACAGAGTGTAGACAGAATTCCCACAACAGCAGACTGAGACGGTACTTCACCATAAATAGCAGGAGGAGGGAGGGAGGTAGGTTCAAACACAAGGTGGGAATAGTCGAAGTAATTCTTAGACAAATGGGGGTCTTTTGCGAATCAACAGCACGGCACACTCTAGGGTTTTTCACAAACGATAGCAGCGTAGGGATCACGTGGTGGTGGGCCTAGAGAGAGAGAGAGGGTTTTTCTGAAAGTAAGTCAAGGGTCTTTGTCCATCTTTGCTTTTCGTTTAGACTTAACCTCTCCATTTCTACCCCCGGCCTCTCTCTTCTTAGCTGTTCCTCCAGCGGCTCCTCTCTCTGACTTGCCTTGTTGGTTCTTCCAACCTACCTCTGTTTTCAGTCCTCCGCTTCCCCTCTGAACCATCATCATTCATGTCATCATGATGGTGATGATGGTAGTTATCATCATTTTTGTTGCAGGAACAAGCAGAAAGACTTTTGCAGCGAGAGCTTCGGAAGAAAAACCCAACTTTTTGAGCGAGATATATGGGAGGTTTTCGTGTGTTTGTGGGGAATGTTGTCTGGCTCGAGGCCATTCGCACGTGTGGGGCGAATCCCCTTGTTTTTAACCTTTCTTGTGTTTCCTTTACTGGTATGGATGAGTTGTTTCATGTCTAAGTGTGAGTGGCGTCGGACCAGGCTTCATTCCCCCCAAATCTCTCTCCCAGTCGACACCATATTCCTAGATCTTGCTTTGAATTCGTCGGTAACACGAGTGATTGAATTTTCTTGGTTATCTTGAATGATTTTGTTTAGTCTGTTTCTTGATTGGTAATGACGGCGGAAGGCTAATGTTTTTGTGAAAGAGAGATTGGTGCAATTATAGCTCCAAAAGGTATGTCATGATGGGTTTGCATAATCATTCTTATCATCCTTGCGTATGCGTACGTTTCTATCAGCATGTCTTTGAGAAGGTTTGCGTAACACCATGAGACCATCTTGAATCATGCGGAAGGTTTCCTTGCTTATTTGGTAAATGTTTAGTTTACTTGATCTTATTAGGGTAATGAAGAAAGATTTCTAACCTCGTCCAGTATTGTAGTGGGTGGTTTAAAGATTGATTTTGTTTCCAGTGAGGGAACATCTTATTTTTCCTGTGCACATATTTTAGCATCATTTATCTCCCGTGGCCTAGTGATTTACATGATTTTGCACATATTGTTGGTTTTGGCATGACTTGGCGTTTCCTTTGTGTTTTCAGTTGAGATAAATGTAGGCATTATATGCTGAATGGTGATTATGTTGCAGGAAGATAGCTGCCGATAATTTTGTCGAAGGGCCTTTCGATCATGCCTCAGTTGCTCAAGGTTATGCATACGGCGATTTTCTTTCATGTTCCTTTTCTTTTACGAGCACGGCATTAGCGCTAAACAAATTATTCCCGACGTGTGTCGCTTGTCGTTTCCCATGCTAGCTTGTCTCTGTGAAGTTTGTGGTCAATATGGACTCTTGTTGCTGGTAGACGACAGTATGGTGTTTTCTCTACGAAATGTTTCGGTATGAAGAAATGCCATATTTTTGTTAATTGAATGTAAAGAAAATGTAAGGCTTTTTTTTCGTCAAGTGCGCCGTGTTTTGATTCATTGGATGATGTCCAACGAGTTTTGTGATGCTTAACTTTGGAGCTGCATTTCTCTTTACTCATTTCACTCATAATCTGTAATATATCCATAGAAAAACTCGGTTACATAATGCGCGCGCGCGCGTGTGTGTGTGTGAGAGAGAGGAGGAGGAGGAGAACCTTGTAATCTCTACTGCTTCGGGATTATATAGCAGCATCTCATTCTTGTATTGTGTTAACCATATTAACTGATGCTTTATTTTCATAGTCACGGACACACACAAGAAGAAAATTGCGCACTGCGCATCCATATAAAGTTTAGGTCTTGTGTCGGTTATTTGCGTCATCAACATTTAACACTTCTTTAAACCAAAGAGCTTCTCAGTTTGTTTTGCTCATTGCAATGACTCATCATAACTGAGTGTTTTCAGGCCTCACTCGCACACAGATACGTACACCCAGGCGCACATATCAGAAGCAAACTGACATTAAACCCCAAACTAATTCATCCATGCACTGCCTATTTTTTTTAACATTAAACCCCAAACTAATTCATCCATGCACTGCCTATTTTTTTTATCTCTTGCAGCTTACTTAGTTCAGCTCCAGGCTGAATAATTTCAATTTGTGCATAGCTATGCCGTTCGCGACATGTGGATAAAAGTATCTGAAAGTGGACAAAGAAAAAGTAGGAAAGGAGTAGGGGGGGGGGGGGTATATGCATTGTTGGGTGGGAGAAAAATCCTGGTGAACACGCAAGGAATTGAAGATGCTCTTTGCTTTGGTCCCCATGCATTCATGGCATTAATATGCCATTCAACTTTCAGATTCCATGGTGCCAAAAAGAAGGAAAACAAGTGAAAGGCCATCTTGGTCTCTTAACTCTTTGACTCATCCGACATCTTTCTTGAAGTTGCTCATTTGGGGTAATTTTCTCTTTGTTTTTCAGAATTTTGGAGGGAAGAGGGAGTTGAAAAAGATGATAGTGAAATTTAATTCTCAGGAAGCATTGATTGACGTGGCTCATGTTTATATTACAACTTTAACCGCGTAGCAATAAAGGGCTGACCAATGGAGGAAAAACGAGGACTGCTATGGTTTCCTGCATGGAAGCATCATACATTATTTTCTTCTTTTCTATTGACTTATTTCTAGCTCGTTCTTGCGTTAAGGTCTTCCTTTTTCTTTTCTTTGTCAAGGCAGAACTAGAAGCATCTTTGCAACTAGGGGCCTTGACGTAAAGCTCTGGACCTGTGCAGGTATTGGGCGTCATTCACCTGGAGATGGAGTCGAACGGCAACATGAAGCCATGGTCATAAGACTTGTAGAGTTTTCTTTTAGCAGCAGCTTGGCTGTATATATGCGCCATTCTTAGTGATTGGTATCTTGACTGGAAGTTCAGTATCTGTTTCTGATGACCTTTTGTGTATGAATTTCTGAAGAGAACATGCATGCTGACACACACACATGCAGATTTTACTTAAGGGGTTTTCTCCCGTATGTCACTTTTTTCATGCATATTGTGGCACTATCCATCGACTGGCAATTTCTCGGCGAAAATAGTCTGTCATATGCCAGTTTTGCTGCCTGGTATATGACGCCAATAGCAATGTGGTCCACAAGGCCAGTAGATATTTTCTTTGTTACGATTCCGTAAGTCTAATGTTTCTCTCTCTAAATTACGTTCCTTTTTTTTAAGGTACATGCTTTTCTCTGCCAATAAGAAAACAATCTAAGAGAACCGAGGAAATGAAGATAGACAAATACTTACTTTCCTCCAGCGGCCAGTTTAGCTTAATTGTATTAATTAGGTCTAGATACAACGAAAGTTTCAGCTGAACACCATTCAGTTATTATCTTCTTATTTGCTAACAGTGATCTAACTTCCCCAATCAGCTAGATTCATGAAGGGCCACCTCAGCGTGTGACGTGCTGGAGATAATCCCATCAAAAAGGAGAATATGATCACAGCTTATCAGTTCGTGACACAGTGGCAATAATTGGAGTTGTTATATGAGTTCGACAACCGGGGAGTGCATCTGGCTTCGGCCTAATTGTACCAGAAAATAAAAGCGCATGTAGAAGGAACATGAAAATCACACCAAAATGCAAAATAAAGACGATGTTGATATTATTCGTGCAAAAGTTTCCCATAAAGCTTCTTCCTAAAGGACAATTAATGGAGGACTTATATGTGGAACTCTATACTTCAAAGTACCATGTATCACAGTTATTAGATAAAGCTCACGAAAACCCAACATACTCTTGAAGGTTAGTATAACCTGATCTCTCCAGAAGCCCTAGCAACCGTTCCCGATCCTCACTCCACTCACATTTTCTTCGTAGGACGCTATAGACCCTTCTTTTCCTGGTCTTTCTTTCCATGTTTTTCAACAGTCGACGTCTTATTCTTTGAAGTTTTGCTGAACCGATACTGTAACCCCCATGCATGTGAGTTCGATCGTTTCCCCATAAGGCACTGGGAACTTAAACTTTCTATCCTACTACTTCTCAGCGAGTTCACATTATGGGGCTTTCATTGCCTCATGATGGCATCCGTTCTCCCCTTAAGCTTCATTGCAGTATTTGTTCACGTACTGCACTTAAGATCATTGCACGAAACCCTTGCGTCTTAAAAGTTCGCCCCTGAACATCTCGCACATCCATAATCCCATGTACCACACATTTGAAAATCAGCTGCCACATATGATTTTCTTGTTTCAGAGTCTCACTTTAACCATTTTATCGCCATAATTTCTAAAGTCCCTGATATTCTGATCTTTTTGTTGGAGGGGAGATATAACGACGCTTTATGGGCTTAAATTCATGACACTCCATCAGCAAGTATTGCATGGATCCATCCCATTAACCTGCACATGGCTAGACAAACAAGCGGAAAACATTTGGACTGAGATGATCCTATGCAGCAAGAAAATCATTGAATGCAAAACAAGCATGGTGGCGCCTATGGCGTAAATCCATCTTTGCACTACGACAGGAAAGTACCCAAGACGAATTGGGTTTAAGGACGGGGTTTCCTCTTTAAGGATTTTGAATTAACTAGACTCACCCAAGGGCTATTAGTATGAGAGGCAATGCCTCAAGCTAATTTCGTAACAAAACTTAGGTTACACTAGAGATGTAAATAAGAGCCAGGCTATGTATAGAGTGATTGGTTCCTGCCCACATTGCTCACTCATATTCGATCAAATCACTTTTCGTTCTTTTTTGAAAACCTTTAAATTTTTTAAAATTACACTGAAAAGCGGAGGTGGATCGGCATGAGTGATCATATCATGGGTAGATCCAATTCACACGCACATATATAAAATAGCTCCACGGGCGAGTTCGGCCTGGTTGCTATTGGTCCTGTCCATAAATGGGTTTGAAATGTCTGGTACAGGTTCATTTTATCATCTCTAGGTTACACTCCCTAATTTTCCTGAACCTCCACTTTTCTAGGAAGACAAACAGTGTCTCTGTCCCTCAAATGAAGTTCCCTTTTGTTACTATGTAGCCCCACATAAGAACTCTTACAAGTCTCTCATATAGTAGCACAAATTGAGTTGAGGAATCAGCTGGAATCACAACAACAATAAATTGGTACCTCGTAAAGCACCAAGTAGATTACCAGCAATGTAAGGAAGTTTTGCTTCACTTGAAAAATTCAATTTTCCACGAATCTTATCCACAAAAAGAGCACAACAAGCAGTACATGCCCATTGAAGATAGGTGCACACAAACTGCGAAGAGGAGTAGTACCTTTAGGATTCAGGCCAAAAAAGCAAACGCATGCCTTGCACGAGCATCAGATCAAACTCCAAATGTCATTGATATGGACTTCTCTTTTCTTACGCGACAAGCCGGAGTCTTTCTCAAACTCCTGTAAGAAAAGAACTGTATATCGCTTGGATGGAGGGGCTAGTAGTCCGTGTTCTACAATTATTGGCGTGGAGCAATAGCCAAAATAAGGCAGATAGGTGGTGGGGTCTAACACGCTATTGTTCTACAACACAGGAAGAACAAAAGGGTTTAGTCTGAGCTATAATACAGAGAGATTTGCCCGACCCTAAAAGCAATGCTAGATCCGCAACTGTCGCTGATCAGTAACTACGTAAGGTCAAACTCGAAGAGACATATTTCACATTTCTTAGCGGAAAGATAAAACATAATAATGAAAGAGGAATTACCTAGAACAGCATTGACCAGGTGGCAGGGTCTAACACGCTATTAGGTGGTGGTTTCAGTTACGAGGTCAAGTCAATATGTTCTAAAGAGGACGATTTGATTATTCAATCTCGTGAATCTCATCTATTTCGTAACCAACATCTTGCACGTAAAGGACTAAAAAAGAAAACCCCGGGCCTTTATTTGTGTGTGTGTGTGTGAGAGAGAGAGGATAGTTTTTTAATCTGGTAAACAATTTCCACGACGTATGGTTGGATAAACTATTTAACAGCATCGTCGCCAACATTTATTGATCTTTTACAGTGAGCAATGGCCGCTTGAACAGGACACTCACTGAAGTCTCTGGAACTATGGGAGAAGTTGAAAGGTGTTCTCCAATTGATCGGCGACGACGCAAACGATGAAGGGCAGCTGTGCGCCTTGTTCTGCCTGTAGCTCTCGCCAAAACTCGCTGCAGCTATGGTATCCTTCCTTCTCTCTTGACTCGCCTCATGTGTAACGTCTCCCAGCTTGCCCTTGTGCCCCTCCTGTTTGAATATTAATGGGTTCACCATCTTCCTGATCCAGTTGGCCCCTGGAGTCGCTTTGGTAGATTTTGTCCTCTCATTTATCCACCACGGTTGTTGGTGCGGCGAATGCGGCTGTTGGCCTCTCGCTTGGCCCAACTCCTTCGCTCGAAACCCCGCCAACATCTTTTTTATGCCCGTCATGTTCTTCGGTGTCTTCCTGTCATTGAAATGGGGAGTCTGGGCCCTGGTTATCATCGGGGCTGGGATCTCTCGCTCACATGACACTTTAGATTGGATGAGTGCTTTGTCCATGTGCATATGTGAGAATAAAGGGATTGGATTCTGCTCACTACTTAAGGGTGCTGGACTAATTGCTTTTCGCTTTTGAGGGCTTTGAGTATAATAATATTTTAAGTTACAATCGTGCTACAGTGGACATGAGTGAGCATTCATATAAGGTGGTGAGAAGAATTCGTTGAGTGTTCAACAGTTCCTAAAATAAAGGCACTAATACTTACGGGGTTTGAAACTTTTAACCATAACCTAAAGTAGGCACCTTGCACTATGGTCAAGGAGTTGAGGATACAAATTGTCTCGCACCAAAATACATGTCATTCATCTCAAGGGGTTGAAATAGCAATTCAACCTAAAATTCTGATACCAGGATCTATGCACCATGCCAAGAAGATGCATCTATCCGCATAACAGTTAAGGCTTCAAATGAGGAGTTAAAGGGATGAAGGAAGGAAGCTTCGATAATTACCTCTCAGTGCTGAACGGATCACGAAGGTTTGGCTTTTCCATTGGTTTCCTGCCTTTTAGATCGTTCTCCATACAGACCTTCGATGACGATCTCCTGCAGTTCAACAGGTTCCATATTTTCACCAACCTTCTCCTCTGCACCGACCCCAAACTCTCCTGATCCTCGCAGAGATAGTATTCTCTCTGACCCAACTCTCCGTCTGTGTTCCTCATTCCCCGCATCGAGGACGCGTCGAAATTCAGAGGAGGAGAAGAGCTGGGTTCACCATCAACGGTAGTTGGTGAATTGGTGACATGTTGGAGGGGTAGCAGTTGGCCACTGCGGAAGAGTATATCTGCCGGAGTCTGGGTGGAGAAACAACTATCACTCATCGCCGATGAGAAGGATAGCCCGAAATCGAAATCAGCATCGAGGGATCTGTCGACGGTACGCTTCGATAACCCGGGGTCAATCTCAATGAAAGAGTCACTCTCGAGAGCACCCGTGAGGTTGAACCGCTCTTCATCACCACCTCCTCCTGGCATCAATCTGGCTTTTGATGCATCCATTGCTTGTAGCCCACAGACAGAGAGAGAGAGAGAGAGTTACTGGGCTCCTGTTTACTTGGCTTGCCTATAATTTGAGAGAAACAGATACAAATTTAGCATGTCATCTTCTTGGCCATTGGAGAAATCTACCAGAGTCCGTCTTAAGGTGCCGTGGGTCCCAGCAGATTAAGATTCTTCTCTTTCTGACCAACCTAACATAAGGTTTGCGTGCACGGATTCTGATTTCCATTTGGATTGTTGCTACGTCACCACTAGCAACTTTGCCAGGCCACTCACGCGCTTAACTCCATTTGTTTCAACTATTGATGCCATACTCGATGCCGAACACCCTTTGAAATTAACTTAAATGCAATATCAATAAAACTCTATCTCGTAACAAAACAAAAAACTGTCTCTGCCAGTAGTTTATGTGAGTATATTATTTATACACATGAGTGTGATGATTCCGTGTAAGATTCTTACGAAAACACCGTAGGCAAACCTTTGAATTCCTCTACTCTTTCTTTCTAAGATGTGATTAATCACAACACCGCGGATTTCCATGCTTTACTCTCTTAATGATATGATTTGCGGGAAAAATTGAATCGTTTAATACCTATTTGGTAGTCGTGCGTTTTTCTTATTTCTATAAAAATGAGTATGTATTCTACTATATAAGAAAAAGTAATTGCATATATAACAAGCCTGCTGGCTGTGTAACTCAGAAGTAGAGGGTTGCATCAAGTGTTCAACATCATAAAAATAGAGGAAAAGGACACTTGAACAATGATTTTGCTTGACCGGAAAACGCGCCTTTTGTGGGAAAGCTTTTTGGTATATGTGGGCCAGTAGGTATTCAATCCTCCCAAAAACCTGCAGATATGTTATTACAAAAAGACGACGATCCATTTTGCAAACAAGAAAAGACTCTGATCTAGCTAACTGCCAGCCCTGATCCCCTCACAATCTTGGTGTACCCACATTTGGAAGGTCTGAGCCTTGAGAAAATAAATTTTTTCTTTGCAGGTTTGCAATAATGTTCTCAATATTGTCCAATATTGTTCTCGTACAGCTTGCAGTGGCGGATGTACATAGAGCCAGGTGTGGGTTATTCCAACACTCGGAAAATAAACAAGTTCACACTCGAATCCATGAACTATAATACAGTTTGTGCCCCACTCTCAAGAGAGGTTAAATCACATCCACAGAGTCATTCTTGTGACGTAAGGCATCATTTTCTTGGATCTCTGTGAAATGAAGTAGTTCGTATTATGCACAAAACATATTTTAGGTACTACATTTAGATCGAGTATCTGCACAAGTTGTAATAAAAGTACCCCAAATAATTAAATATGTAATTGCAATCCCTGTTTTTAAGGGATGAACACCGTACTGTGTCATGTCTCATCCCTGAAATGAAGGATTGTAGGTGCTTGCAATCACCATCTGATGTATTTCACGACGACAATTAAATAAGAACTTCTCCGATAGAGTCATTAAGTTCTTAATGAAGAGTGGGGGGCTCGCTCTATGATGCAGTAGATGGCCAACAAAACAATAAGAGACGGAAAACACAAAGCATGGTGCCTCCTTTTGCAATTTTTTCCTTTTAATTCGAGATGCTAATTACACTACGTCATTTAAATTTCAAAACAAGCTGATGACTTGCCGCGCATGAATGGACTGTTTAGAGAATTAGAAGTGGCCAATGGGTCTGTTGGCTTGACATTATTAGTCCCGGGTTTTGTTTCTTCAATCGGTCTGAGATGGTCGCAACGTGGTCTAAGCTTGCAGCTGGTAAACACAGATGAGTCTGCAGTCTGCCGCATGAGGACTATATTTGTAAGAAGTACAAACTTGTTAACTTAATAAGGTATAATTCATTGAGCTTTTTTAAGTTATAATTCAAAAGGTATGGCAATGGGGTGGGATGGGGATTGTTATACCTTTATCCCGTCTCATGCTTAATCTCAATTTTGTGCCAATACTAGCCCATTACAACTGGTGACGGGTACCTGGTTGTGTCTTGTCCTGACGGCTCCGTAAGGGCATTTGTGGTGTGTCCTGCACGCACTCCAATTCTGAACTCCACAGTGTTCGTATTTTGTTTTGAGATCCATCAATTTGTAAATCTAATCCAAGTAATTGAAAAATGGAAAGGTTAAGTGTTGAGATGTTGAAAATTATAATGAACACACACACACACACACACACACACACACACATATATATATATATATATATAGAGAGAGAGAGAGAGAGAGCAGGTACGGGCTGGGTACGTTGTACATCTTACCCACATGGACCAGGTAAAGATTTTGGTTTTTCCATGAACCGGAGACCATACCCAGTCGTAATGCCCCACCATATTTAGATAGGATTGGGTTGGCCAGTGTTGAAGTTCCTGACTGCAAACAAATAGAAAGGGCAAAAACTAGCGCAAAGGAGCTCTTAAATATTTCATAAGAAGAAACTTTTGAATCGTTACGGCACTCTTCTTGCACTGACGTCCCCGGACGAACCAATCAGTATGAATGTTTCTAATGGGAGGGCCGCAGACCTGAACACACTTCCATGGCCCAAATATGAGTGCCTACTCATGTCAGCATTCCAATAGGTGGGCCGAGCTTTGATCAGGCCTTCTAGACCTCATCCAAGATGAGCTGTCCCACATGGTGGGTTCGACTCGTCTGGGGCTGAATTAAGATGCTCACCAGGAGGCCTTTAAACCAAAAAATATGACTTCTTCAATGGTGCTTTGCTTTGCGAGTCTTTGACAAGTTAGCAACGAAATATTTACAAAGCATTTGATGCAATTTATAGTTGTTTGTGCTTTGCTCGTTAAAATAGTTCTTCCATGAAGTTCTCAATGTACTTTGATATACGTGCTATGTTCATGTCTCTCACTTCAGAGAGAAACTTGATCTTGATGCAGTTGCTTGTGTTGAAAGAAGTCCTTTCATGTAGTTCTCAAAGAACTTGGATTTCGCACTGATGGAGCCAGCGAAAATGAACCTAGCAAGATGCTTATAGATGTTGAATTTATCAATGTAATGCTCTGAACTCCAGGACCTGAATAAGGTCAGAGACAGTCGACACTTTTGAAAATTTATATCTGTAAACCGACTTTATTAAATTCTTTACATACATACTTATGTTTGAAATGAATAAAGTAACATTCCATTAAGGACGTGGATGGTTTGGACGACGGATGTCTGCGTCAAATACTGATCGTCCAGGCATGCTTAAAGCTGGGAGGGACTGGGTTCTTTGTAAAGTTGTCCTTCCTCTTATTGATTGATCGAGTGAAATGCCTCGCCGGCCCTTACTGATGTGACTAGCTAATGTCGTTTGGAAAGGGACGAAAGTTGTTTGTCCAAAGATGAGCACCACACAATCGATCGTGAAGGAAGAATTAAATTTGATTTTTGGTATTTCAGCAGCGTTAAAATGAAAAAAGGCACCATATATCTTAACATTTGCCAAATTTGACCACAAAGGAACTGCACCTAGTTGCTAAGCCAGTCACATCCTTGGCAGATCTACCTAAGATCGCATGAGGGCCCTAAGATCGAGGTTTATGACGTCGAATTTGGGATCTTAAGATCTTACCGTATTATTTCTAACTTTTCAAAAACTAAATTTGTGTTTATTATGAAACATCCTTTCGTATATAATAAAATGGTATAATAGTGCAACAGTTTAAGTTTTTCATAGAAAAAAGCAATAAAGTACGGGAGATTATAAACTGCATACATTCCTTAACTTGAATGTATCTCTCTCTCTCTCTCTCTCTCTATAGAGAGAATCAAACAAATCTCAATGGTCTATGTTTGATATGAGGAATGATTGAAATTTAAAATTAAAAAACAAAAATGTTCAAGGAGAATAAAGTATACTTACAAAACATAACTGTCGAAATTTGTTTGGATTTATTGATACCTAAGTGTGTTAACATATATCAGTTTTTCTCTCTCTATTTAACAAATTATCATCAAGTCAAAGATTGTCTTCCTAATTGATGTGCTCTTTCTAAAAGCAAGTGAAATCAGATTTTCATGTACAACAATAAAAATGCAAGCCTGTATAAGTATAGCAGAAACCAAGACAAAGGGCATTTGAGGGGTATTAGGACTTTTATTAACTAGTTTCCTTTAAGTGGTGTGATTTATTAAGATTTAGATTGGGATCTTGCACTTGGGATTGAGATCTTTCGCTTTAAAGGATCGTAAAACCATAAGATTTTAAAATTTAGGTCAGGATGTTGACAGAGCACCATGAAAACTCTGCCCCAAGGTCTACGCTATTGACTTGCACAAGATGGACAACTCTTATGAAAACTGAGCTTCTGGCAGCCGAGTTCCCTTAATTACACATTATGTTAATCTCTTGAGTATAAAGGGCAAATGACTTCATTGGTAGTTAGGTCTAATCTGTATTAATCCACATGGAGACCATACGGAAATCATAATACATGAGCAACTTGAATTAATTCCATCAATCTCCTATCTTATTGAAAAGTTGAAGCCAAGCGTTTTAATTCGTCTTCTTGGGGATGCTATGTATGCGGCAAGTTCTACAGCTTTTGAAACTTTTCTGAACTATGAAAAGGTTATAGGCCAAAAAAAAATCACGTGGTTTTCTTTCTCGTAAGCACTAGCGTCCACTCACATGACCACCTAGACAAACCATTTCACTCGCTGAACTACTTGAATAATATACGTATCCAGCTCCATTGTTATTTTTGTGTGCTTTTTAATATCTCAATATTTCAAGTACATTCCTACTCTTGCTTTCATCGACATCCATCGATATTATACAATGTAAATGATCATTTTCTTTCCCTTGTATGAGAAACTATCCACAATTTACCCTCATTCGTCGAAAATCTAAAAGCATTACTTTTTAAAGAAAAAGATCTTAGTTGGCTAAATAATTGGGATGCAATTTGTGGTGAGTTGCTTCACTCTAACATGGCCTGCTTTTCTCATTTTGTTACTTTAAAGTGCTTATATATACATATATATATATATATATATATACATACTCAAATACATTTTCCCGACAAGTCCATCAGCTTGATTCCTGAATCTTTTGGGAGAACTATTATACTTACGCTGATTTGGATAATATCAGGTTATGGAATTTGATTGACAATCATACGTCAAGATAAAGCATTAAACCTGATTGTACCAAAGAAAAAGGACCAAATTCTGGTACTAACATGGAGGGGCCGCAGATTTGTGCATACGCTTCTTAGTGGAACCCACTGATCCAAGGGAGAAATCATATTCAATTAACGTGTTTATTTCTTAACTGTACACTTGATTCACAAGTTTGATATACTGGACGGAATCATACATACCCTGTGCCCGATTTGGCTGATAAAATAAAAAACTTGATCTAAGCAAGCTAACTAAAAGAAGTAATGTATACCCATTTGCAATTGATAATTAACATGACAATTATAAAGTTTATAATAGATTAGGTGATTGCTATAACTTACTCTCTTGACTGACATGAGTATGAGGAATAGTAAGATACATATAGAGCCGAATCTGTGGTTCGGATATGAAACCGCCCATAGTTTTAGCAACAATCTAGGGCAAAATGAACTTGTCCCCTAGCTTTTCCGTCAGGGACCGGTCAGGCAAGCTTGGGATTGCCAAGTTTTTTATTCTGCTTCATCAACCCAGACTCACTTCGCATGAGGTTATGCCTTCGTTAATCGAGTGTCCGTGCATGATATAATATTTATCCCTTTGGCAAGGTACACTCTTTTCATTTGTTTCCTTATGTCGTATCTTAATCGAAAGGAATTTAGTGCGAAAGATCTCAATTGACTGACTATATTTTGCTTCTGAGGACAGAACACAGACATGAGAGATGGAAGAGCAGAAAAGATGGTGTGTGTGTGTGAGTGGGGGTATCTATATCATCATCATGATCGACTCTGCGCTGCAAGTGGTTACACACAAGTTGTCGCTTGGACTCTCTCTCTGTCTGTCACACACACATGTTACTCATTTATTGGAGTTTGTCACGAACTTGTGGAAGCTTAATTTGGGTCGGATGCACTCTCCGGTGATCGATCGCCATTAGGCATTGAATCCTCTTAGAGCATATCAGGAGGATCTTAGCATAGGAAGTTTACCGAGAACTCTCACAGATGCTTCCACATTGATCATGCACCAGTTTTCTTCATGTCCCTTCTTTGTCTGCTTCCTATATATAAATATAATGCTCTTCCACCTGTCCTTTTCCTCTACGATGAAAATGGCTCCAGGAAGGTTCTTCACGTGATTTTATTTAATACTTGTAATCAACTTAGTTTCTGAAAGTAATCAGCATTTAAGCTGATATTAATTCCTATAAATATGAAGCCAGTATGGCCATACTACTGCAGCAGGAGTCATCATCGCCATCTTAGGCACGATTCCTTTGCCACAAAGGGCGGATCAACAAAGCAGCACTAAGAGCATCAATGTCGCTCCCATCTTTTAGAGTATACCCCGGCCCATGACAGAAACCGTGAACAACTTTTCGTTTATGCATGGATTTGGACTTGGACGGGATCCAACACAAGCTGCTCGGAGATACAAACTCTAATGAGATGGAGAGCTGACATAAAGCAGCAAATAAGAACTTAATAGCAAACCACTATCATGCCTCCATCCACACTCAGTGGGATCGATTGCATACACGCTTAGTAACAACTCTGGCCTATCCCGTGCCATATTTCAAAAAATGCAAGTTCTGTTTTCTCATTTCCTTACAACACTTTTGGGCCATAGAAGTTCGATTATAAAAAGTGAAAAATTGGAAACTAAATTACAACAAATATAATAACACTACTACTAATAGTACCACCGATCTTCTGTAAGAGGAACTAAAGGGATTCTTGTTATTAGCCAGTGCCTTCTTGAAGCAGGGGGGAACACGCATTCAATTGGTTCTCTCTTTCCATGATCCCATCGATCTTCTGCAAGAGGACTCTAGATTTGTTGAATAGGACCTTTGTGTTTATTTAGAAGGTAATTCAATATAAGATCCCTATTCGTTCTAGGTATACAAAATCGAAATTTGGAATAAAAAAATTTCTTTTAAATCGCATATATATATGATATATCGAAAGTGTAAATTATACCTATAAATAGAGGAGAAGATTTGGACTTACCGAAATAGGACATGCAATTCCTAGTTGAGTCCGCAATGGGAAGAATCATCAAAATGCCACGTCGATAACCGATGCAGTCAGAACCATCAATGCCAACCTATATACCCGGAACCCCAAACTTTCTGTTGATGACCGTATCCATCATACGCCAACTCAGCAAGAGGAAATATTGAATGCAAGAAATGGCAGTCATGATCGTGCTCAGCAACAGGAACGCGCATCGCGCGCTGGCTTCACCAACGAAGAAATCTGGGAGGAAGATGAGCCGGCTCAAGTGCAGAAGAAAGAGATGAAAGAATGCAATGCGAGTGCCAGCATATGCGGTAACACTGCAATCGCCATGGCCGATCTTTCAATCGGCCGTTACTGGATTGAGCCCGAAGCAACGACATTACCGCCATGAAGAAGCACGGCTCTGCTAGGCCGAGCGATGCTGCGATGTTAACTGTACAGCATTGCTTTAGCTCAACTCATACGGTTTCGGCCTTCCACAAGCTCGGATCAGCTCGGCTCGTGTATGATAATGTGGTTAAAGAAACAAAGTGGGTTCGACCCAGGAATAAAGTGTTTTCTGGGTCCGGCAGCGTGCTGGTCAAATGTAGCCCAATTGAGGTTCATTGTCTTCGAAAAATTATTTGATCTTGTCTTGTTCAATGTCCAAACCGTTACTTCTAGCAGAGGACTGAGAGACAATACAAGAATATCGATGCTGCATCCTCAGCAGTATAAATACCGTATTTAGATTCTGAATCATTCAATCCTACTTTCTTAAGATCTGGAAAGCAAGCTGGGGTTAGGCAGACCCCGAGTTAGGGAACTCTTGAGTTCCAGCTTGAAGTTCTTTCGTGTCGACACGTACCCTAGACAGGAGAGGCTGCAGCCCCTTGCACAAAATAGAGCGGCCTTTGGTTTTCATCAACTTATTTATCAACTTTTCATCCACCGAATATAAGCTATATTACTCAAAATGTTCGATCTCCCCACTCAAAGAGGGCGTATTTCTCTGGCTAAGGGCATGGTTTTTGACTAAGATCAGGAGATCAATACCTGGATGTCTATCTGACAGAGTCTATATATCTAACTCCAGGCTTCTTATTATAAAAAGAAAAGAGAGTTCCATGTGCGATGTCTATCTGATACATAGTTTCTTTGGGTTCATATTAAAAGAAAACAGAGTTTATAAATCTAAATAATTCTGTTTGATTCTATTTTGGAGAGGTCAATCCGATATAAATGATGACAGTTGCATTCGGAAGTTTCAGAAGCTATGTATTGTCGATTGTCCTTCCTTGCAAGGAGATCGCTTCACGCATGAAGCTCTTAGGGAATGAAGAATTCACAAAAGAGGAACGGTCGGACCTAGAAACATTAACACCAACCACATACAATTGGTCTGAAGGAGGAGGAGTCTTCGTTGTTCACTAACTGAATCCAGGAGAGCCTCTTTATAAATATCTAGGACATCCTTAAAAAAACTGACCGATTAAATTACAATATCTCCCTGTTTGGATCAGTGTCAGCTTGAAATAAACGCGTTGAAAAACTTGAAATATTATTTTTAAACGGCGTACATGATTGAAAACCTTGAAATTACTGAAATTACTTTATTTTGAGTTACTTTCTCTGGCTAATTATTTTGATTGGAATACTTTCTTGGGGAAACAGGGAACCCACTTGAAATTACTTTCTCTGGCTAAGGAGCGACATTTTATTGAAATTACAATAACTCAAAATAATTTTTACACTCCAAATTGTCCATTTCGCTCATGAATATAAACGGCGTACATGATTGAAAACCTTGAAATATACTGAGGAAAGCCATCAAAGATATATCTGCTGGCCGATCATCAAGTGGGTTCCCTGTTTCCCCAAGAACTTATAATTAGCTGAACTTCCCCCTCGCGTTAGCCCTTCCGATGTACCGAAAAAGGATATGAATGTGGATTGATTGGAAATATTCTATAAGCCGAAACCTATTATTGCCAAATCTGAAGTCGTATCATATTGTAATTCGAATTCCAAAATGGTTTTTGCATACCCAAAATATCTACAATCATTAGATATCATATTAAGTAATTACTCTTTATGACAAATAAATGGTACAATAATATGGCCCAACTTTGAGGCGTAGGTTTTGCTGCCAATGCTGATGAGGAAGTAGTTTTTTTTTTGTTACAAGGAGAGGCCGAATCCTAACACATGCACCCCTGGGAGTTGAACTCCCCACTAACATCAACGACCTCAGCGCCCTGGCAGTTGACCTAACGCTGTAAGGAACAGTTTATTTGAGCAATAGCAAGCAGGGTTTTATTTCCATTTAAACGTAATCCAATCACCCACAACCTTCACTTAATTGTGGCTATGGAAAATTATAATAAAAATGAAAGTATGCAGACTGTAAACTCTTGATTTCACGGACTTGTCCAGTTCATTGTTCGTGGAGTACCTCATCATCAACTTGTTCATGTCCACTTGCTCCCTGGTCGTAGAATATAGCTTAAATGGAACGACCAAGTTTATAAATTGCGAAATTCTGGATTTTTTTAGCTTATTTATGTTTAGAGTTCATGAACTTCTTTCATGTTTACTAGCTGACGACCAAACTCAGGTTATTAATTCCCACTCACTGTAAGAAAGGACGTGCTTCCGTCATTTCATTGAGTCCGCACACCACACGAGTTTGTCCGTCGCTTGGAAACGGAAAACCGGCCGGTTTCACAAGGAAACGGCAGGATCATAATGCCGTTTCACAAATTTTTTTAGTAGTTTCCACAATTTTTTTGTCACGCACGCTTGATTATAAAAATCTTTCCTTCCCAAACGACGCTATGTTTTCGTGTATAAATCAAGGCAACCTTCCCTTCTCTTCATTTCCTTTCGTTCCTCTCTCCTCGCATCGTTTTTGGCGCTCATATGTATCCATATTCTTGGAGATTATCGAAAAACAGCTTTCGATCATGACTAACGTACCCAAGTCCTTGTGTGATTCTTCGTCGAACTCCTTCGCCCCACAGATCTCAAGCTCCCTCTCTTGGCCCTTCACTATTGTTCCTCTCTAACACCATCTTCATCATTTCTTGTGAATTTCCACCATTTCGGGTTGTTGGTTTCCTGAAATTTTCATTGACAGTTTTGATAATGGGTGGAGATAAGTACATGACCCCTCACGGGAAGAAGAATGAGTCTTTGTATAAAGGCGTCCCAAAGGGATACTTCGCCATATTGGTGGGACAAGGGGAGGAGCAGCAGAGGTTCGTGGTGCCCATCATATATCTCAGCCACCCTTTGTTTATGCAGCTTCTGAAAGAGGCTGAGGACGAGTACGGTTTCGATCATCAGGGAACGATTACCATCCCGTGTCATGTAACCGAGTTTCGGTACGTTGAGGGACTCATCGGCAAAGACAAGCACCAACATGCTAGCTGCTTCAAGGCTTGATTCTTTGATTGACGATGACGATGATCCTTCGATCCTATCCTCCACAGAGAGAGAGAGTGTGTGTGTGTTTAGGGTTTCTCTTTTTCTTCCTCTTTTTTCCTGTCTTTTGGTAGTGGTTGATGGATACGTCCAGATGTGGAAAAGTCGATCAGCTGTTGTAGTTGGTAATATACATTACAAGAAGGAAAAGGAAGGGTATATTATTCACTATTTGCTTTATTTTGTGTATTGCTTTGAGTTTTCAATTATGAGTGGGTGAGGATTTGGTTTGCTGATGTTTATTCTGCTTTGATGGAACACATGAGACCTCAAAAATAAGGGTGGGTACGAGCCGATCAAGTGGGGGAAGAGAAATTTGTGTCGATGAGGTCAATTCTTGGTGGAAATCAAGAAGTGGTGACCACGGAGGGCCATTCCTGGCGTTCGGCAGTCATTAATTTCTCTCTCTTTCTCTCAAAGGAGGGATAAACTGAGATTTCCTTCTCGGTATCTTTTCCAGAACAAACCTTATCAGTTATTACCCTTCTCTTTGAATGATTCGATTTGCTTGGCCACGAAACTTTAAAATGCCAACCATATGAAAATGACCATCTCTTTCTTGTGTTCATTGTGTCACAGAACACACACACAGAGAGGGGGATGGGCAGGATGAATTAAGGTAAACTGAATCGACTTCCTTTTATTCTACCCTTTTGCCAGGTTCTGAGGAGGTCCCTTGCCTTCACAACGGTGGAGAGGCAGATTTTCCACAGTTCACAGGACGGGATAGGTTGTGTCTCAAACAATGTCAATATAATTAAGGATCTAAAGCATTATATTGTGCACTAACATCATGACAAGATCATATTTATAGTTGATGAGTAATAACTAGAATTATGTTATCTAGAATCTGATACGTGAGCTGCTATATTATCTAGAATTATGTTATCTCACCTGGCAAGGGGCTCGACTCACATGATGAAGGTCGTGAGTTTGATACATGGAGCGTGCATACCTGGCTTATCCAGCTTCGCGGTGAAACCACATACATATAAGGGGCTAATAACTCATTGGTTAAGGGATTGGCTCTTGACACTGTATCCAGTAGGTTCCAGGATCGACGTGCCGGCTGATGGGGTTTGCCAACCACAGATTTTCCAAGAAATTTCAGAATAAATAATAAATAAGTATATTGGTAAATTCATATCGTGCAATAATAAACAACATTTACTTGTGAGAAATACGCCAAGAACCCGTAGCAAACTTTAGTACGGTAGTTTAATTTGCAGGTAAACCAAAAGAAATCCTTCGGGAAAATAAATAAATACAAGAAAATGCGCATGCTAAAATTTTATGATCTTAGTTGACTTTGAGATTTGCTGTGGCATAGCCCCTCCCCCTTCTGCATTGTTGATTTAACATGGGCGGGGGGAGACCTTACTTTACTTAGCCTCTCCTCTTGAAGGAAGTCAAAGCGGAGGGTTGTGACCATACCCAGATCGAAAACCGATCGGTGCTTATCTGGGTCAGGATCATTGGAGGAAGTCAAACCGAGAGTCAAAAGCTCAGCCAGTGTTTATCCGGGTTTGGATCATCTCGATGAGTTTGACCCATCACGAACTGATACAAAACCCTTCTTCTTTTATGTCAACCTGCATTACTGCTTGCCTGACCAATATAATATAAGTGGAAGAAATAATTTCACATTCTTCGATTAATGACACGCGCATGTGTCTATATAAATGACCAAGAAAGGGATGTAGACAAAATAATATAATTTTTCTTCAGCCCTTCCACAGTTGTTCTTTGTGGGTGTAAAACCTTTGAAAGTGGAACCTAGCAAGTTCTGCCTCTACAACAGTTTTTATAGGGTCTCTCTCTCGGCCTTATACATACATAAATACTGATTAGTCTAAGTTCATGGATTGGCACTTACCCCTACAGTTTGTACTTGAACATACTCCGATACTTGTTAATTTCCTCAATTTCCAACTCACTCTGTTACTCGTCAAAAATATTGGTGTCTATCTACTGATTGGTATTCTTATAAGAGATGTGAATTTAAGTGATTCGAATGTTAAGGGACACGTTAGATAATTAAAAAACAAAACTAGCACAGAAATATTAGTTTTTAAAATGCATCTAATGTACCCCAAATTTTAGAATTGAAAGTTTAATTTCAAGTTGAAAAGCATAAGAGTGATCATATAAAAGATTTGGGGTATGAGTATTTGATGAACAATCGGATGCAGCACATAGTTTCCTTGATTTTGGACAAGGAACACAAAGCCAATTGGATCACCGTAGCCAAGGCCAAAACCAAGCCCTTTCCATATTAAGTGGGCCAGTGTCGCAAATGTGCTACTCATGTCATTGAATATATAACAATTTTAAAGTTAACATCTATAATTTAATGAATAGAAAAAGGAACTTAATCCATGGCAGGAATCAACAATTGGGATAAACAAATCTCGAATTGAGTATATATATATGGCGTATTATAGAGACTTGCTAGTAAAAAACATAAAAGAGCTATCAAGAAAGGAGAGGTTCAGATTGGGACAAAATAAACAAATTAATTTCATCAATAAGAACGTCAAAATAACACAACATAGTTGCAATTTTAAACGGTGAAGATATCCACTTACGTAGACCGTGAGTGCAGTTGCAGTAAAGAATTGTTGAGAGCTGATACGATATACTCTTCTCTTGGACTTGACAAATATTATATTCAAATACAGAATCGAAAAGTTCTGTCTGACAGAAACATTATATAGTCCTGTGCTTAATTACTCTTTTTCATGTTTTGAGTGGCTTCCACTTCACGTAATCAACTAACAAAAGGAAAATCAATACCAATACCACCATTTTCGTACATGATTATTCATACTGTTTAGGTGCCAATGATTCGATGAGGTTAACATGGATCACCGTCAACACACAGATTTGGTGAATTATGTTCTTAAAATCGTGAAAACTATGATCATTATACATGGACCATGAGTGATATTCATATTTCTGTCTGTTTTGCAAAATTTTCTTTAGTTAGCACGCACAGTAGGCCAGATCCAGACCCTGGACGAGTCAATACACCATTAGATCCTGTTTCTTTTCTTTCGAGTACGTGAGTTAACAAATCCAGATTCTTCAATGAATGTTAAAAGTATCAGTTACACCATTGTAAGCAGTAGTTGAAGACAATCTTGTGCTTCCTCTTCCGCTGTATACCCTTTAATTAGTATGATCCAGGATTCGATGAATATTCAGATTGGTAATTCACTCATGGTCCCGCAAACGGCGATAAAGTGAGATGGTAATTCTGGTCCATGTTCTGCTGCCTGAACCTGTTTAGCAGTAGCAGATCTTAAAAGTTTTCTAGGTAAGGTGAAGTTCAGCTGGGTGAAACTCCGGTGAGGCTGTCTATAATTTTTGGAGAAAATTGAGATATTTGTACTGATTTTTGAATTTTTGTTTTTCAAGGCTTTCCATTGCCTGTCCCGGACTTTTTGTTCCATATCTGACTGAAATTTGTATGTAGACATCTGATCTTTTGAAAAGGAACAGGGTCTGAGCGATTTCACGGGACTCTCCTTCTCCCTCTTCAACTTCATTTATGTCAACATTTGGCTTTTAACAGAACTAGTTGACACGCCAATACATTAGTCTAGGAAACTCAACTGAGCCAACTCTTTTCTTATGCAATTTGGCAAAATCTACCTAGTATCTAAAACCATATCCTAGCGCCAATTGGAATCAGATGGGCTTCTGCTTTTATTGATATGGCCTCCCTTTACATTGAGAAAAGATCATTTTATATGAAGCTGATGAGTTCCTAGATTGAAAGCTCATACACAAACGAACTCAAACTCAAGGGAGAATATCATCAGTCAATCGGATCACTCTCATATGAATGGGAGTTTGTCTTAGTGAACAAGGATCGTTGGATCATAGTTTTTTCACTTCATATTATAGCGACTTGAATAATCATATGTCCTCAGCTCCATATGCGTTTCATGGTAGCTGAATCATGATATTTATGCTTTATTGAGAAATTCTGATGTAATTACATAAAAATGTCAATTTCCAGCCGCTTTAGTGGAATTCAAGATAATAGATGAGAATGGGGTTGGCTCCTTCATTAGTTTGTAACCATGTGCATCAACTGAACACCCAAATCACCTAGATGGACAACTATTATATAAGGTAGATATACCTTTGCCAGAAAAAGATCTTGGTGCATAAACGATGCACTTGAGCATAAATTGGTGAAAGCGTGATACCCCGTTGCTAGATCCCGGTCACTTCTCAAATAACATGCGGCTATCTTAAATGGATAGAAACATCATCTTTTCTGTTTGAGTATTCCCAAACTAGCTTGAACAAATTAGGGAAAGAAAAAAGAACATACGACCATCATTTTGAAGTATGATAAACTAGATGAACATGAACTGTATCATGATTCTGAACTATGGTTTATCAAGTGGTGGTATGATGTGCAAACCGGCTTCAATGTATGTTGGATCCAACTTTAGTTTTCATGCTTTGTTTCTATTTTAGTAAACAATCAACTCGTTAGTCTTTTCTTCCAATTAAGTAGGCTGGCCAGATTTGGCTGACAGAACCTGCCAGGTTACTATCGAAGTTGATCATGTGTCGATTATGATGACCTAGGTAAGAGCTTATGGCATCTACTCACCAAATTCTTTTCCTAAAAGAATCATAGATAGTTCATGATATACTTTGTGTCAACTACCAAAAGAAAATCAAGACTGTTGTCTAAGAGTTTCCGTTAAAGGGAGTCCAATCAATCGCCATTTGAGTTACATTGATAATCTTCATATTAAGGAACTGTAGCAGTTTACATGCAATCACGTATGTAACGTTGTTGTAATTCTGTGTCAAAATGTAAATTTTGATTCAATAATTGGAAGAAAGATCACGGGATATGGGTGACATATATCGCTTGGTAACAAATAAATAAATAAATTAGTCAAAACCCAAAAGAGATAGAGTAGTGAAAAGCTGCTGTATCCACAACCTGGATTAGCCATTTATCGTCAAAAAACAAACGGAAGAGAGAATCATATATATAAAGAATTGTACCAGCAATGACTGGACTGGGGTTGTATCCATTGATTGCCCAACTGCGACAAATTCCATCACGAACATGATAATAACCGTCGATGGCGTTCCCTTGTTTCTTGCCCTACAGAGTTCGCTCGAGCAGATCTCGCTTGATCATATGACTCTGCCATTTACTGGAGTTTATGACCACATATTAACTGTTCAGAGAAACCCACCGTATAAAGGAAAAGATACTAATAAGGACAGGAATGACAATATATTGCATAAATTAAGTACCTCAGGGAACTCCCTCAGAATTCAAATGGAAGCTTTGTAAACTTCACGTAACTGAAGCAACGCAGCTCCTCGTAACTTATATCTTAATGCAATATGTTCTATAATTGATATTTTAAGTAGCAAAAGCGAATGAAAGGTGTCATGGAATAGTGTCACGAACCCACTCGTAGTTGATAGATAACTCTCAATGTTAATTCTTACCTTTGTTTGTTTGGAGTCTCAAACAAATTCTTAAAGAATTACAGAGTGCATGCCTGTTTCCAGATCACGAGGTTGGAAATTTAAGTGAGAGAAGTTAATGGAATTCAGGGTTAAACTTATCGATGTCAAGGAGGTCGGAAAAAGAGAATTGTAGTCAATAGGTAGCATCCTCCTTCACTCAAATTCACTTCAGGTTATGCAACATATCATGGAAAGTAAGAAGATTTATCAAATATGAATCTCAAAAAGCAATTCAGGCAATCAAACCAAATGTATTGTGAAAAACAACTCCTTACTATTTATAGAGATGTCATGTTCTATATCAGTCACCACATCTGCAAAGAGAGTGATTAATGCATTCGATTCCATGCACATGCGTTCAAATTTGTCTATCTGATGTACATGTGCACAAAAGAGGCGGTTTGTGAGGTTTGTTAGGCTCCATGTGTAAGCATCCGTATGCCAAATCAGAAGCAATAGTTCTATTTTGTTTGGAACACGAGTTTTCAAGTAACTAAGCCTTCATTGACTCAGCCAGCAAGTATTTAACCAGCTACATGTTGCAAAACCACAAGAATGACTTACATAACTAGATCGAGGTTCTACTTGTGAATGGATTGAGAAACTGCAGATATGTAGTAGGAGCAGTGACAGCAAAGCTGTAGCTGAAGATACGAACCGTAAGAATACAGACCAGTGAAGATTAGCAGACTGACTGCACCAGAGTGTTGGACATGACTAGATACCCTTAGAAAATATTTTTTGCTGTGAACATTTCTTGTTATATTTTATCAGATCTCTACTAATTGTTATTCTATTAATGGAATAATAGTTTATGACAATGTAGTTCTTATCTGAGCTTTTGAGTTTTATAAAGTGTTATAGGTACACAAAAATATATACATAGCTTATTAGTACGTACAGGAATATCTTGCGGCCCACAATCTTTTTTGTCGACGCTGGAATAATGGATGAAATGTCTAATATGAAGAATCATGATAGAATGAAGGTGACGTGCAGAAAAGAGGAGAATAGGAACTTCAACTCATCTTGTGGAACTAAAGGAAAGTAAAAGGAGCATGCAATCACTAGTTATGTACTGACTTGTAAAGATCTACAGTTATATATACACTAAATACGTACTATTTCTGATGTACATTATTATAATTTTACGTGATAGGGGAGAGAGACGCCCTTTCAGGTCTTTACAGACCACATTTACTGGTGCTCTTTGAGTTCTCAGGTTAGTGCCTTCGAATATCAAGTTTTCATGGTATCATAACAGCAATTCTATAGCATATAATTGTGTATGTTGCATTTTATCATGGATATCGATTACTATTACTTGGAATATTGGAACATTATCCAGTAAGCTAATGGAGGTAGTAGATACTATTATTCGAAAAAGGATTCATATCCTATGTTTATAAAAGACAAAGTAGGTTGGAGAAAAAGCAAAAGAGATTGAGGATATTGGTTTTAAATTATGGTATTCACGTAATAAAAAGGCTCGAAACAGAGTTGGTATTATTAGAAATAAAGATTTAAAGGATAGTGTAGTAGACATACAACGATATAGTGATTGAATCATGACGTTGAAATGAAATTAGTCTTAAGAGCAGAGGTTTTAAATATAGTTTGGGTTTACGCATCCCAAGTAGAACTATAAGATAGTATAAAGATGATTTTTTGGGAAGAGTTAGATAGGTGATTAAAAAATTTCCACAAAGGGAGATGAATTGTTTAGGAGATGACTTAAATGGGCATGTCGTTAAAGAGGCATTAGGATATCAAGGTATTCATACAAACTTTGGTTTTGGAGATATAAATGAGGAAGGTAGGGAGATTTTAAATTTTGTTGTCACATTTTATGTAGTGGGTCAGGCACTGAAAGGGCGCATATGCAAGGGACGAAAAGGGACGACCCTTTGCTTCCCTTGGCTGGCCAGGCTATATAAGGGTAGAGTAGGGGCGACCTGCAGGGGAGGAGAGTTGGGACAGCCTCGGACCAGCCGAAAAACGTGAGAATCGACCGGAAAACGTGAAGAGTCACCGGAATCCGGTAAGAAAAGCCCCATTTTTATTTTTGTCAAATTTCTCATTTGTAGTTGCTAAAACGGAGTTAGATCATAGGGATTTTGTTTGTTTCATGCTAAACCTTCGAAAACAAGCCTTATTACGCGAAAATCGGCTCAAAACAAGCATAGATTAACTAAGATTTTCTCAAATCTGCGTTACTGTTTTTCATGAATTGTCTGGCGAAAACGACAACGCTGGTGACCATTGATGGATTGGATTAGAAAAAGAAGGGCAAGCGATCGGTTGAGGACCATCGCAGGAAACCGGCGAAATCAATGCCGAAAAACTATGAGAACCGGCCCTTTTGGGCGTATCCCTTGTTTTTGTGTCGTGTCAGACACGACGTGTCATGTCTAAAATGTCATGAATCGACACTGATTCGTGTCGTGTCCGCATGTTAAGAACCAATTCTGTGTCAAAACAAGTTTCGTGTTATGTTCTGTGTCGGAAACGGGTCAAGTTTGGGTCGTGTATTGAAATGGGTTTCTAGGTTAGAAACAAGACCCGTATCAGTACTTAAAGGTTCTCTATTGGCACAGTGACACAAGCTACCAATTGTGTCACTCATTTGGATCAGAAATGGATCTGGGTATCGATCTGGATCTCGGGTAGCATAAACAGATCCAAATTGGGGTTTGGGATCCAATTAGGATATAGTTTGTTTCGTTAGATGTATAGTTAAATAAATTTTAATATTTTAATTATTTGCAATTGTTTAGATATTAAATTTGGAGGATTTGGTGGCGATAAGAGTGACCTAGCAGCTTGGGGACTGGATCTTAGCGCTCCTTCAAGTAGGGAGTTATGCATTCTTTTACAGAATCATGTTAGAAGTGATTTTACTATTTTAGATAGATTTAAATGTGCATGATTGATAAATATTTTATTAATGTTTGTGAAATATTATTCGCAATTATGGGTTATTTGATATGCTTTCCAATAGAACATATTTATGACATTGTTTGATAAAGAGCATGTTTTGATATGCATGTGTTGTATGAACATGGTATTTAAATGTTGTTTAAATGTTGTGTGGATATGAGTTTGATTTTGGATAATTGTGGATCTAGATATGATTTGTGAATGTGAAGAACTGTAATTGGTTTTAGAAATATAATGATGTGTGAATATACGAGCCGTACTTGTGTGGTTTGTGGTTTGTGTGGTGTGTTCCCAGGCACTCTGTCGTGAGAGTCGGCGTGGTTACCGTCGTGGACGGGGTTACCGAGGTCACGTTAGGGAGGGTCGGACGACTCCCGTGACCTTTGGGACAAACACAGTATGGGCTGTAATTATCGAAACTAATGATGTGTGCATGTGTGTGAGTGTGTGTATGAATTTGAGATCATGATTTCAAGGTAAATGTGCTTTGCTATGAAATGATTGTGAACTATGCATGCTTTTAGTATATTTTTCTGTTTAAGGATGTTTAACCTCCCTACTGAGCTATGTATAGGAGCTCACCCCATTGTTTTACAGCTCATCCTGAAGCTAGCACTTCGAAGGCACACGGAGCAGAGTAGGAGTTGGATAGAGCTGCATTTTTATTTTAAATGATATGATAAGTGTTAAACGATTTATAACATCTTGTTATTTGGGGTTATTGTTAGGTGGGCCCGCACCATTTTGGATGTGTTGTTTAGAACTTCGATATGAATATTTATTTCAGTTAGATATTTCATTGGGTTTGAATTAAATTAGTATTGTATTTGGTTACTGCTCACCATCATGCCCGCGCGAGAAGCGACCACGTGGCATCGGCTCGGGCCGAGTCGTGGTCGTGACCCGTGCAGGTGTGACATTTTATCTCTTTATAGTCAATACAATCTTCAAAAAATGAGATGAACATTTAATTACTTATAAGAGTGGCTTATTACAAACACAATTTGATTATTTTATTTGTAGAAAAAATGATAGAGCGTGTTGTAAAGATTGCAAGGTAATTCTAGGAGAAAGCTTAGCCACCCAACATCGACTTTTAATTATTACAAACACAAAGAGTGCATCGAGCTATTTGAACTAAATGATGTAACCTTAAAAGCGAGAAAGAAGGTATATTTAAACAAAAAATCTTTCAAGAAGATGCTTAGAATTATGTTGGTATACCTTGTGATATATGGAACAATATAGCTATATATATTAGAAGTTTGGTGGTAGGGAGGTATACACTATGTTGGTATACAATGTAGCTAAAGATGTGTTAGGCGAATCTAAGGGAGGTGTACCAGTACAAAAAGAAGTTTGGTGGTAGAGTGAAATAATGAAAATAAAATCAAGGCAAAGGGGGCATATTATAAATTGCATTATGTTAAGAAAATTAGTGAAACTTTATAGGCTTATAAGAAAACAAAGAAAGAAGCGAAAAAGGCCGTCAGTGAAGTAAAAACTAAAATTGGGGAGGATTTATATAAAAAAAACTCAACTCAAAAGAGGGTGAAAGAGATATTTTTAGGATAGTTAGGGCTAGAGATAAGAAAACTAAGGATCTTAATTTTGTTAGATGCATCAAAGATGAGGATAAGAAAATTCTAGTGGCAAATGATAATATAAAAATAGATAAAAAACTATTTTTATAAGCTTTTTAATAAAAATGAAGATGTTAGTATTAGCTTAGGAGAGTTAGTCAAATCAGAAAAGTATATAAACCATAATTTCTACCGATGTATTTAAAAGAATGAAGTCAAATAGGCTCTTAAACATATGAAGGGTGATAAATCGGTAGGACCAGACAATATTCCTATAGAAGTTTGGAAAATCGTAGGATAAAAAGGAATCACTTGGTTCACAAGACTATTTAATAAAATATGAAGAAACCAAAAGATGCCTGAGGAAAAGAGGGCAAGTACACTTATACCCATATATAAGAATATAGGAGACATTAAGAATTGTGTGAATTATCTGGGTATCAAGTTACTGAGTCATATTATAAAATTATGGGAATGAATTATTGAACGTAGGTTAAAACAAGTATCAAGTACAACATAGAATCAATTTGGATTCATGCCACGCAAATCTACTGTTGAAGCGATTCACCTTTTGAGACGTCTTATGGAACATTTTAGAGCAAAAAAGAAAGACCTTCACATGATATTTATTGATCTAGAAAAAACTTACGATAGGGTGTACCGAGGGAGGTTCTTTGGAGACTTCTTTGAAGTTCATATTGGGTTATGTAAAGGATCAACTTTAAGTCCATACTTATTTATAATGGTGATTAATGAGTTAACAAAACATAAGTTAGAAAGTAAAGGCTTTCGACTTAGTAGAGCAAAGACTGAATATATGGAATGTAAGTTTGATCATTTGATTACTTCAAAAGACATAGAAACTAAAATTGGCACATATTGTATCCCCCAAAAGAAAAGTTTTAAATACCTAGGGACAATTTTTCATAGTGATAGAAGAATTTATGGAGATGTTATACATAAAATTAATGTTAGGTTGGTTAAAATGGAGAAGAGCATTTGGTATCCTTTGTGATAAGAAGATATCATTAAAGTTAAAAGGTAAATATTATTGAGCCACAATTATACTTAGTCATGTTTTATGGTTATGAGTGTTGGTTAGTTAATCATCAACATATACAAAAGATGTCTTTGACAGAAATGAAGATGTTGAGATAGATGAGTGGTCGTACAAGAAAAGACCATATACATAATGAGGTTATTAGAAACAAATTAGGAATTACACCAATAGAGGATAAAATGAAAGAATATTGTCTAAGATGGTTTGGACATATAGAAAGAAGATCAAAAGAAGACCTTGTAAGAAGGTATGAAAAACTAGATTTTAAATGTATTAAAAGATGTAGAGGACGACAACAAAAGTGTTGGAAAGAAATAGTAAAGAATAATCTAGCTTATTGTGAGTTAACTGCTAACATGACATATGATAAGGCTATGTGGAAACAAAGAATCCATGTAGCCGACCCCATCCAGTATGGGAAAAGGCTTAGTTGTTGTGCTCGGTCAACTACTTAGACACCCAGACCAACTAGTACCGTAGCAAACACCCTTAGTCTCAATGTTAATGACTGCCACCATTAAGCTAAATCACAACCTCGTTTTATGGAGAACACAGTAAATCATATTGAGAGTCAAGACATGGTTGGTTCGATTGATAGAGATCCAGTGACCAAGGTATTGTCGTGCTTAACCAGAATTTCTACGTAAAGAGGATCTGATCATCTTTCAAGAAGGTGGATATGATATTGGTGAAGATGCTAAGTCTAGTAGTTCGCTTAAAAGATGCAAGGGATGGAGTCCTCTCTTGTGATGTCATTTGATCATGAATTGGAAATGGAAAAATCTACCTGTATAGATTCTCCAGATTCACAAAAACGAGGTCCGCCATTAATAACTATTATCGTGAGTTGGAATCTGCTGTAATGAGCTGCTAATTGTTTTGAAATTGGTAAACCAGTTGAGGATGACAGCAAGATCTCCTGGGCCTTGCAAGGACTTGAATTCCAGGCTTTGAACTTCTGCACTTTCCTCCTATCTTAAGTATAAGGAGACTCTGGTCCTTCCACGAGGAGACCAAATCCTTAACATACATGGAATTGAAGGAGGGGCATTAAATCGAGTAGTTTTCTGAAGGTCCGAACTTACAAAGCAAAGCAAATCTTTGACTTGAAGGACAAGGTTTTCTACAAGCAGGTCAAGCACAGGAAACTTAAATCCAGATACAGGAAGAAAATATAGATGATAACCCAACCAAGTTAGGTGATGAACTAACAAGCAAAGAATAAACAAGTGCTATATAAGATTTCAGTACCTATAGTACGTACAATGCTCAGAATTGTTGGCATCGACTCAAAGACACTTGAGAAAACCATACAAATTCAGGAAAATGATAGGTAGTTGGGTAAGGGTGCTGTAGCATGTGACACAAATGATCCAACTAACAGTGGCTAACGGATATGGGTACTGTACGTATTGTATCTTACATGGGTGCTGTATTTAATTGCAATGGCAATGAATTGGTTCCTGAGAATGGTTTAGAATTAATCCTTAAATTAAAACAGTTTATCTCAATAAGTTGATTGAGCATGTGAGGCATATATTTGAATTTGGTCACAACAAATTCATTGTAGACCCAGTCATATCTACATGGGTGTTACCTATGTATCTTATTTCAATAGAGAGCAGAGGTATTAGTGCTTTGCTCGTTCGCCTGCTTTATGTGAAGTTGGTACAATTCCCAGCATCTCATTTTCTTCACATAAAAACAAAAATCCCCTACGATGATTGTGTTTTGTTTTCAACAAAAACTCCACCCATATAAGGGATCACCCTTGCATTGCCCGTCCCAAGCCCGGATAAAAGAGGAGGGTTGTGTTAGGCTTCCGACAACCAGCATAAAACTCTGTCGGATTTTTATAACATGGATTACAAAAATTATGAGCATTGCTTTGGGGCGTCCCCACCTAGCGACGTGCTGCAGAGCCCGAATGCAGTAATAAGTAAGCAAGGGCCACTACATTTTCGCCCGAATGTAGTGAATCAATTACAGAGAGGGTTCCCACATCATGGACGGGTGTGGGTAAAGAAGTTAGTCCCGCTACATTGCCGCCTGAATGTAGTGAATAATTTTCAGAGAGGGTCTCCGCATTTTGATTATGAACGGATGCGGGGGGTAAGAAAGCTAGTCCTAGATAATAAGATTCGTATTGGTTATTGGAATATCGGAACATTATCTGGTAAGCTAATGGAGGTGGTAGATACTATGATTTGGAGAAAGATTCATATTCTATGTTTACAAGAGACAAAATGGGTTGGAGAAAAAGCAAAAGAGATAGAGGATACAGGTTTTAAATTATGGTACTCAGGTAAAGAAAAGACTCGAAACGGAGTTTGTATAATCATAAATAAAGATTTAAAGGATGGTGTAGTAGACATACAATGATATAATGACAGAATCATGACGTTAAAATTAGTGTTAGGAGAAGAGTTTTGAATATAGTTTGTGCTTACGCACCCCAAGTAGGACTAGAAGATAGTATAAAGGCAACTTTTTGGGAAGAGTTAAATAAGGTGATTCAAAAGATTCCAAAAAGAGGATCATTTGTTTAGAAGGAGACTTAAATGGACATGTCGGTAAAGAGGCATTAGGATATTAAGGGATTCATGGAAACTTTGGTTTTGGGGATATAAATGATGAAGGTAGGGAGATTTTAAATTTTGCTACGGCATTTGATCTCTTTGTAGTCAATACAATCTTCAAAACACGAGATGAACATTTAATTACTTATAAGAGTGGCTTATCACAAACACAAATTGATTACTTTATTTGTAGAAAAAAAGATACAGCGTGTTGTAAAGATTACAAGGTAATTCCAGGAGAAATCTTAACCACCCAACATCGACTTTTAGTTATGGATTTATAAATAAAAAGATGGACAAAGAAGAAAAAAGTGCATCAAGCTATTCGGATTAAATGGTGGAACCTCAAAAGCGAGAAAAAAGATATATTTAAACAGAAAGTCCTTCAAGGAGATGTTTGGAATTATGTTGGTACACCCTGTGATATGTGGAACAATATGGCTATACATATTAGGAAAGTGGTGAAAGATGTGTTAGGTGTATCTAAAGGAGGTGTACCGGCACAAAAAGAAGCTTGGTGGTGGAGTGAAGTAGTACAAAATAAAATCAAGGCAAAGAGGGCATGTTACAAATTACATTATGCTAAGAAAACTAGTTAAACTTTACAGGCTTATAAGAAAGCAAAGAAGGAAGCGAAAAAGACTGTGAGTGAAGCAAAAGCTAAAATTTGAGAGGATTTATATAAAAAACTCAACTCAAAACAGGGTGAAAGAGATATTTCTAGGATAGCTAGGGCTACAGATAAGAAAAGTAAAGATCTTAATTATGTTAGATGCATCAAAGACGAGGATGAAAAAATTCTAGTGGCAAATGATGATCTAAGAAATAGATGGAAAAACTATTTTTATAAGCTTTTTAATGAAAATAAAGATGTTAGTATTAGTTTAGGGGAGTTAGCTAAATCAAAAAAGTATATAAACCACAATTTCTATTGACGTATTCAAAAGAATGAAGTCAAAGAGGCTCTTAAACATATGAAGGGCGGTAAATCAGTAGGACCAGATAATATTCCTATAGAAGTTTGGAAAATACGAGGAGAAATATGAATCACTTGGCTCACAAGACTATTTAATAAAATATGGAAAAACCAAAAGATGCCCGACGAATGGAGAGCAAGTACACTTATACCCATATATAAGAACAAGAGAGACATTCAAAATTGTGCGAATTATCGAGGTATCAAGTTAATGAGCCATACTATGAAATTGTGGGAAAGAATTATTAAACGCAGGTTAAGACAGGTATCAAGTACAATAGGGAACCAATTTGGATTCATGCTAGGTAGATCTACTGTTGAAGCAATTCACCTTTTCATACGTCTTATGAAACATTTTAGAGTAAAAAATAAAGACCTTCACATGATATTTATTTATCTAGAAGAAGCTTATGATAGGGTACCGAGGGAGGTTCTTTGGAGAACTTTGGAAAAAAGAGGTATCCCATTGACATACATTAACCTTATAAGAGACATGTATGATGGTGCAAAAACATGTGTGAGGACTCATGAAGGAATGACAGACTTCTTTGAAGTTAATATTGGGTTACATCAAGGATCAACTTTAAGTCCATACTTATTTATAATGGTGATTGATGAGTTAATAAAACATATTCAAGATGAAGTACCTTGGTGTATGTTATTTGTAGATGACATTGTATTAGTGGAGGAGTCTAAGGAAAAAGTTAATAGAAAATTAAAACTATGGAGAGAAACATTAGAAAGCAAAGGCCTTCGACTTAGTAGAACAAAGATAAAATATATGTAATATAAGTTTGATCATTTGGTTACCTTAAAGGATATAGAAATTAAAATTGGCACACATTGCATCCCTGAAAAGGAAAGTTTTAAATACTTGGGTCAATTTTTCAGAGTGATGGAAGAATTGATGGAGATGTTACGTATAGAATTAATGTTAGTTGGTTAAAATGGAGAGGAGCATCAGGTATTCTTTGTGATAAGAAGATACCATTAAAGTTAAAAGGTAAATATTATAGAGCAGCAATTAGGCCTGTCATATTTTATGTTTCTAAGTGTTGGGCAGTTAATCATCAACATGTACAAAAGATGTCTGTGACACAAACGAAGATGTTGAGATGGATGAGTGGTTATACAAGAAAAGACCGTATACATAATGAGGTTATTAGAAACAAATTAGGAGTGACACTAATAGAGGATAAAATGAGAAAATATCGTTTAAGATGGTTTGGACATATAGAAAGAAGATCAAAAGAAGGACCTGTAAGAAGGTATGAAAAACTAAATTTGGAAAGTATTAAAAGGGCTAGAGGATGACCACAAAAGTGTTGGAAAGAAACAATAAAGAATGATCTAGCTTATTGTGAGTTAACTGCCAACACGACACACAATATGGATATGTGAAAATAAAGAATTCATGTAGCCGACCCCGTCTAGTATGGGAAAAGGCTTAGTTGTTGTTGTTGTTTTCAACACGCCTTTTCATCCCTTCTCATTAATCAACAATCAACTGATTTTTTCCACGGGCAAAATCCATATTTCTAAGGATTCATTTTTCCAATAACGTAGTTCCTTTACATAACCTTGCACTGAGTAACCTTATTTTCCTCCATATTGTAATCAGGGTACCACCAATTACTGAAATTTGCTCAAGGCAAAACAAATTTAAAAGATCAGAGTTAATAAAAGAATCTCCATAATACATGTAACAAGAAGGTGCTCATGGTACTTGTAAAAGAAGAAAATCCTTAATCAAAATCGGGTTTAACACCTAGAAGATGTTCAACAACATAATAACGGGAACGCCGTAAATACTGTGAGAAAAATAGGAGTTATTATAAAAAGAAAAATAAGAGTTAACTGCACAGTAATAACATTCGGACTCTTTTACATGATCAGTAAAACAAAGTTATAGTTAGAGGCAACTGTTGGAAGGAAGAGTTATTAGGAACAAAAGGGTTCAAACAAAATCTGAGAATAGATGTTTCAGAAACTTTATCCCGTAGCGAAGCAACGAGCACCTTTATCCTGATGACTACTCCCCCAAATAGTAGTTAGACAACCTACTTTGATACGAAAAATGCATTTCGGCACCAGATATTTCAATAAACTAGCTAATCTACACCGAGCAGCCACCTAGGACATACTGCTGCACATTCACTCATCAAATTAATTACATAGTCGCATTTGTTTCGCGAGGTTCTGGTTGAAAGAACTGAGGTGATTCTCTTTGGTGGAGAAAACTTGACGTTCACAGAATAGTTGAGAAAGTGAAGCATTGGTGCGAAAGATTAAACATGTATTACCTAAAATAAGCTTAAGAACACGAACATGATTTCATTCATACCCTTGTCCTTCCGGTGATCATCCAATGTCATTGCACGAACCTTGAGAAGACCAAGTACATAAAGTTTCTGAAATCTTTGTTTTACAGTTTTACGTGTACATGTCACAACTGGCTCCGTGGAAACGTTTGGGTGGTGTTTGGCCATAAATAATGCTAAAATGGCTTTATCTGCGTGATAGATACAAACGATGGCAAACAAAGACTGGGAAGCTGAAAACCACGATGAAATCTGGAGGCTGAGTCGCAGAAAAGAATGAAGTACAGCAACAGATAGGGAAAAAAACATTTTTCTCGTCTTGTTTAGAACGTGCCGTATTGGTTCTTTCAACAATCACTAGTTTATGCTAATATCTAACGCTGGTGTACGAAACCGTCCCATCGCCGCGTTATACGAACTATCTTTTTTTGTATTGGGAGGTCCAGCGTCCACTTGCTTAATTGCAAACGTTGTATTGACCTACTTATAAACAATATATTCTTACAAAATATACAACCCTGTAGGATAATGAGTATCCCAGTTACGTTCTCTAAGTTCGAAATTTATCCATGTGCTTGAAAGATCTGGGATGCTGAAAGCTCAAATTTCAGGAATTTAAAGGCAAAGTTTGCGTTACTGGCTTTCTCAAGCTTGCAGTCGACAAGAAAGCCTGTCTGTCTATTTGCGTGTGAGAGAGAGAAGCAGCAGCATGCAAGCCAAACTAAAGTAGTGATTAAGAATACCTGGATTTTGATGGATGCCACTATTACATGCGCGTCTTCATAAACTTGTATAGGGCGGACTTCAAGGCTTCTTCAGTGTAAGACTTCTCTGGCACTCTCACCACCACATTCTGCAGCATCATATCACTTACTGTCGTCACAGTGGCGTGATGAACCACCAACTTCAGTTCTTTAAGGGCCTTCATCAAGGTGGCGGGCGGATGGTTCCGGTTCTCACTTTCAACCTTGATCATAGCATCCGTACCCATCATCTGCACCTTGATCTGCACTTCCCCGCATCCAGAAATCAACCCGTCATCATCACCATCATCGTCACTGTTCACAATATTAGCTCCATCCCTATGAATACTTTTATCATTATTATGATCGTCTTGGAGAACACTGGCTTTCTGCCAAGTTTGGGCTACTTCTAGCTTTCTTTCCAATGTCTCGGCCTTCTCTTTGAGCTCCTGAATGTAGGAGATGGCGTCGTCCAAGAGCGACCCTTTGTCCATCCTAGATACGTTGGGAACGACGGCTCGGAGAGCGCAGAATCGGTTGTTCAGCCTCTCCCGCCTCTGCCGCTCCGCCTCCACGTGGTTGAGCACCACCTCTCTTCCGTTTCCCGGCTTCCTCCCTCTCCTCCTCGGGATCTTCGCTACCTCGTCCGATTGTTCTGAATCTAAAGTACACGACGCGACCACCGTCCCATACCCAATCCTACGGCTCCCCTCTACCCCCGTTGTCTCCGAGGCAGGAAGAGCACCGCCGCTGCCGGCATTGACCGCAGTCTCCGGCTCGAAAACTGCGGCGACTGTGAGAAGGAAGGCGTCGTTCTCGGGTATGACGTCGTTGGAAGCGAGCTCGACCACGCCACCGTATAGTGGGACTAAGACAAGGGTGTGGATCCCGTGGATGAGCGAGCCGCGAGTTCGATCGCAGCCGTATCCCTGCAGACTCTGCTCTCCGGCGAGCCATACGCACCTCCCCGACTGGAAAGCATCGAAAACGACTCCATCGCCGGAAGCAAACAAGCGCGAAAGAGACGTCACGTAGAACCACTCGACATCGTCCATCTCCTGGTCAGACGTGATGAGCTCCGGTGGCGTTGTGTTCTGGCGTAATCCGGGGAGGTGGTCGGGCCGGCGCCCACGATAATGGCCGTCTCCCCAGGCGAGCGTTAGCTGGCCGGTGGAGGAGCCGTAGGAGGGTTTCCAGAAGAGCGCGTACACCCACCATCCGTGTTGTGTCTGGACAAGTATCTGTAACCGATCCTGCAGCAAGAAAGGCTCTCTCTGCGACTGCGACGGCAAGAGCGAAGAAGACGAAGGCCATTGCTGCATCGTCTCTCCACTCAACAAGTCAACCCGCCTCCCCTCTCTCTGGGGTTTATTCCTTGTTTTTTTTCTTTTTCTTGGATGGTTGAATCTTTTGAACCTTTCACTTAGTTGTCGGTGTGACCAGGATGAAGTTAGTCGGTAAAAGATCACGTGCCAAAATAGAAGGTTAAGAAAAATGGCAAAGGGCCCTGGCCATGAAGCTGGCAGATTGCCACGGATGAAGACTTTGACGTCGGACGGTGATGTGCTTTGACCATTGATAGGTTGTGGAATACCTGATGTTGGATCCGAATTCGATCTACCAAACTGAGTCAGGTTGAGAGGCTTTTCTAACAAGACAAACTGGTAGGTAACGAAGAGTCGGTCAGATGCCAAGTGGCTTGGACATTTGGAAAGTTGTTGAAAGGGAAGTTGTTGGAAATTTTGATGCTAGAAATTTCAGCGCAGCATCGAAGGTGTTGGAATAAAATGATATGCATAGCATACTTGCAAACTTCAAAACACGTGAAACTAAGTTTACTAACAAGCTCAAGAACAAGGTTTTCCTTCAATGTGCGCCTCTCTTTATTGTGATTCAACGAAATTATAGGTTCCTTTCCTGTTTGCTAAGTGATCAAAGGCACTTGGCATACAACCAGCTCTCACCTTTAAGCCCATCTGCCATTTTCCCAATTTATTCTCGTTAAAACTGTCACTGAATGAGTCCTCCTTTTTCTTCCTCTTTCTCTGTACCAAGTTGATGTTGATAGAAAAGGAAGTAGTGTTGTCTGGCACCAGACACAAATGAAAGCGTCTTTAATTAGCACCGTACACCATACTTTTAGAACCTTTCTTCTTATACAATTGGGAGTCCGAAAGCCAGATGCACACCCCAAGTATTGAACATAAGACCTGCAGCTGAGAGTCTACCCGCTAGCCGTGCGAGGTATTGCTCGTTCAGCTACTTTTGGAGACGCTTATTTGAGAAAAACAGGGTCACATGCATGGCCCAGGTACTTCATAAGTGATTTGTCGGAATTGGAAGTGCTCCGGTCGTGTTGTTAAGGAAGAAAAACCCGTAATTTATTCCTTCTCATGTCGTTTGCACAGGACGTAAGATAGCCGAAGTGAGCTGCCTTCAGAAAATCAACATTTTTTACAAAAAGAAAAGGTGGAAATCAGGGCCAATCGCATTAGGAACATGTATATGTGTATGCAGCGATTCAATTGATTATAATCAACTAGACAGTCCCTGCTGAGATTATTCTTAATTCAGCTCATATAAGTGTGCAACACAAACTCAAGGTTTTTGCTACTGAATATTTGGCATTGAGGAAGGAGGCATGGAAATGTCAATATTACTTGGCTAAGGATCAAAATTCGTGGTAAGAATCATACTCATTTGGTAGGTGCTAGATACCTAACCCTTGGCAATAACTAAAAGGACATCAACTAGAACGAATGAAGAAACATATATTTCGCTGACGTTAAGCATTGCACTAAATGTATTACAGACGTATTTTAGCATCTCACATATGATTGTAATTGACCTAGTTAATCTCTTCTAAAACCGTAAGCCATATCACTGGGACGACGACCAGAATACTTACTTACTATGCCGTAGACGACGGGGTTCGTCGGTTCAAACTGTGATCGGTCAAATCGATCCTGGAGCAAGAACGGCTGCTTTTCCGCCTCAACTGTTCTCCTTGGATCTGTCTCCGCCTCCCTGCTGCGACTTTTTGGGTGTCGGATCTTGGATCGAGTGGTAAATCCACTCCTTGTGAGAGGTGGAGAAATTTGGGCACCAGCTATCACGCGGGGAAATTAAAGAACGAAAGGACCCTTTTCAAATGGTACGTACGTGGGTTCGGATCTTGTAGCCGTTTGACGTAAGGCCCTACCTGGAACTCCGTCTTCATGTCGGGCATTCGTGGTAGTACTTCTTGCGCTTGAGTTTACCAAAGTAACAAGAAAAGTCGGGTTGTGTTCAGGTTACATGATTACTGTGACATGATGCATCAAATTATAATTACCGAGACGCCGAACAACACAGTAGAGAAGCATGACCTACACATACCTTAAAGGTGGGTGTTCGAGTCAGGGTATATGCATGCCTATCAAAATAACAAGTCTCACAAACCTGAAACATAAAATAGCAGGGCCATGGTACCAAACCTGCAGGCCCAGTCACACATGGGGCTGAAACCATGCTATGGTTCCTTCTTTGTTTCATAATCATGTGTTTGATACTCACGATTGATTCATTAGCAAAGGTAGATGGAGGTGAGGGAGGATGGTTGAGGTGAGATGAAAAAGAAGAAGAAATATGAAAAAAAAGAGGAAGAGGCAACAGCGTTGAATGAGGAAAAGATGAAAAAGAAAAGGGAGAAAGAGAAGTGGAAAAAAAATTGATTAAACAGAAAGAAAAGGAGAAAAGAAAGAAAAAGATGACATAAAAAGAAAATAAATATTCGCAGCGGTGGAAAGGCAGCGGCTTTCGAAGAAGGTGAATGATTAGGAAGGTGAGAAGTTAAGGCGTTTCTGCCAACACGTGTTCTTTTGAGTTGTCTTGTTTCAGGGGCCAACGGCTCCAGTTCATGCATCCCACCTCTTACCCAGTGCCACCCGTTTTTAAGCAAAAATGGGCTCATGGAACTAAAGTTTCATTTGCCCACGTGGTTACGTGTTTGACAACGACAGTCAATCTGGCAACCAAGATAAGAAAAAGATGATCCAGCCCACGTAGTACTGTGTAATTTGTTTTTTTTCTTAACCTTCTTTGGGAGTTGGATTGAAATGGAAGCTAAATCTGAGGTTGGAACCAACCACAACCAAAACCAGCCTTATCCCACACTACACATTTCGAGTTTGGATAACTTATAAAAGCATGCTTAATGAATAACTATTTGGAAATACCGTCCATTTCATTGAAACGCAGAGAGAGAGAGAGATGCGGATCTGGTTTGTCACAGGAAAGATTGGAACCTTCGAAGTGCAACCAACCAAGCAGGCGGAATTGCTTTCTGATCAAACAATCATGACTAGCACAAATTCACAAAGCCATTCTTCATTGCCTTCACGCATGTCATAGAAAAGGAGAAGAAAAAACATGAAGAGCCATCCTTGTTTCATGTTGAGCCTTTACGTGATTATGGAACACATAAAACGCCCAAAAGTTCATTAACATGCCAATGCTCCGGAACTTCGAAGATTATCCACAGTGAGATTTTCTTTCGGGCCTGGCTCAGCAAGTAAACACATACCCGATGAATCAGGCAACCTTTATAACATTGATGGCAAGTAATCATATAATTCAAGTTTGCAGAAACTTAGTGGGCATTCATCATTTCTCATGCACTTTTGTGTGAGAACAGATTATGATTACTTTATGACTTTAGTCTGTTAAAAACTTCGTTGTATGCATGAAAGCAATTGGATGGCTGAGATGAAGTTTATCTGGTAGGGGTCTGCCTAACCCCAGCTTAACTAAAAAAACGGAAAAGGTACTCCCTTAAGCAGCACGTTTGGGTATCATAGTTATTCAAGGATAATGACTTAAAAGTTGCTTTGATTAATAATCCAGTTAGATGCAAAAGACAAAGGATTGTTGAATCATCAACTGAAGCCTGATTTTCATTTACTGTGGACAAGCGTCTTTAAAATCCAACCAGACCACTTACAGACATAAAGAACCCCAGGAAACAATAGACAAATTTAGAACCCTCACAATCGACCAAATATACAAACAGGTTTTGGGGGACGGTTATCATGCCCATGCCCCTTTCTAACCCAACTTTGGTGAGTTAACGGTCATGAATCCACTGCTTTTTTTGCCTCCTTTATTCAAGTGAAAGACAGGACGCTTACAAATTTTCCGCACTCCCCTTCTCAAATTCAGTCTGTCTAACAAGCTTTCACCATTTCTAGTACCATATTCACCATCCCTCTCGCTCTCAATGGCCACCACTTGAGATTTTCTACGCGATCCTTCAATAGAAGTTGGCTCATATTCATCATCAGCTTCATATTTCTCATGGAAGCTCTGGAAACTCCCCTTGGCATCACTTGAGACTCCACATTCTCTGTTTCTTAAAAGTCATCTGAAACAGAACCATGACTGAAATAGTTGTCGGTTTCAGCATCATTAGACAGACCCTTGGTTGTGACGGACATTTGTTCAGATGAATTCTGATGATCTCGACTGCCAGGGGATTCTGGGCGAAGACTCTTACTTTTGCAGCAGATTCCTCTCTTTCCTGAAAAATTTCACAATAAGTGTCTTGAGGAAGTTTATAATTTGCACTGCATGGATCAAAGCAGTCAAAGGATCGGCCATCTGCATGAGCAATTACAACATGTTCATGAGAGTGAGTAAATTGCCATAGGATGTAATGAGTCATTTATTACCTGAGTCATGTTGGGTGCAAATACCATGGCTATGTTTCGCACATTCATCTTGTTCTGATGCTCATGCTGCACAACATCAGCCATTAAATTGATGGCCCAATCAAGCAGTGCTGCTTCTGTTGGTGGTAGTGACTGGACAAGTTCGACACAATTGGCTTCAGTGTGGCAGTGCATAACCTGTTCAGGTGTGAGAGAGTCGAGTACACCTCTTGAAAGCTCCCTAAACCAAGCCTGTACAAACCTCAAAATGTCATACATTGACACAACATGAGCCTAGATATGAAGAAAAAGAGTAACTTGCAGTACCACCATGACACTGACTAGACAAGAGCAAGGGAGCATTAACAGTATTAGAGTTTGAAAACTTCACCATTCTGTCATTGTAAGACGTGAAAATTCATATCAAACGAATGCCAACAGAGGCTAAACAAACAAAAAGAATGTGTGTTTACAGTAAGATGCCGATTAAGAACAGTTAGCAAGAGAACGTATGCTTCAGATAGAACATACATGACAGCACGGGTTTACTTAACCTATTTACCCCATAAAACTAATAAAAAAATCTAATCGGGAAAATAAAAACCACAGAAGGAAGTAGAATAAGCCCATGAAGATGATACGGAGGTTAGAGCAACGTAGCCATCTCTTGAAGGGATCACCAAATAAATAAGTTTGTCATGCAGAGACCTGGGCTAAGAAATTACCTAAAAGCAGCATTTGCTGCGGCAAAACATGGAGCAAGGAGAAGGAAATCTTTTGCCATGATAGCGGCTTGGATAAATGGTTTCCTAGTCGCCATTAAGCTCAATCTTGTGTCATAATAGCATTTAACTCCAAAATGAAAAGTACAAAGAAAACAAGATTTCAGCTACTGCAAATTAATATCTTTATCAAACCTGCAAGGCAGTGCACATCAACACCGTACGGTACACTTCCCCTGTTTAACTGCTTTTGAACATACTCCTCCTGAGCATTCTCTGGGTTGATTCTGAAAATACCTTCGGCCTTCATGTGTAAACACATGCACGTACAAAAGATCACAAGAAAAGAAGAATAGGTACTCGTTAAATATAATAGAAGAAACTATGAAATTAAGCTTCAGAGCAAGAAGAATGGCAGACATACTTGAAGGCCCCCTTGTGAGTACAAACACCTTTGCATCAATAGCAGAACCGTTGGAACACTGTTGCCCCCTAGCATCGTAGGAAAACTTCATTGACCCTGGAGAAACTCCAAATACACTTGCACTGCAATGCAAGAATGATATTAAAATATTTGTAATTATTAAAATCAGGGTTTCGGAACAGGGTGCATCCTAAGTCCTCAGGAAATATCCAAAAGGGAAAAACTTACAGAATCGGCACAATTTTTCACCACACGAAGGTTGGTGATATTTTAAAAACATGAGAATAATATCAGGAATTTAAAGGTTGATCATCGTAAAAGAAAAATATCGTGATACTTAAACAAATCACCTACATTGCAAGTCTCATGAATATACCACAATAATCTCAATATACAAAATTTTCAAGGAAATGCGTTTTTGTTGGCTCTTGTAATCTAAATTCGTTTAGCAGTATTTTATCCTAAATTTCAAATTAAAAGCCTTTTCAAAATGACTTAATGTACCATTTCATCCAAAAATTCTTATCAGAATCCAGGATTTCTTCTGTTTCCACTTTCTATATGTTTAAAGTTTTTCAAAATATCCTATATAACATTTTGAAAATATCTCCCAGAAAGAGTTCACCAAGAAATTGCTGAGAACAAGAATGGTGACTATGGGAGAAAGATTGAAAATGGAGGCAAATAAATCTCAAGCTGTTGGTTCCAATAGAAGATGGCTAAAAACCGTTGTAACAACAACAAACAACAACTAAGCCTTTTCCCATACTAGATGGGGTCGGCTACATGGATTCTTTGTTTTCATAGAGCCCTATCATAATTTGTAGAATTCATGGTAAATAAGTCCGACAAAGTTTTACGCTGGCTGTCGGAAGCCTAATGCAACCCTCCTCCTTTATCCGGGCTTGGGACCGGCCATGCACTGGTGCTAAAAACCGTTGTATTAACTAAAAATGTATGTGCTTAAATATCACAACATGGCTTGAAGAACAACTGCATCAGTGCTGAAGGAATGAGAATGAGCAGCATATCTGGACAAGCCCCATAGAGAATTGTATTTTGGAATTAGACTATAACAGAAGGGTTTACTGAAAAAAAATAAACAATACTAAATCTTGCAAGAACAGTGTTTCACATATTATTGGGGCAATTAATGTTAGTATGCAGATCTCAAACAGACTATACAGCAAATTTGTGCATATTTGACAAGAAGATGCGAGGGGGAAAGTGGAATGACAGGAATACCAGGATCATAATACTAAAACAAGATGTGTATCTCACTGCATCAATACATAAGACAGTTATTTCTTTTTCCCTTGTTCCATTTGAGAAAAGATATGACCTCATGAGCATTTCACCAAGAGCCGATTTATCACATACATGTTCACATGGATTTCATAGCAGCTGCCAAAGAATGACATCAAGTTTGAATTTGTGGTCCAGCTTCTTTGCAGATTACGCATATGGGAATGGCATCTAAAGATGGTTTACAGAAGCAGAATTTCACCACATTCTATTAGACACAGGATATGGCAAAACCCTCACTGCCAGAATAAAACAAGTACTTGTAAAAGGAAGCCCTTTTACCATAGCGTAACAACAGGATATGGACCCAGAGCTGGAGGCTCCAACAACAACCCAAGCATCGTTCCATGACATGGTATGAGGCACCGCAGACATGGCTTGTTTTAAGTAGAAGACACTATGGCACACCAATAAATAACCAATGTAAAATTGTATACTGGATTAACTAGATTTAGGTGGACCAATGCAGAACCCCTCAGGCAACACAAAAGCAAAGGATTGTATATCAATCAAATCCATATGGACGCATAATAAGATACTCCAGAGAAACAATATATAAGATCGAATAGTTTCCTACCTGCTATTTCACTCAAAATAGATTTTACCCACAAGAAGATCGAAGACATGATCGAACTGAAAAAAGACAAAAGCTTGCCCAAAAGAACAAGAGTGTCGAGTTCATTGAAATGCCCAAACCAAACAAGGAAGCAGACTAAGAACCTCCATTAAGTTAGAGATATTGCTAACTGTATAGTAAATTCAAAATACACTAGTATAAAGATTGTGTACAATGACTTCATATGATACATAAATCTAATAAATAAATCTAATCTATTTTGCAAACACACTAATGTGTTGGAAGAAAACGATATATAAGACGGAAGGCCTCATAAGTGTTGGAAGGAAACGATAGAACATGACCATGCAATATTGGAGTTGAACGCTAATATGAGACAGAATCGAGAATTCATGTAGCTTAACCCCACCTAGTGTGGGAGAAGTCTTGGTCTTGGTATTTTGCAAATACAGTAGTGCACAGATAGAGCATAATGGAGACATACAGCTGTACTGCAGTGCAAATACTATAGAATTGACGGGAAACGTGCAGCAAGTCAAGTGGAAAAGGCAAAACGATGTAAGGTTAAAAAGAAAAGGAGTGCTTGTTGAAGTTCGTGCCGCGACATAATGAATGAACTATTTGTCAAACTTTATAAACAACATGCCACTAAACTCCCTTCAGTGAATAGATCGACACAAAATTCCTACCTTCCGGGATACTCCCCAGTTAAGGAGGGGTCATTGAATTGGAATGAGGGATAATTTTTCTCAATACCCATTTGCCAAGAAGAACAAATTCAGAAAACACCCCATGGATCAGCACCTCAACTAGTCCATGATTCCATTATCAGGAGAGTAGTTGAACCACATCTTAAAGGCGAAGGCAAATGGTCTCCAGGAGTGATTGCTAACTTTTTATACTTTTCATGAAGGCAGAATGGTTGTTTACGTTAAGAGACAGAAAGAGAGCAAGCGGCATATTTGTAGTTTTAAAGCGAACTTAGATTTAGAACATGTATAATCAAAACCACAGTAGCCTTAAAAGATTCATAAAACAGCATGAGATTGGCAAGCAATTTATCATAACTTTAATGTTCTAACTTGCCCTCAAAAATAAAATTTGCAAGCAACTCATGGACCAAATTATACAACAATAGTTGCAGAAAATGCACCCTTACATGGTTCCTTCTTCTCAACATCACCCAATTAAATCATTGTCAGGGCATTTGCTCCAGCAGAATTCAAGAATTCCTAAGAACGACACAAACGGAAACAGTTCATAAACAAGGAAAGATAAAGAGGTAGAAGGAAGAACCTAGCGCTAGGAACCCTTCATGGGAGGTCAGGCTCGAACTCGACGGGGAGACCGAGGAAGCCATTGAACCGGTCGAAAGTGACATGAGCCGCGCCTCCTCCGGCTCCACGCTGCACATGACAGTCGACTTCCTCAGCACGGCAACCAGTATCGTCACAATCGGCATCCCCCCGCGCTCCGCCTTCCGCACCCTTCCGCCCAACCACGCGAGACTCCAACCATCCACGCCGGCCGTGCTCCACATCCTCTTCGTCCATTATCGACCCCACAAAGTGTGCGTTTGCTATACCCAACCAGAGAGTGAGCTCAGCTGAAGATTGTTGCCCACTATTTCTTCTTTCTTTCTTTCTGAAATTTGTAGTGATTAGAATAGAACAAGTTGGTTGTTTTCACCTCCAAGGCGTTGCTCCACAGGTCACACTGCCCAAATGGAGTCCCCTGGATCGATGGCCCTTCGTTCGCTCTCTTCACTCTTTATTTATATATATATATATATAATACTAATTAATTGAAAGGGCCATCCGTTCAACAATCCATCACCATCCTTTTCTTCCTACCTGGTGCATTTAATTTACTGTGAGAAAACCCCTTGGACCTCACGAACGTGGTCACCTTCGCCCCCAGTGAAAAGTCAACACCAAAATTACCTGCCCTTTCGATATCCATGGCTTACAGCAGTAGTGAAATCAGAAAAGGCGGGAAAAGGAAACCCCTTTGCCGGTTGAGATGGAGAATCAAATCAGGTAGTCTTTCCTCGATTTACTGTTGAGAAGGTTATAAATTGGATAGACTACATTACGCACCACTGGTAAAATGTGATTCTCAATCAGATTCTTGATATGAAAACACGTGTAAAAAACTCTAATAGATTTCTTGTTTTAGATTTGGGTGCTTTGTAAGATTTTCAGAAATAATCAACTGCTATTTTCTGCTACCAACATTGCCAGACCCAATTAACCACGGTGGTGTATTCCTTTCTCGTGCAATTTGCCCTTACATGGTGTAGTTCAATGTCAACGGATCGGATCTTTGCATTTCTTAGTCCAACTTATTCCGACCTTTCATAATCATTTCTATCCAAGTTCGGTGGACAAAACCTTAAGAATGAGTCCTACCATTTGCATGTAAGCAATCTAATTCGACTTATCGTATACATCGTGTTCAGATTCAAATGCAAACATTGTAACAACAACTACACAACTAAGCCTTTTCCCATACTAGATGGGGTCGGCTACATGGATTTTTTGTTTCCACATAGCCCTATTATGTGCCATATTAGGAGTTAACTCACAATAAACTAAATCATTCTTTATTGTTTCTTTCCAACACTTTTGTTGTCGTCTTCTACCTCTTTTAATATTTTTAAAAACTAGTTTTTCATGTCTTCTTATAGTTTCTTCTTTTGATCTTCTTTCTATATATCCAAATCATCTTAAACGATATTCTCTCATTTTATCCTCTATTAGTATCACTCCTAATTTGCTTCTAATAACCTCATTATATATACGGTCTTTTCTTGTATGACCACTCATCCATCTCAATATCTTCATTTATGTCACAGACATCTTTTGTACTACCCAACACTAAGAACCATAAAACATAACAGGTCTAATTGTTGTTCTATAATATTTACCTTTTAACTTTAATGGTATCTTCTTATCACGAAGAATACCTGATGCTCCTCTCCATTTTAACCAACCAGCATTAATTCTATGCGTAACATCTCCATCAATTCTTCCATCACTTTGAAAAATTGATCCTAGGTATTTAAAACTTTCCTTTTCAGGAATGTAATGTGTGTCAATTTTAATTTATATATCCTCTAAAATAAACTAAATGATCAAAAACTTATATTCCATATGTTATGTCTTTATTCTACTAAGTCAGAAGCCTTTACATTTTAACATTTCTCTCCATAGTTCCAATTTTCTATTAACATTTTCCTTAAACTCCTCCAATAACACAATGTCATCTGCAAATAACATACACCGAGGTACTTCATCTTGAATATGTTTTGTTAACTCATCAATCACCATTATAAATAAGTATGGACTTAAAGTTGATCCTTGATATAACCCAATATTAACATCAAAGAAGTCTGTCATTCCTTTAAGAGTCATCACACATGTTTTTGCATCATCATATGTCTCTTATAAGATTTATGTATGTCAATGGGATACCTCTTTTTTTTAAGGTTCTTCAAAGAACCTCCCTCAGTACCCTATCGTAAGCTTTTACTAGAACAATAAATATCATGTGAAGGTAGGTCTTTATTTTTTGCTCTAGAATATTTTATAAAACGTCTCAAAAGGTAAATCACTTCAACAGTAGATATGTCTATCATGAATCCAAATTGGTTCTCTCTTATACTCAATACTTGTCTTAACTTACCTTTTGATAATTCTTTCCCATAATTTCATAGTATGACACATTAACTTGATACCTTGATAATTTGCACAATTCTGAATATCTCTCTTGTTCTTATATATGGGTATAAGTGTACTTGCTCTCCATTCTTCGGCCATCTTTTGGTATCTTCATATTTCATTAAATATTCTTGTGAGCAAAGTGATTCCAGTTTCTCCTAGGATTTTCTAAACTTCTATAAGAATATTGTTTGGTCCTATCGATTTAACAAATTTCCCTAAAAGTTGTTTTTATAGTATCTTCTAGTCATACTTGGGGTGCGTAAGTATACACTATATTCAAAACCTATGCTCCTAACACTAATTTCAACGTCATGATTTGGTCACCATATCGTTGTATGTCTACTGCACTATCCTTTAAATCTTTATTTATAATACCAACTCCGTTTCAAGCCTTTTTCTTACCTAAGTACTATAATTTAAAACTTGTATCCTCAATCTCCTTTGCGTTTTCTCCAACCAACTTTGTCTCTTATAAACATAGAATATGAATCTTTCTTCGAATCATAGTATCTACCACCTCTATTAGCTTATCGGATAATATTCCGATATTCCAAGAACCAATATGAATCTTATTATCTAGGACTAGCTTTCTTACCCCCTTGCATCCATTCATATTGAAAATAAAGAGACCCTTTCTGTAATTTATTCACTACATTCGGGCGGCAATGTAGTGAGACTAACTTCTTTACCCATACCTATTTATGATGTGAGAACCCTCTTTGCAATTAATTCACTACATCCAAGCGAAAATATAGTAACTCTTGCTTACTTTTCAGGCTCAGCGCGTCGCTAAGAGGGAATACCCTAACACAATGCTCATAATTTGTGTAATCCATAGTACAAAAAGCCAACAAAGTTTTAAGTTGCTATCGGAAGCCTAATGCAACCCTCCTCCTTTATCCGGGCTTGGGACCGGCCACGCAAGGATGACCCTTACATGGGCGGAGTTAAATGCAAAGATTGTAAATAGGAAAAAAAAAAACTGATCCAAGTGCCCGATTGAATCCTATTTGGTTTACCAGATTTCTTTAATTGGATTTGAATCGGTACTATTGGCATCCTAGTACTTCTCTGCAATCCTTAAAATGAAACTTCTTATATTTACTGCCATTAATTCATATATTCACTATTAAAGAGTTCGAATCTTATTCAAACCAATATCACATATAATGCTTGCAATTTTCACCATTTTGATCCAGCATTTTGACTAATCTTTGTGTGGGACACGGCAGGCACTTTGGGTCCAGACTACTTCAAGCAATGACCTGGTTCAAAAACTGTGAACAAGTTCATGAACTTGGTCAAGATTCGGGACATTTTACAAACGGGGAACTGATGCTGATCCACCAACTAAATCCAGGTTCATATGGTTTGAGATCTTTAGAAGCTTCTATTTCACAATTTCCATGCGCATACATATACCTCAAATACAAGCATCTCCCATATGTGCCAAAAAGGAATGCACTTAGTTGCGCGTTATACAAAGAACTAAACCTTGAGACTTAATGCGAGACCTCAACTGCACCCACCTGCTACCAACTAGACCACCAGGGTGAACCCGGTAGCGTCACAATGACAAAAGCACCCCAGGTGGACCGTTCCAATTTAGGACTGGGAAATGAACAGAGCTGCACAAGGTTCAGCTTTCTTCCGTGCAGGATGGGCTTGACCACGTTTAATTTGTGAAACTAAACGTTCCCAACACGAGCTAGCTCATAGAGCTATATGACCTAAACATGAACAAACTGTGTTGTGTTCAGCTCATCTCATATAAGCTTTATGCAGAAGTACATAGAAATATTTTGGTTCAGATGAATTTCTCTTAAAAGACCTAGAACCACAATTTTTCTAAAAAATAAAATCTTTTGAGAAAATTTTTGGGTGTTTACACGTATCCTTTTTAGAATGACCAATTCTCTCTCTCTTCTTACACAAACCACTATATGTCACTCTCTTATGTTTGTTCTTCACTCCCAACCTATTTCAGCTACCCATTACTCATCTACAACTATTTGCAACAAAGAAACTTATAGAAATCTGTTAGAAAAGAAAGAAGAAAAAGAGGAAATAGTTCAAAGGGGATTCGTCGATCTATCGAAGTACGTTGTTGATTTGGCTTTGGTTTTGTTATTGTTTTGATGTTTTTTGGTCGGATTATCGCTGAAAAACTCATCAGGTTTTTCGTTTTAAGATATTGTGATTACCTCTAGAAAATACTGTACAATATTATGATAACACATTTATTATACATCTCACAGCTAACTAGCAGCAAAAATATCGTCGACCCTCAAGTAGAGAGGATTACCAATGAAATGTTTCATCGAATAGCAGTGATTCTCTAGCATGAACATCCAATAATCATTAGGATATGGTGCTATCTTTTATGTATGCAATAAGTTGAGTGCCTCTCTCTCTCTCTATGTGTGTGTGCTTGAAAACAATGTGAAGCCAATTTCTTGGGCAGTTGTAATGTAATTAATGATCAAATCTTTCAATTTTGCAAGGAAATTATTGAAAAGAAAGAAACTCAACTCATTTTTCAATTTATAAATAGTTTCTACTGAAATTTTTATATGAAAAGACACTCATTTTTCTTTGTATGATCAGCTCCTTTAACTCTGCCAATGGAACATGAACCAAAAGCTCTTGCTCAGCTCGAATAGTTTTACCAGCCATAGTTCACCAGCAGTATTGGGGTGGGATGCTTCTCTTACCATTATCACTTGCACTGGTACATGATAGGAAGAACAGACCAATGACGGTGACCTTAAATAGCAGGCTTTGGTATATTTGGATAATACTCACCGATTTTGGAGAATTTGCAACCACTCTTACCAAGAAGAGGAAAGCAAGCTTTAGATTTTATCAAGTTGGTTACTTCTCTTTTTCAACCCTGTGATATTTTCTATCTTAATATGTTTCTGTAAGCTTTTGAACCGTATTCTTTTATCAATGCCGACCACCTATTCACCTATTCTTCACTTACATTCTAAATTGTCATTGATATATGAATTGAAGGTGCAAAAGCAATTGGCTAATTATCTTAATCTTATTGTCAGCTATACAATCCAATTAATCGCATCATATCTGTGGTTTATCTTAGTGATAACTCTGAGCATGCCAGATTTTATTAATCATAACGTATGTAAATTATAAATGTTAAGCAATATTGAAGTCATTTTAAGTTGCGCGATTGTGTTTATATGAAAATTTGAGGAAATATACTTAGCATGGTCTCTAGCCCCTTGAGATAAAATTCATGGCTCTCGGGTTCATGGAAATGAGTGCTGTGGATATGAAATTCGATTCTTTCATGAGTGATGAGTGGTTTCCATGGGCCCTGTTTGCATAGGGACCACCTGAAACAGAACCAAGAATGTGAGTGAAGAAGTGAGACAATTCCTTCTGTCCATGCGCCATTATTATTCTCTCTAAACCGAAGATGCCTTTTGTTTTCATGCATAGGTATGATCCATTTTGATATTGAGTGAGAAGCTACTTGGTGAGTCTTCTTTTGCAACCACTTGCTCTGTTTGAGAAGTGAGACAAAGTGGGTCTTCAGCAAGTCAGTTTTCTAGTCTTAAATGGTCAATTCCATTGGGCCACCAATCATGCAGTGGTCCGCATCAACGTGTAAACTGGTCATTGTCTTAAGGAATTTTGGGTACAATTAGTGATGAACATGTTAAATAAGTTATTGATTCCTGGAGCTTAAGACTGAAGTCTTTAGCAGTTGGTTTGGGTGTAGGGATGGCGATTTCTACCTGCCCTGCAGGTACCCAACTGGCCCGCCCCTACATGTAAGTGGGTTTTAAGGCCGGGTGGGGAAGCCACCCGTTGTGTGGCGAGTGAGGCCGAGAAGACCCGCAAGTGGGGCAGTGGATGGCGGGTTAGAAGATAAACCCATATGTCCGTGTGTGTTTATATAAAATATATGTGCATCATGTCTGTGTGTATATATATCTGAGAAAGGTTTGCTAATCAATCAAAATCGATTCTTCAATCAGGCAACAAACATTTGTGTTACTTCTTATTGACAAAAGTTGAACAGGGAGCACTGATTTTCTTTTGTTTTCTTGTTACAATGGGAGGCCAAAGCGCAATGCACAAACCCATGCACACCCCAGGAATCGAACTCACCACCACTGACGTGGGAGTCATCAGTGAGCTCTGCTAGATGATCTCATGCTCTGCATTTGCAATCTAATTAGCACTCACTCATCTAAAATAAGCTTTTATAATTGGTAACTAAAAGGATGAAAGAGTTATTGGCTCTACCATTTGTAGAAGGGAATTTATCCTGCTTAAGAGCTTGTTATCTTACTGGTACTTGGCACTAGACTTTTGGCCGGTTCCAAGAAAACTGGGTGCAGTGGGTCCATGACGGTTTCACTGGTCCTGGATCCAGTTTCAATGGTTCCAGTTCCGGTTTGATTCCAGTTTTGTTTGAAAAATCCATGGAAAAAGGTGGGATTTTACAACTAAAATAAAAAAACTAACTTGGGACACTGGTTTCGGACCGCCAGCTCTAGTTTGATTCCGGTTCCTCAGTTCTGATTCTGATGAGTTCCAAGAGCAGCGCAGGTCTGGTTCAACCTACCGGACCGGGTCCAAACTGTAGAGAATGGTTTGGGTTGACTGGTGAGCGTATCTTCAGTTGATGAGAGTAAGTAAATGCTACTTTGCTTTTTAAGTATGGATGTGGGCTGACTGCATGAAACGATGAACTTTTCCTTCCAGACTTCGAGATAAAAAGCATGAGAGAAGTTGATTAATTACGTTCTTCATATTGAGATTCATGTAATAAGTCTAAGGGTGTCTTCTATCTCAAAGTCTGAAGAGGTATCACATGCAAAGTTAATCTATCGGGAGGCACACATTATTAAAAAGATAATTAAGTCCCTCCGTCGGGGTGCATCCGGCCGAAGCCTCCCTGTACCCAAAAGAATTCAAGTTAGTACATAGATTATCGTAGGAATGAGGTTAATTATACCATATGTCTAAGTCATAAGCTTTTAACATGCATATATAATTCACATATTTGTCCATGCCTCACTTTTCTCTTAAACAAGAACCGGCAGGTAGGAACCACCGATCCCAACTTAAATTAGGCTGGTGTCTTTTTCTTGGTTTAAAATTGTCGGTTTCGGTGGTCGTCTTGATTGAGTCCAAAATCGTAGAGAACATACAAAAAAATCAAGATTTTAGAAAAAAATAATACAAAAGGATCGAACGGACAGTTTGAAACTGCCAGTTCGAGTTTCTCAGAAGGTGGAACTGGAACTAAACCACCAGTTCAGCCAATTCCAATCCAGTTACGGTTCTGAGTCCACTTCAACCAATTTCTGTTATGACCGATTTTCAGTCCAGTTCTGTTCCGGTTGGAACCATCGGTCCAGTTCCAAACCTGGTATGTCTACCTACAGAAACGAGTGAAGAGTACTATCAGTATCAGACGAGTTTAAGGGCCCCCGCCTTACATCTTATCGATATCATCCATGCAAGATTTCCCAGCAAACAAACCTTCAAGCCACTGCCACCACCTTCAGACGTTGATGCGGTTTTGGCACACCTATAAGTAATTCTGGTAGATGCTTTGGTTTGCGAGACGCAAAGAGGGACATGGCTCTCTCTCTCTCTCTCTCTCTCTCTCTCTCTCTCTCTCTCTCTCTCTATATATATATATATATATATATATATATATATATATATATATATATATATATATATATATATATATGTAATTCTGGTATACACACATAAAAGTAGAAAAGAGAAAAAGGTATATATATTCACATGTGAACAGACAATAAATTAAATTCGCTTTAATGAATATCTGAAGTGCAACTGTTCGTTAAAGATACCAACTATGAGCAGATGGCCCATGCCTGACTCGAATCGACAGTAGAACAACCGAAATGATTATCATGAATTAGATTAAACATTAATTACTACACAAAATCACTACTTAAATATAAATACCATATATAATGAAAGAAAAAAAGATAAAAGTTTAATATGTTGACATCATGAAGAGCAATAACTAGCAAACCAACCAAGGCTTATTATAAAGAATGAGTAGTGTTCTTGTTGAAATCAAGAAAGAAGCAACCAAACCCGGTCATCAAAGAGCACCAAGAACTTGTTCGGCTCGATCACTCGAGAGAAAGAAGAAAGCCAAGAAAAACTCAATATCTTGCCGTACCCTCTCATGTCTATGTCTTGCTCACAATAAGGAGAGATCCTGTTCTCCACTTACAACAGAACCTGATAAAGAAACATGACGACTTTTTTAATATTTGGGCAAAGTATTAAGCAATCAAAGAGCCAAAATTTCATCTTAAAATCTAACACCTACCTCAGGCAATTGGTCAAAGCATCCCTAAGATTCATTTAAATAATCAACTATTGAGTTACCCTCCTTTTATCTAAGATTCATATGTTGAATGTCGTTAAGTATTGGCCTTCCAATATTATGAGCAACCAGGACGCCTCATTACAAGCCTTTGGGAGAATTCATCTATTATTTCTCGACTTTGATGTATACAAGTCTCTAATTTCTCTCACAAAATTTACATGAAAACCATTAGCAATATGATTCAAAATATTATCTACCCCATTGTCTAACAAAGTCACACACCACAATTGCTCACTTTTCATCCGTTTTGCTTTCCGGTTTTTAAGTGGCAAATACCGGCAAGTACAACTTCTTCACGAAGAGTAGATCATTAATCTTTTCTCTCTACAACAACAACAACAACTAAGCCTTTTCCCATACTAGACGGGGTCGGCTACATGGATTCTTTGTTTCCACAGATCCCTATCGTGTGCCATGTTAGTAGTTAACTCCCAATAAGCTAGATCATTCTTTATTGTTTCTTTTCAACACTTTTGTGGTCATCCTCTACCTCTTTTAATACTTTCCAAAATTAGTTTTTCTAACCTTCTTACAGGTTCTTCTTTTGATCTTCTTTCTATATGTCCAAACCATCTTAAATGATGTTCTCTTATTTTATCCTCTATTGGTGTTACTCCTAATTTGTTTCTAATAACCTCATTATGTATACGGTCTTTTCTTGTATGACCACTCATCCATCTCAACATCTTCATTTCTGTCACAGACATCTTTTGTACATGTTGATGATTAACTGCCCAACACTCAGAACCATAAAACATGACAGGCCTAATTGCTGCTCTATAATATTTACCTTTTAACTTTAGTGGTATCTTCTTATCACAAAGAATACTTGATGCTCCTCTCCATTTTAACCAACCAACATTAACTCTATGTGTAACATCTCCATCAATTCTTCCATCACTCTGAAAAATTGACCCTAGGTATTTAAAACTTTCCTTTTGGGGAATGCAATGTGTGCCAATTTTAATTTCCATGTCCTCTAAAGTAACCAAATGATCAAACTTACATTCCATATATTTTGTCTTTGTTCTACTAAGTCGGAGGCCTTTGCTTTCTAATGTTTCTCTCCATAGTTCCAATTTTCTATTAACTTTTTCCTTGGACTCCTCCACTAATATAATGTCATCTGCAAATAACATACACCAAGGTACTTCATCTTGAATATGTTTTGTTAACTCATCCATCAACTTGTGATAATTTACATAATTTAATTGATCATCCGGTTATAATTGAGATCCATGCTAACCAACAAAATATGCCCAAAATAAATAACACTTAGCCTTGATACAAGATGATTGGAAAAGAGGATGAAGATAAAGTGTGGAAGCACAAAGAAACTCTTCTTCAAGCCGAACTTGTGCAATAGTAATGACAAGCAAGTACCTATATATATATATAGAGAGAGAAAGATAATAAAGAATGATAGGCCCACAACTTTTGAGTGAAAAACCCTCTCAATAAGAGAGATAAAACCATGAAGCCTACCAACTAAAATAGATGATTACAATAAGATATCTTCAAAAAAAAGAATATCAATACTCATACGCAAAAGTGAAAATATATCCAATAACAAGAACAAGATAACCACATAAAACAGCCGTATAAGTAAGTAGAAAAGACGACAAAAGGCCAAAGAAGTGTCAACCTCCCTTATATGTGGCACCGTATGCTGAAATCAACAAAGAGTGTTCATCCATGACACATGACATTCATGTCTTTCTAACAACCATACAGCCTGAAAACGTTTTAGGCTTCTCTACCTACCTTAAGGCTTAGAAGCCAACCACTCTAACCTAATTCCAACTGAAAAGTAAAAGCGAACTCTTGCTATATGATCTGTATCAAAGTGAATATTAACCCAACTCGTCATTCGGACGCCTCCTCTGGTACGTGTCTTGAGTAAGACATGCAAAAATGCGTCGTTTAATTAGTTTAATTATTAATTTTAATAATATATTGTCATAAAGGAACTCATTTTTATGTATGAAAAACATGATAAAACTCGTTTTCATGAATAAAATAGGATCACTTGGTACGTTCAGCTCATGGGCCTCATGAAAGCTATCCTATAAGTGTCGTTTTTAAAATGTTTACCTAAATCATAAAATGGAATGACACGACAACACCTGAAACATAAACTTGCTTTTAATTTCTGAAAGAGAACACAAACCAAACACAACCCGAAACGTTTCTTTTGCCACTATAAAAAAACATGAAAAGAAATGGGTCATATTCGTCTCGACTTCTTGTGAAATAAATTACAGATATAACACGACATGGAAAACTGCCACAAACTACAGTTGGTGAAGAAAATGCAGGCTTGCTCACACACACAGGAGGGGAGAGAGAGAGAGACCATGGGCATCAACTGCCTGTCTCGTTGATGCATGCATCTGAACGAATTCCTCTCTTTCGTGGCTGGCCATCGAACCGGGCCTCTCTGACTTCGATAGCGCAACAGTTGCTCTCTACGTCACCAATGACGTTCGAAGATTACTATGCTTTGCGAAATCAATTATCAGCTACACAATCTCATGAGATCATCCTGCTCCTTACCCTCCTGCTTGCAGTTCAAAATATTACAAAAGTAAAATGCCTGACGATAAAATGAAATATATGCTGAATTCTGTAATTGGCAATCAAAGGTTCCAACTTCTGAAATTAACAACTGTCACAAAAAAATGTCTCCGATAACCCAAAGGTTGGTTGATAAGCTGCTGAATAAGGGGAAATTACAGAGAAAAAAAAGAGTGGCGACTTACTCTGAAGTGAGACGCTAATAACCCGAAGAGGAGACAATTTATTTTCATGAGAACAATCTCATCAAGATCCAAATAAATTAAACTACGTTTCTCTGATTAACGGTGGCAGAGACCACAAGCCGGGGCACGGAGATGGTTGTATGAATCTTTTTTCTTCCCAACTGAAAATTAACCTCATGAATGAAGTCTTATTTTCTAAGTGTGAACAATAATCAATGAGAACATCATCTATCACCACTACGAGAGATCAAATTCTTACCCATCCTTTGTTCACCTTCTCATTCATGACATGGATATCTCAATATCTTAAGCTTAAAAAGGAGTCTCATGAAAATTATATTAAATAAATGAATGTTTACGTAAATAAAATTCAAAATTACTCCTATCTGAAGTACAATCCTATTGAGCTCAAAGCTACGCCTTCAAGTTTATCGAACCGGGTCGAGAACTTATGAATCAAGTAAGCTACGTCACATTCGACAGAAGACCAAGGCTTGTTTGGAAGTATTGACTTTTCTTTATCTGATTTATATAGTCACATGCTTCATCATCTAAACCCAATAAAACAAAAAGGTCAACGACTTTTATTTTGTGTGCTGATCAAAATCCGACTCGTCAAAGGATTCGAAAGATGTAAAGAATACAGGAAAGGACGAAGGCCAGCAAAGGTGGGTTGGTTCGTGCGGTTTGATCGAGTCCACGAGCCGTGAGCCAAGGGTGGCTGCCCGGTCCAGATCCTCTAACCCAGTTGCGCCAACCATGATGAGCCCACTCTGTCTGACGAATCTCCAAAGGAAGCGCCTTACCTCCACCATTCACTATGCAATGGAGCAATCATCACCGTTGAAGCATGTAATCGTGCACGTCAGATCTTTCCGCACTCAATCTAACCCTCTCAGTATCGGGACTCTTCGGCCCGTCTCTTTTTTACCCCCATGGAATCCTTCGACTCTTTTTTAAAATCCTTCTGACTGACGCGATCCGTTCTTCTCATTCTCCATTTTCGACGTCTTTCGACCGATCTCACTTCGCCGGAATCTGCGAATCCGACTGATAGACGACGGGATTCCACTAAATTATGCGCCTCTGACCACCGGAAAATGGGACTGTGCCTCTGTAAAAGCAACTCCGCCGCCGATGATGCCGCCGGAAACAGACCGGCCCCTGCTTCTGGCAACGGTATTGCCGTCAAGAGCGAGACACCGGTTCACCCGTCCGCCGAGGGCACGTGTTCCAGTTCTTACCCGGTAGCCGCGAGTCCGTTGCCGAATGTCGGACCTCTATCAGCGAGCCCGTTGCCGGCCGGGGTGAGTCCGTCTCCGGCCAGGTCGACGCCGAGATGGATTTTCCGCGGGCCGTTTCCTCCGCCGTCTCCGGCGAAGCACATCAAAGCCGCCTTGGCTAAGCGTCAGGGTCGGGCGAGGCCGAAGGAAAAACCGATTCCAGAGGACGGCGGGGGCGAGCGGCCTTTGGACAAGAGTTTCGGCTACAGCAGGAACTTCGTAGCGAAGTATGAACTCGGGAAGGAGGTCGGTAGAGGCCACTTCGGGCACACTTGCTCCGCTTGGGCTCGAAAAGGAGAGATCAAGGGCCAATTAGTCGCCGTGAAGGTCATCTCCAAGGCCAAGGTCGTTTTAACGTCGCCGTAACTGTCAGGAAATCTGAAGATATTGATTCTCCGTGTTAAAATTTTTATCTTGATTGAGAAAATCTTATTTTTTTCGTCCAATTCATTCAGCAACTGCTTCCATGATCCAATTTCGAGAAATTCGGATGGTATCACCGTGGTTTCCTGTCTTCCTAGACTTTGTTGTTTTCGTTTGGATTATAATTATTCTCTTCTGGTGAATTCTGAATTATCATGGGAAAGAAGAAAGATGAGTGGGCTCACCCCTTCATCGTGGATGGAGTTCTTTGTGCAAGAGGCTGTTAGCTTCTCATGATAATATTTATTATGTTCTTAGAACTTGTGTTCCACGGCATCGGTAGTCTGGTTCGCTGAATACATAGGGTCCGTGACTTTTACTTGTTCAATCTATCTGAAGGACGGTCATATGGATGCCGGTTCTATTGTTCTACTTGCACTGTGTACCGAGGAGCTTTGTGGGTAGTTGTGGGCTATCAAATCCAATTGTAGAGTTTTTGCTGAATTGTCAGCTAAGCTACCTTTCTGTCCTTGTGTGTTAGCGTTGTTATGGTGAGTGGAGTTAGAAATCCTTATTCGCCTCAGTCGCTGGGATGCCACCAGCAGTCAAGATGTCTCATGTATGCATTTTGAGCTCTACATAATGAGTGGGAACTGTGTATTATTAAATTATTATCATAGCAAATATCTTTCTAAATTAATCTCAGTCTGTTCCTTGCTTACTGATTTATTGTTCGATGTCCTTTGTCTGTGCTCCTTCATTATTGGGAGTACGAAATATCCTGCATCTATAAATGAAGTTGCTTTGTGCAGCGGAACTGGTTAAAGTGAATGGTCTGGATAGCCTTAAGATTCATACAGGGTATATATGGGAGGAAATATTTAATGGTCAACCATTTGAATTTGGGCTTCATAAACATTTTGGAACCAGCTAGGTGGTTGGATGCTACTCACACCTAGATCAAGGGTTCGGTATTCAAATCCTGACGGAGTAAGGTCTGTTTAGTCAATCATTTAAAACCTGCTATCATATTCCTCCATTCTACGTAGTAAGTTTTCGATTCACATATGCTGCATCTCATATTGAGTTTATTTGCCATCTTCGAAAAAAGGGTCTATCTTTTTCCATTGTATTCTTAATATATGTCTTACATCCTGATCAATGTTTAACTTGTAACGTTGAGGTTATTTCTTTTCCTCTTAGCAGTTCAATAAGACTGGTTTCATTATGTTGGTGAGTTTTCATTGCAGTAATGCTGAATGTGACATCTTCTCTGTTTGGCAGATGACAACTGCTATAGCAATTGAAGATGTTCGACGGGAGGTTAAAATTTTAAAGGCTCTGGCTGGTCACAAACATTTGATCAAGTTCTATGATGCTTGTGAAGACACCGATAATGTCTACATTGTCATGGAGTATGTTATCTTTACCTTTTGAGTTGGATAAGCTAGAAGTGACATGATCTTTTTTCTGTTACCTAATATCAAGCATTCTTCCATCATCTATCATTCATGTTCTCTTGCATTTCTGTATATATAGATGCAGATAAACAAAATGTAAGGATGTTAACAATCTGTTTTATCTGACCTTTCATTGGTGCCTGGTATTATCTTGGTTGTGTGTATTATTTCTAAAATCTACAAACAAAATGTAAGGATATCTGTACTTTCATGTGACACCTAGTATTTTTTTGTACTTATGTCTCGATTTAATCATAGATAACATATTCCAGGCTATGTGAAGGTGGTGAGCTTTTAGACCGAATTCTATCCAGGTTTATACCTTTTCCCAGTTCATTCTTCAAAATGCTGGATATGTTGTTCTAAAGAAATTCATTTTGATATCTCTTGTAAACATTATGGTTCTTCAGAGGAGGAAGATATACTGAAGAAGATGCAAAAGCAACAGTTGTACAAATTCTAAGTGTTGTAGCCTTCTGTCATCTTCAAGGTGTTGTGCATCGTGATCTGAAGCCAGAGGTTTGCGCCATTTTTTTGTAGCCTTTGACTCTTAATCATTTTCATTTTCTCATTTTCCAGTTTGAAGTCTATGCAATGTTTTACCTTCAAAAATCTCATTCCATTTCTGACGCATGTGGCATTGACCCTTTAATCATTATGTTCCAGAATTTTCTTTTCACAACTAAGGATCAAGACGCACCAATGAAGGTTATTGACTTTGGGCTTTCTGACTTTATTAAGCCAGGTAATTGTGATGACAACTATTTCAGCAAGTTAAAGTGACATGAATATGTCGTACTGTGGTGATCAAGTGCTAACAAGGGCACTGCACCTTGCTAGGTCGGCTCAAAGCCTTCAAGGTGAACAATTTCACGATTTTCATACCGAAATGTGCATTGGTTGGGGACTACCCAACCTCAGTTTGCTAATAAAGGGAAAAGGAAAGTGTTATGTTCTCAAGTCCACATTCGCTTATGCGTCTGCTATTTGGATGTCATGGTGGTCTAAAAACTTTACTAGTAAGTAGAATATCCTACAATGTGCTGTCCTGACGACCTCTTCTGAATCATCAATTTTCAAACTTATCATTTGTACTGAGCTTCTAGGCTTCTAGATCTGTAAATAGAGTAAATTGAGTAGAAATAGGTGTATATTGCCTTAAATAAACACTGCAAACTAAGGTCCAATTCTCAGAAAATGGTTTTCTTTTGGCATTGTTGTTTGTGATTTATGCAACAGAGGATTGATTTTGTTGAAGTTTTTGGCCAAATCATTTTTAAGTGCTTTGCATGGTTCTCTCTATCAAGATGGCTACAGGGCATAGTTACCATATCTTCATGTGAGACCCAAATCACTTGAAGATGGGAACTGTTTTATTTGCTTAATGATTTTACTATGCATTTTTTATTAGACCCCTTCTTGTATGCCTCCATTATTTTCTTGTTTTCATAAATATGTTATATGCGAAACGCATTAATCTTCACCTGAAACCATTCCTGCAATTACAGTAGATCACTTGTGCTCTACGGCCAACATATGTGTGCAAAGATTCTTCCATTCGTGTGATCTTCAATCAAAATTTATTGTTTGTAGTGTACCTCCTCTAAAACAAGCATCCAATTTTTGAAATAGCTTAATGTTTATTAGTTGATTCTGAACAATTTTGATACGTTGAAGCATTCTTTAAGTGGTTCTGAAATTGATTGTATCATGGTTGAGACAACAACTCTTTGTTTTATGCAGATATGAGATTGAACGATATTGTTGGAAGTGCATATTACGTTGCCCCTGAAGTCCTTCATAGATCATATGCCATGGAAGCAGACATTTGGAGTATAGGTGTTATCACATACATTTTACTCTGCGGTAGCCGACCTTTCTGGGCTCGGACTGAGTCTGCGATATTTCGAGCTGTTCTGAGGGCTGACCCTAACTTCGATGATGCACCATGGCCCTCATTATCTCCTGAAGCAAAGGATTTTGTTAAGAGACTTCTCAATAAGGACCACCGTAAAAGAATGACTGCTGCGCAAGCCTTGGGTAGGTGTACTTTTAATAGTTAGTGTCCAATGCTATTAGAACACTATAATTAACCCAGTCCTTTCTATATGAAGTGAATTTTTTGAGTTGAACTCTTTTTGTAAGACTATCTATTGGCCTTTTTCGTTCAAGTTTCTATCTTGTCTCTTACATGTTTCTGAAACCATTGGATTGATCAAGTTAATGAACACATCAGTGTTTCACTTTGCCAGCCCACCCATGGCTTCGAGTGGAGAGTCAGCCAATTCCCTTGGATATATTGATTTATAAGTTGGTCAGATCTTATCTTCATTCAAGCCCTCTTAAGCGAGCAGCTTTAAAGGTGCTACTTCTCTAAATAATTCATGGTTATAGTTAAATACTTGCATGACGAATTGTTCTTTTCTGTTCTTTTTTTTTTCTTTTTTACTATTTGTTGAGTTGGTTCCAAGGCTGCGATATTGAATCCACTCTTCAATGGGGAAATGATTTAAATTATCCACATAAGGCTGTGATATTGTTACTCATGTCAGTGGGTAAATGTTTTGTGTGGTATAAGCCAAGTTAACAGTATGAACGCTGAAGATAGCCCCACTGTCCACTTATTCTGGCTTGAATGGTAGTGACAGTGAGTCCTATTGCCTGGTGTTTGGTGACCCAAAGCGGCTGGAACACTCTGTTTCGTGAGTCTGCCATTGGAGGAACAATTAAGAAAGAGAGAATAAGGCCTACCTCTCCTACTGTCGTATGGAACGTCTATGGAGCTTAAGTTCCAATATGGAATCAATACATTCCCTACTAGTTCTAAGACACGCTAGCTCTAGCAACAACCTGTAGATATGGAAAAGAATATATGTCTAACGGTTGTTGCAACCTCTAGTGGGGATAGGTACTTACGTACAAACATACATATAAAGACTTGATTTTGTAGGAGTATGTGTCATGATTTGGTCACCTGTTATGTCTTATGAGTTTTTGCGTCGTATTCCTAACTCAATACAACAAACCATGTGCATTCTCTTGCTCCCTCTGTACTTTGCTCTTTTATTATCTTAATAGTGAATTTTTCAATGGAACCTTTTTGGGTACTCTCAGTCCCCTGGATTGCAAAACTTGCCTTTGTTAATAATGGTTGTGAGTGGTTCAGACCTTTTTTTGTGTCACATTCCTTTTGTTGAGGAGACATGTTTTATTAATTTATGAGAAGTTTGTCGTTTATGATCTCTCTCTCCGTTATAAAGATAAATTTATTTGGGTGTAGGCCTTATCAAGAGCTCTGACAGAGGACGAACTATTCTACCTTAGGTCTCAATTCAGGCTCTTGGAGCCAAGTAAAGATGGAATGCTTACTCTTGCAAACTTCCGCTTGGTTTGTCATTGTGATTATGGTTCTATGTGGGCATGTGTGCCTCTGTTTTTCAAAAGTTACAGAGTGAGTGGCACCATGACCTTTGTGTTAAAGATAATAATGTTCTCAATTGTGATAATTGCGCAGGCACTTATGAGGAATGCTACTGATGCTATGAAGGAGTCGAGAGTACTTGACATTTTGAACACTGTAAGCTGCAAAAAAACATTTGGGAATGCTATTTTCAGACAAATGACATCCAGAGTTCTTAGAAAGTTTTTTGATACTTATTTCCAGCATGTGCGGTGTACAATTCTAAGCAGTGTTGTTTAACGCATATCGTATCGCATATCGCTGGGCTCCACGATACAGGCGTATCGTATCGTATCGTACTTTAATATTAAAATAATACAAAAATTATTTAAAAAATAAAAAAAATTAATAAAAATCCGAAAAAAATCTGGAAAAATCTGATAATTGCTTTAAATTCATATAATGCAAAGTTTAGCACAGATTGAACATTCAACATTGAACAATTGGATCCAAAATTACATATTTTGAAGCAAAAAATGAAATACATTTACATTTTACATATTGTAAATTTGTATCAGAATTATTAACTAAATAATCTTCATCTTCTACTTGATAAAGATTCAAAGTTTCTCATCACCTTCTGCTTTAAAATGAAAATCTTCATCTCCTTCGTGATGTTGTTGCATTTCAAATTAATTCATGCAATGTCTTCTTCGGTTAGGAGTGCATTTTCTTCGTTATCTTCTATAATCCACTCATCTAATATATCAAAATTAACAAACTGCTATCTTTGTATATGTAGTTGTCATATTTGCTAATTTTCATATGTGAGCAACACAATGAGCTCAATTTCTTTGATTATTGACTCTATGACACCTCAGTGATGTGATAGTATTACTTGATAATATCCCTTTTTCTCTTACGATTAGCTTTTTAACTAATGCTTGAGCTTCATTTCTCACTTCAAAGACTGAGTTAAGCCTCACACACGTTGATCATGTTCAACTCAATGGAAGTCACGTAAGGTGAACCCTAAAATAGTGAAGTTGTGAAATGCCCACTCAATGAACCGAGACAACCAAATGTTTTTAATTGTTTGTGATCTCATGAAATTAGAAACCGCTAGCAGAAATATACCTAAAAGTTGGCAACAAAAAGGAAAATGATTTTGTCATAATTTTTATTTGTTTATAAATTATTCTTATTCAATAAATAAAATTATAAACCCAAATTACAAGCATAGAAAAGTGAAGAGAGGCGAAGAGAGGCCTGCAAAAAAAAAATTAAATTTGAAAAAAAAAATTTTGGGCGGGTGATACGGGCCGTATCGTATCGTGTACGTAACGGTGCGATACGGATAACACTAATTCTAAGTTGTTCATTTACCAGGGAGAGTAGTGTTGATGTCAGAAACACGCAGAACAACTTTAGTGCATGATGAATCATTTTATTTGACCTTTCGCTGAGATTGCATATGCTCGTATGAATCCTGCTTTTTTTCTCCATGGTCTCCTCTACTGTGACTTCTCTTTCAATACTGCCATCAATGGCTTTCTTATGCACTGGGTGTGAAAGCAAGCACGTGCACATCTTCTCAGGCATTTCTTTGAGTGCATCTTATGTTGTATTTAATAGTTTTGATTTGCTCCAACATCTTTGTGATAGATCTCTTCTGTTTCGATTTTTCTATAGTCTCCTTTTGCTCTTTGGTTTGGTATAGTGGAAGTTCATAATGTTTATTCTCTATAATGTAGGGCGCTTCATTGTAAATAGAGAATTAAATCATAAGCAATTTGATTCACAGGGTCAATCAATTGCAGTTATTACATGGCTGATATTAGACACACGAATCAGAGTTCTCTACATTAATGATATACCTTTCCTGGAAGTTTATAGCTCTCAACTATGGCATAAAAGTTATCCAAATAACTTCATTTATTTTGCATGCTGGCTATTGGGAAACTTATTTTTTTCTTTCATTTTATGTTCTTATTTTCTCATGCACTGACGGGATAGTTTTGTGTTTCCGTAGAGGGAATATCAATGTCTGAGACAGATGGACTTTGATGAATTTTGTGCTGCGTCAATAAGCACGTACCAACTGGAAGTTCTTGAAAGTTGGGAAAAGATCGCAAGCGCTGCATTTCAATACTTCGAAGAAGATGGCAACCGAGTGTTATCAATCAATGAGTTGGCTAGGGTAAGAAATGGATGTTTTATTTGACGAATCCTCTGTTCTTTTAATGTCCCAAAATTGTTCGGCTAACAAAGTTATTTACCCAGGAAATGAACCTTGGTCCAGCTTCTCATGCAATTCTCCGTGATTGGATTAGACAGTCTGATAGGAAGCTTAGTTTTGTTGGTTACACCAAATTCTTGCACGGAATCACCTTGCGCAGTTCTAACACAAGACATCAATAGTTGTTGCTAGCCATGATAATTTATGTCCACATTTGTTCTCGGAATTCCTTTTTTAGCTTTTGGCACCACGCATATAGATGAATGTGGCAAAGATCAACTCCGGCTTCATAGGCAATGAAAATTCAGTTGTTCAATGTCCTTGAAATATAGTACTAAAGTTGGAGCTTGATGCATTGTCTGTTGGAGGAATGACAACTCACCACCTCAGAATGGTATGGCTGGCAAAGGAGTTGGCCTTCATGTCTTACAATGCATGTTTTAGGAGCCGGAATTGTGTCGTATACAAAATTCAATTTCTGTAATTGATTTTTTTCCTTGCAATTGATTCAGAAAGATCACAGTTTTGTACTTTTTACATCATGTATGGCTTGTTGTTGGCCAGAAGGAACTGTAAATGGAAATAGTATGAAGAATATGTTTATATGATTATCATCTTCACTAATATTGTGTTTGCTCATCTGTGAGTTCCATTGTGGGTGTGGGCATCAGGTGACGCAGCAAACCTGTTAGTTTCGGATAGGTCTGGACTTTATTGAACCGGGCTCAAGGGTTCATAAGCAACGCATGAACATGAGAAATACCTGAAATACACTTGCGAACCGTGGAAGCGTTTATGCCAATCAAGGAATAAATCCATTATCCGCTTTCCTATGAAGAGGATACTCTGCCCAGCAGTTTATGAACGAATTTTCACATAACAATACTTGTATCAATCACAAGAGTTCCTAACAGAACAAGTTGAAAAGAAGGAAAATAGAGACTAGAAAGAAAACAATAAACTTGTCCAGGAAAATCTGGATAAGCTGCCTTCTACCAGCATCCTTCAGATGATTACTTAGAAATCCAGTAAATTATTAGAAACAATGTACATGCAGATATGACAGCAGATAGAATGAGCGTGTCGCTTGATCGCTTCCTTTTGATGGCTCCTGCACATACCAGACCAAAATAACATAACCAAAGAGAACAAACACCCTTGTCCTCGTTCAGATAATTAGGAACAAGTGAATCACCTAATAGTCCACGTATGACGGGAAATCTGTCACCTAGATGCTTAACTTTTCCTTGGATCTCAGCAAAGGTAGTTCTCTGCGCCGCTAAAACTCCTTTTATAGCTTCTGCTTGGCTTGTTACATCATCAATCTGCAAAGAGAACCCCGGAAATAACCTTATGTTAACAGTCAATAATATCCCGGTAAAATGTGGAAAACGTATGAAAATGTAATGAATACCTGAATAATACTTCCATGAATTGCAGCTCTCTCCCTCAACAAGCTTGGCACTGCTTGTGAACCAGTTGCCTGCAGAAATCAGCATACATATGAGATTACCATCATGCAGGTAGGAGCAAAACTGCACTCAGTTTGCAGTAAACAAACCTTATATTCATTAATGTCATTTCTCACGGAAGTCAGGAGTTCAGCATGCTCTCTGATTGACATGATGTTCCCTCTTGTGCGCTTGAATTCCTAAACCAGCAATAAGTAATGAGTCATAATAATAATCCGTTGGTTCATTGAATGTAAATAGTCGGCCACTTCAAAGCTCATTCAACTTTGTATCTCAAATAAAAGAAAAGATATCATATTGAAATTCCGAGAATAATTTCACCATGATAAGATCCATATGATGTTTGAAATGGTTTTAACCATTGCCCTCTTGTTTCGATGGAGAGAAGAACCAAATGAAGCCTTTCATTAACATAAAGTGGCAGTAATGGAGTGAAGATGGAGATATAGTTTTAGCAGGATTAACGGTTGAGGTGAAGAGAGGAAAACATAATCAAGGTGGTCAAAGGGTGTGCTGCTGGCACTATAGCATATAGAGATATCCAAGCAACAACATGAGTCAGAGTCTTGATATATCTTCCAATCCTTCATGAGAATAAGAACAGAGACTTACTAAGCTCCTTAGGCCGCTTCACACTCTGAAAGAACTTCAAAAGACAAAGGCTACCAAGTCTCTTCGTGCTTCCCAGATTCAGCTGAAGATGTCCAAAAGGCAACCATAGGTAACTTGGGTTTTCCTGCAACCCCACAGACCATTTGCACCCCTAATCCTGGTGGCTGTTGTGTTACTCTAATGACAACCCTAATATGTATTTATATACAAGTTGTTTTAACTTAATTGACTGAAATACCCATTAAGTAAATAATAGGTTTACACCATGGATCTTGGACTTGCATGGATCCAATCTTGGAACCCGAAGAGATCTCTCAACACTCCCCCTCAAGTTGAGTGGAAGATGTTGATGACACTCAACTTCTTCAAAGTATTCACAAGACTGTTATTACCAACTGCTTTGATGCGGAAGTCTTCTTTTTGATCTTTTCACTCAACTTGAATAACTTGAATTCTGGAGCTGATAATTTTTCTCTTATAAAATAGCAATCAATCTCAATATGTTTAGTTTTTTAATGTTGAACTGGATTTGATACCATTTGTATAGCAGCACTGCTATCACTATATAAAGAGATGGGAGATGTAAGGTTGAATCCCAATTCAGAAATTAAGGAAACCAGCTACTTGCCCTCACACATAGCGTGAGCAATAGCTTTGTACTCAACTTCTGCAGTAGATCTAGCAACTACTGATTGTTTTTTACTCTTCCAAGAGACTAGATTATCACCCAGTAATGTAATATAGCTTGTGGTAGACCTGTAATCATCTAGTGACCCTGCCTAATCAACATCGAAATATATTTCTAGACTTAGATCACTCAATCTGGAATATAATGTACCGACACCAGGAGTAGATTTCAAGTATCTTAATATTTGATAGACAACATCCATGTGATTCTTATTGAGAGAGTACATGAACCTCCTTACAACTCCAACTGCATATGTGACATCTGATCTTATAATAGTTAGATAAATCAGTTTTTTTATACTTATTTATGTCTTGAAATGCAATGTTGTCTTCAAGATATAATTTGTGATTCACTTCTATAGGAGTATCACATTTCTTGGAATCTGTCATATTGGTGTCTTTAAGTAAATCCATTGTGTATTTCCTTTGAATTAGGAATATAAATTTCTTCGAATGTAATATTTTCTTTGAGTTAGGAATATACCTTTCTTCGAATGTAAGACTTCTATTCCCAAAAAGTAGTGAGGTATGCCCAGATTTTTTAAATCAAATAGTTGATGTAAGTTGTCCTTTAATTTTAAAATCTCTTCTATGTCATCTCCAATAACAATAATGTCATCCACATAGACCATAAGAAGAGATAATTTACTACCTTTTTTGACAAATAAGGTGTGGTCATTGACACTCATTTTATATCCCAATCAGCATAATATCTCACTGAATTTTTCAAACCAAGCTCGTGGCAGTTGTTTAAGACCATAGATGGCTTTGTGTAATCTACAAACTTTCCTTGAGTTTGTCTTAACTTGCATTCCAGGAGGCATCTCTATATAGACTTCTTCATTTAGATTTTCTTGTAGAAATGCGTTCTTGATATCTAGTTGTCATAAGTTTTAATTTTTCATAGCAGCAAGACTTAGGATCACTTGAATTGAAGTCAGTTTGACAACCGGTGCAAATGTCTCAGGGTAATCTATGTCATAAGATTGACTATACCCTTTAGCAACCAAGTGTGCTTTATATCTCTCTAGTATCCCATCAGTTGTATTTGATTGTATATACCCATTTGCAGCCAATTGCTTTCATGTTAGGTGATAAATCGATAATAGACCATGTCAGATTGCTAGTAAAAGCCTTCAGTTCTTCTTCCATTGCTTCCATTGCTACCTTTCACTGTGGGTGTTTTTCGGCTTCAAAACTCGTAGGTCTTGTATAGTTCTCATTATTCATAATAAATCTTCTATAATTTTCAAATGTACAGTTATAAGAAACATATTGGGAAATAAGGTACTCTATACAAGTTCTTTTACCTTTTCGGATTGCAATAGGAATTTCCAGGTCGGTTTCTAAATCAGAATTGGTAGATGGCCGGATATCTGAAGCAAAAGTTGTACTTTGATCTCAGTAGCTGCCATCTGTTTGGGTTGTATAAGTATGTTTCTCGGTCCTCGTTTATACAAAAGGGTCTCTTTAGGAGCTGGAATTATTTCATCTGCACTGTCATCTTCACCTCTCCAAGACTTGGAGGTAGGACAAATTTGTGAGTATTCACCCCATTTTTCTGCCTGTAAATGAACATGAGAAGAATAGTATGGGGTAGTTTTAAAGAATGTGACATCCATAAACATAGAATTTTCTATGGATTGGCCCTTATGTGATGTAGAATAACCCAAAAAAATACACTTAATTGCCCTGGGATCAAGTTTGTCTCTATCTAAGAAGTAAATGTGAATTTAGCTGGTGCACCCGAAAACTCGAGGAGTGACGATAAGAGTTTTTATGGGACTCACACCATTACGCAAGGTGTTAGGCATTCGATTAATGAGGTACACAGTTGTCGAGTGCTTCTCCCCAATAGGATTTAGACACAGGACTTCCAAGTAGAAGAGTAGAGTAACATCTAGAATATGGCATTTTTTTCCTTTTAGCTACCCCATTTTGTTGGAGTGTATTAAGACATGTAGTATGATGAAGAATATCATGCGTGTTAAGATAGTTTTTGAGTTGTCCACTCAAACTCCCGCCGATTATCAAAACAAAGAATTTTAATAGAGGCATTAAACTGAGTAATGATAAAGTTGTGGACAACAGAAAAAATAGCCGAAACTTCAGACTTTGATTTCATTAAATAGATGAAAGACATACAAGTACAATTATAAATAAAAGAAATAAAATATCGGTGACCGGAAATAGTGAGAATTGAACTAGGACCCAGACATCTGAGTGTACTAATTCAAATGGATTGGACTTCCTAGACTCACTAATAGGGAATGGGACTCTTTGATGCTTAGCTTACATTATTGGACTCAACAAGGAGATCAAGGGCAACATAACGAAGTTTGGAGGGAGGAAAATGACCCAGGCGGGCATGCTATTGTCGAATGTGTCCTTCACGTGATGCTTTCACTGATGAAGTGAGATAGGATTTGCCACCTAGTCATTCTCCAAGATGTAAAGGCCCCTTTGCTGACTACCATGACCAAAGACCTTCGTTTTCAGCTCCTGAAAAATACAACCAAATGGAGAGAAGGTGATAGACCAATTTAAAGTTTTTGTGAGAGTACTAACCGAAAGAAGATTGATAGGAAAACTGGGAACATGAAGAACATGAGATAAAGTGGCTAGTGAGGTTAGCACATTGCCCTTGCCCACAGTAATATGTGTGTGAACCATCTGCGAGTCTGATAGGATCCTCAGATTGAAGTGATGTGTATTTGAAGCAAAATGACTTGTTGCCTACCATGTGATTAGTAGCTCTAAAGTCAAGAACTCAAACCATAGAGGATGATATATTACCCTTAGATAAGGAAGGCTGATGTGCCATAACTGGTTGAGATGTGGAGACATGGTTGTTGTTACTTAGCCTTGACTCAAGACCTTCAAGTCTATTCATGATTGCTTGAAGATACTAAAGATTAGCTGCTTGTAGATCAGACATATGAGCTAAGTTGCCACGATTTTTGAAATAGTATGGCTTCTCAATTAATTCCCAGCAATACTCTTTGGTATGTCGAGTTTTTCCACAATTTGTACATTTCAATTTCTCCTTTTCTATTAGAGAAATTCTCCCACAACCTCTGCCTCTATGACTTTCACGCCCCATTGTTGGTTGAACTTTTGCCCTGCCTATCAATGTAGTTTGTTCTATATTGATTACGGTCTCTTTCTCTAATGTCTTTCTATCTTCCTCTCGCATCAGTAGGGAATATACAGTACCAAGACTGGATACTTCTTCTCTACCCAATATATTCACCTTAACAGCTTCATACTCATTGTTGATACCCCAAAGCAAATCAAAGGCTTTCCTTTTTTCAGCTTCAACTCTTCGTTGTCATTGATGTGTAAAACCGAAGTTCATCCCAGAGACCACTCAGCTCAGCATAATAGTCATTGATAGGTCTGACCCCTTGTTTACATTTTATAATGTTATCAAGAATCTCATATTTTTTTGCTCCGTTCTTCTGGCGAGAGTAGGCTTCAGAAATTGCTCTCCAAATTTCTAAAGCAAAGTAAGTACATAAAAGTGTGACTAATTGCTGGAGCCATAGATTGTAATAGACAAGAGGAAACTAAGGCATCTTCCTTGTGCCATTTTGGATATATCATGTCATGTTCATCAAGTCTCGGAACTTGTCCAGTCAAGTATGGTCATCGTCCTCTTGCCAAAACTGCTAACTCGATGGATCTAAACCACTCTAGGTAATTTCTTCTACCAAGTTTGACATTTGTAATTTGGAATGAGTCTATTTTCTCACCACAATAGATATCAAAAACAGAAATAGGAACCTCTGGGCCTTTTCCTTTGTATGTTGTCGACGCCATCTACTATCCTTATAAGTGCAATAACAGCAATTGGCTATATAAGCTGCTAGGGTCTGTTGCTTTACTCAAATCTGAAAAACTATAAGATGTTAGGACCAGTTGTTTCACTCAAATCTTCCTCTGTTTGCCTGAGACTTAGAGATGATGAGATACCAAGGAGTCTCAAGCAACTAATGATGCTAGAAGTAACGCGCGAGTGATGTGCAAGGAGAGGCAACTCTTTATGAGTTGCATTGCCTATGATTTTTTAGGAACTGAGTAGTGGACGCAGTTTGATCCCAAGCAGTCTTAAACTCACAAGGTTGCTTGAATCTTCACGTTCTGCTACTATGTTTGCTACTATGTCCTCTTCTCCACTTCCAGCTTGAATCTTCACGTTCTGCTACTATGTTTGCTACTATGTCCTCTTCTCCACTTCCAGCTTGAATCTTCACGTTCTGCTACTATGTTTGCAGCCTAAGATTGCAATAATCTTGACCCAATAGATCTGATACCATGGTGAAACTAATAAACAATAAACTTTATTGAAAGAACTTACACATCTGCAGGTAACTTGGGTTTTCCTTCAAACCCACTGACCATATGCACGCCTAATCCTGGTGGCTGTTGTGTTAATCTAATGACAACCCTAATATGTATTTATATATAGGTTGTTTTAACTTAAATGACTGAAATACCCATTAAGTAAATAATAGGTTTACACCATAGATCTTGGACCTACACGCATCCAATCTTGGAACCCGAAGAGATCTCTCAACAAGACATAGTCCATGCACATACCCATTCATGCTTAAATCCACCAACACATCTCTACATATCGATTGACATGATCAACGGTAGAGATTGGAATTTAAAAAGCATTTGATGTATATATGTATTTAATGCAAAGTATGAAAAGTACAATAATACTTTTTGCTTTCTAAATTAAAATCTCCACCATTGATCATGACGATCGAATGGTGGAGATCTTTAAGTGAATTTGAGTATGGATGGGTGGGAGCATATACTAATTTCTCTCTATATATACATAGATAGAGAGAGACTAAGTTGTCGATGCATACAAACACATTGGCCAACACATCTCTAGGACCATAATCTACAGTGGCCTTCAACGGAAGAAGAACCACTATGTGGACCAAACTTAATCACAGTTTGGAGACAGAAATAAAACATTTTGCTAAAAGTGCTAGTATAGGTGAGAGGTTTGCTTGATGAACAATGTCATATTCTTCAAATTCACTCTAACTATTTCCACATATACATTTACATAAAAACATGCATACATACATGTCATATATATATATACACACACACACACACACACACACATATATGTATTATCATCTAGAAGCACCACATTAGCTTATTCTAGAAAAATGCATGCTCTTCGTATTTATGTTTGCAATTGGTTGTGTTTATTTTTTTTGGATAAAATGTGAATTTTCATGCCACCAAATTGGATGCATTATGAACTGTTGATCTTGTGGCCATTAAAAATCCCATTTAGACATTGCAATCAAATAAAAAAGATGTTCTCTAATAAAAAGAAAATCTAGATCACACCCATGATTGTCTTGAATGAATCTGGATTTGATTGGGGATGGAGGTTGGTGCATGAAGAACACCAAAACTTCGTGACTTTCTCTCTCTCACGCACATGAAACGGACCAAGGGACAGAATCAATATAGACACCGTCATTCTCTAACACAACCATTAGTCTCACTCAGAGTCAGTTTTTCAAAGAATAGGAAAATACTTGGAGTCATGTAGTTGGGCCATAAATTTTGGGATATGTGCTGTTGTTCTTCCCTCCCTCCCTCTTTGTGAATGTGCATGTGCATGTGTGCTAGATTCCTAACTCTTCTAAGACCAAAGGGCCCTAATTTTCTTGCACAAAATCTGAAAGCAAATAAACCATTAGGTAGACCAATCAAAAGGAAATAGATTCTTCCTCATACCAAGTCAAAAATTTTGAAAGAATTTGTAATTCAATTAGGAGTCAGATTTAGGGTCATTAATGCATGTGTATGCTCATGCATATGCAAATGTGTGTGAGTCCCACTATTATCAATAAATGGTAGTGATATATTTGAAGGCAAGGATGTATTTTTGTGTGCGTGCATGTGTGTGTGAATCCCACTACTATCAACCATTGGTAGTGGAGTACTTGAAGGCAAGGATCACATGTAGCACATAAAATCATGGAATTATCTCCTGTGAAAATCAAATTCTTGATCCTGATATAAACCAGTATGGGAAAAGCATGGCAGTTGGGAACTGAAAACAAATTGAAGCTCTTTCATAAAACTTAAAAAGCAAGCGACTATATATCCAGCTTTCATGGTTTTCCTAAATTCTTTGTTCAGAGGCCCGCTACAATATCAGTCATTGGGATGGTAGAAATGATGACAAAAATTTTAAGTACGCAAGTAAAAACAAAAAAAAGGAACTAATGAAAGCTAAATACTGAGATTACACAAAATCTTGCATAGTATAATTTCCAAGTCACTTTGGTATTGAAGTAAATCAATTTTGGTGAAGAACGGGGTTTTGAAACATCTGTCTCATGGAGAATAAATTTGGAGAATCAGATCTCATTTTGATGAAAAATGCTAAAATCCTTCAAACTACCTGCTTAGCACCAAACATACTCCCTGAACCTCTCCCAAACATAACCAAAGTCCTCCCAAAATCCAAAACTATGTTTCGGTTTCTTATCATTTATACCCCTTGAGTGGGCATACATTGGCTCACACTGAAACATGTCTCTTTACGTACTTGATCACTCTTCTTTCTCCATTTGTAACATAACCTAGTCATACATAAGAAGGTACAGACTGACTGAATCAACCGAGTGCAAGGTTGAGTGGAAATTTGGTTGTTAAGCAACTGATTAAGGCAGAAACATTCGACGACGAGATCTCTGAACCCATAGAACTGCATCCTATAATACTATACAAAACAACCCAAAAAAAGCAGTGACAGTGATGTTTTACATCATTCCATCATGCTTTGCAATGGAGACAAGCACGCAAGATTTTCTGCAGCGGCAGACCATGACAATTAACTGATACAAATGCCAGAATGAACCATTAAAATGCTGAGCAAAGTGCAGATTCCATTCATGAAAGGAAAAATCCACCATGACAAGCACGAACTCATTGCTTCCTCAAAATGAGATCTGAATCAGTACATTCAACTAATCCTCAACACCCCCCCCCAACACACACACACCCTTGATGATCTCAAACACGCAGAACACTTTATAAATTGTAAAGAAGTTCCCTTACCCACATCATTTCAAGCATTTACAAAGACATTTTACCCAGTAACAATCCCGCTTATGAATATGCACCAGAAAAAAAAAACGCTTCTGTATTGTATTTGCTGAATGTAGCATACCCTTTTAACAAAAACCCCACAATTCAAGTCCCAACTTGCTATCTACCTCAGTCAACTAGAAAATTTTACATCCACTATACGATCATAGACGAACTCCACCCATGTAAGGGATCACCCTTGCATTGCCGATCCCAAGCCCGGATAAAGGAGGAGGGTTGTGTTAGGCTTTCGACAGCCAGCATAAAACTTCGTTGGATTTCTACAACATGGATTACAAAAATTATGAGCATTGCTTTGGGGCGTTCCCGCCTAGCGACGTGCTGCAGAGCCCGAATGCAGTAAGAAGTAAGCAAGGGCCACTACATTTTCACCCGAATGTAGTAAATCAATTGCAGAGAGGGTTCCCACATCATGGACGGGTGTGGGTAAAGAAGTTAGTCCCGCTACATTCCCGCCCGAATGTAGTGAAAAATTTTGAGAGAGGGTCTCCGTATTTTGATTATGGACGGATGCGGGGGGTAAGGAAGCGAGTCCTAGATAATAAGATTCGTATTGGTTCTTCAAATATCGGAACATTATCGAGTAAGCTAATGGAGGTGGTAGATACTATGATTCGGAGAAAGATTCATATTCTATGTTTACAAGAGACAAAATGCGTTAGAGAAAAAGCAAAGGAGATAGAGGATACTGGTTTTAAATTATGGTACTCAGGTAAAGAAAAGGCTCGAAACGGAGTTGGTATTATCATAAATAAAGATTTAAAGGAGAGTGCAGTAGACATACAACGATATGGTGACCGAATCATGACATTGAAATTAGTGTTAGGAGCAGAGGTTTTGAATATAGTTTGTGCTTACGCACCCCAAGTAGGACTAGAAGATAGTATAAAGACAGTTTTTTGGGAAGAGTTAAATAAGGTGTTTCAAAAGATTCCACAAAGAGAGATGATTTGTTTAGGAGGAGATTTAAATGGACATGTCGATAAAGAGGCATTAGGATATCAAGGGATTCATGGAAACTTTGGTTATGGGGATATAAACGAGGAAGGTAGGGAGATTTTAAATTTTGCTATGTCATTTGATCTCTTTATAGTCAATACAATCTTCAAAAAACGAGATGAACATTTAATTACTTATAAGAGTGGCTTATCACAAACACAAATTGATTACTTTATTTGTAGAAAAAAAGATAGAGCGTGTTGTAAAGATTGTAAGGTAATTCCAGGAGAAAGCTTAACCACCCAACATCGACTTTTAGTTATGGATTTACAAATAAAAAAATGGACAAAGAAGAAAAGAGTGCATCGAGCTATTCGGACTAAATGGTGGAACCTCAAAAGTGAGAAAGAAAATATATTTAAACAGAAAGTCCTTCAAGGAGATGTTTGGAATTATGTTGGCACACCCTCTGATATGTGGAACAATATGGCTATACATATTAGGAAAGTGGCGAAAGATGTGTTAGGGGTATCTAAGGGAGGTGTACCGGCGCAAAAAGAAGCTTGGTGGTGGAGTGAAGTAGTACAAAATAAAATCAAGGCACAGAGGGCATGTTACAAATTACATTATGCAAATAAAACTAGTGAAACTTTAGAAGCTTATAAGAAAGCAAAGAAGGAAGCAAAAAAGGCCGTTAGTGAAGCAAAAGCTAAGATTTGGGAGGACTTATATAAAAAACTCAACTCAAAAGAGGGTGAAAGAGATATTTTTAGGATAGCTCGGGCTAGAGATAAGAAAACTAAAGATCTTAATTATGTTAGATGCATAAAAGACGAGGATGAAAAAATTCTAGTGGCAAATGATGATATAAGAAATAGATGGAAAAACTATTTTTATAATCTTTTTAATGAAAATAAAGATGTTAGTATTAGTTTAGGAGATTTAGCCAAGTCAGAAAAGTATATAAACCACAATTTCTACCGACGTATTCAAAAGAATGAAGTTAAAGAGGCTCTTAAACATATGAAGGGTGGTAAATCGGTAGGACCGGATAATATTCCTATAGAAGTTTGGAAAATACTAGGAGAAATAGGAATCACTTGGCTCACAAGACTATTTAATGAAATATGGAAAAACCAAAAGATGCCCGAGGAATGAAGAGCAAGTACACTTATACCGTATATAAGAACAAGGGAGACATTCAAAATTGTGCGAATTATCGAGGTATCAAATTAATGAGTCATACTATGAAATTATGGGAAAGAATTATCGAACGTAGGTTAAGACAAGTATCAAGTACAACAGAGAACCAATTTGGATTTATGCCAGGTAGATCTACTATTGAAGCGATTCACCTTTTGAGACGTCCTATGGAACATTTTAGAGCAAAAAAGAAAGACCTTCACATGATATTTATTGATCTAGAGAAAGCTTATGATAGGGTACCGAGGGAGGTTCTTTGGAGAACTTTGGAAAAAAGAGGTATCCCATTGACATATATTAACCTTATAAGAGACATGTATGATGGTGCAAAAACATGTGTGAGGACTCATGAAGGAATGACAGACTTCTTTGAAGTTAATATTGGGTTACATCAAGGATCAACTTTAAGTCCATACTTATTTATAATGGTGATGGATGAGTTAACAAAACATATTCAAGATGAAGTACCTTGGTGTATGTTATTTGCAGATGACATTGTATTAGTGGAGGAGTCTAAGGAAAAAGTTAATAGAAAATTGGAACTATGGAGAGAAACATTAGAAAACAAAGGCCTCCGACTTAGTAGAACAAAGACAGAATATATGGAATGTAAGTTTGATCATTTGGCTACTTCAGAGGACATAGAAATTAAAATTGGCACACATTGCATTCCCCAAAAGGAAAGTTTTAAATACCTAGGGTCAATTTTTTAAAGTGATAGGAATAATTGATGGAGATGTTACACATAGAAATAATGCTGGTTGGTTAAAATGGAGAGGAGCATCAGGTATTCTTTGTGATAAGAAGATACCATTAAAATTAAAAGGTAAATATTATAGAGCAGCAATTAGGCCTGCCATGTTTTATGGTTGTGAGTGTTGGGCAGTTAATCATCAACATGTACAAAAGATGTCTGTGACAGAAATGAAGATGTTGAAATGGATGAGTGGTCATACACAGTGTTATCTGTATCGCACCGTATCGTACGATACGGTGCGATACGTATCGTATCGTGGGCCACCACGATACGATACGGGGGCCCGTATCGTGAAACCCACAGTATCGCACCGTATCGTGCGATACGGGCCGTATCGCACGATACGGTACAGGCAATACGCCCTGGGACCCTTATAAAGGGTCCTGGGCCGACTGAAACCCGTGATTTTTCGTGGGTTTCCTCTCTCTTCTTGGGTTCCTCAAGCTCTCTAAGAGCCGATTTTCGCCTCCTTAGTGTTCAAAGCTCCAAAATTGTGCCCTACGGTGCCCGTGCAAGCCTCCAAACTCGGATTTTGGTATATTTTTAATGTTTTTTTCATTATTTTCCTTTATATTTGTTGTTTTTTGTGTTATTTCGGTTTTTTTTTTTGAATGACAAAATATGAAGTTATTAAGTGTGTGTATACGATTTTTATTGCATTCATGAAGTGGGAGACAATCGATTTGAGTGTTATTTGAAGATTGGGGAATTTACGAAGTGCTTTTATTTTCAGGTTTTTGTTTGAATTAAAGTACTCCATTGAGATGGCAGGAAGGGGTGGTAGAGACTCTCATTCAAAGTCTGATGATCCGGCATGGCAGTGGGGTATACCAGTTGAGGGTTCAAGGTTAAAAATCAGATGCTTATTTTGTGAAAAGGTGGTTAGTGGTGGAATTTCAAGGTTGAAACACCACTTAGCAGGAACCAGGAAAGAAGTTGCTCCATGCACAGGCAGAGTTAGAAGTTTACCAAAAGGTATTAAATGACAATGCCTACAGATGATTGAGAACATACAAGAACGGAGACAACAAAAAGATGATTTTCAGATGTATGAAGAAGCTGATGATGCTACTGCCACTGGATTTGGATTCACTGATAGTTTGCCTTCAGATGCTCGAACAGAGATTGGTAGTAGCAGTTCACGAGCACCTACTAGAGGAAAGAGGGTTGCAGCTAAAGACTTTGGAGGTGGCAGAAGAGGAAGTTCAGGAAGGAGTAGAGGAAGAGCTTCTTCTTCTAGCATACATTCGTTCTTTCCTCCTTCCACTACACCTGGTGCTCAATCAGGAATTCGAGCTGCTATGGCTTCAGAACAACTGCATGATCAGGCAGACCTTGCAGTGGGAAGATGGTTTTATGATGCATGCATTCCATTTAATGCAGCAAATAGTTTTCATTTTCAAGCAATGGCAGATGCAATTGCAAACATTGGTCCAGGATATAAGATGCCCTCTTATCAGAAGTTGAGAGGGAAGATATTAGATCAGACCGTAATTGAAGTGCAACAATACTGTTCGACTTTGAGACAGTCGTGGAAGGAAACAGGATGCACTATTATGGCAGATGGATGGACCGATAGGCGAGGAAGGACATTGCTAAACTTTCTTGTATATTGTCCTAAAGGACTCATGTTTTTGAGATCTCTAGACATGTCAGAGGAGAGACACACTGCAGAGATCCTACGAGAAGAATTTGATAAGATTATACAGGAGGTTGGGCTACAGAATGTGGTCCAATTGATTACAGATAATGCAGCTAACTACAAAGCAGCTGGGAAGGAGTTAGCTGATATTTATGGGACTTTCTACTGGACACCATGTGCAGCCCATTGTTTAGATCTCATCCTCGAGGACATTGGTGAGATGGATGAAATAAAGGCAGCAACTGAGTGTTGCCAAGATATTACAAAATTCATTTACAACCATGCATTTGTTTTGTGTATGATGAGGAGATATACAGAAGGTGCAGAGCTTCTTCGCACAGCTGTAACTCGGTTCGCAACAAACTTCTTATCTGTACAAAGTATTGTGAGACAGATGCAAGCTTTGAAGAGAATGTTCTCCTCAGATGAGTGGCAACAATTTGCAGAGTTGCCTCAAAACAGAAGAAATAGAAAGTTGAATGAGATTGCAGAAACAGTTTTTAGAAGTTCATTTTGGAATGCATGTGTCAGATTATTGAAAATTACTTGACCATTAGTGAAAGTTTTGAGATTGGCTGATAGCGAGGAGAAACCATCTATGGGCTACCTTTATGAAGCCATGGACAGGGCAAAAGAAGCCATCAGAAATAATTTTAATAGAAAAAAGAGAGATTATGTGCCCGTGTGGAAAATAATTGATAGTAGATGGAATAAACAATTGCATCAGCCTATTCATGCAGCAGCATATTATCTAAACCCATCATTCAGGTACTCAGAAACCTTCAAAAGGGACGGTGAGGTTAATCGAGGAATCATTGATTGTATCGACAAATTAGTCCCTGATGAGAGCATAGCAGATGCGATACATCGAGAGATGGAGATATATGATAATGCTCTTCACTTGATGGGTTTGCCTGTTGCAATTCGCAACCGCTCTACGATGCGTCCAGGTACATTGTTTATTTTCATATTTAAGTTGCATCTTACATTACTGTGGATTATTATGTCTCTAATGTTTGTATTTTTTTTACAGATGTTTGGTGGAACAGGTTTGGAAGTGATTGTCCAAACCTTCGAGATTTTGCAGTCAGAGTCTTAAGCCAAACCTGTAGTGCAACAGGTTGTGAAAGAAATTGGAGTGTTTTTTAACACATCCATACAAAAAAGCGCAACAGGTTGGAACACAAAAGGCTTAATGATTTGGTTTATATTCGTTGTAACATGCGCCTTCGTGAAAGGTAATGTTGTATTACTTTCAAATTTTCAATTCGATATTATTTAACTTCAGTTTTCAATTATTAATATTACTTACTAATTGTTTATCTTTGTTTGTGTCGTAGGCAATTAAAAAAAGTAAATAGAGAAGAAAGTCAGTTTGATCCAATAAGTTTGGATAATTTTGATATATTAGAAGATTGGGTTATGGAAGACACTGAAGAAAATGCCCTCCTAACAGAAGAAGACGTTGCCTGGATTAATTTGGAATGAGCGCACAACATTATGGAGATGAAGAATTTGATTTTGAAGAAGAAGGTGTGGGCATGGCTGATGATGATGAGGATATGCAACAAGGAGAAGATGAAGATTATTTAGTTGATGATCCTGATTATAATTTGTAAAATGTAACATTATATGTAACTGTAGTGTACTGTAAAGTGTAAACTATGTCTGTATTTTATTTTTTGGATTCAAAATATGTAAATTTGGATGCAATTGTTCAATGTTGAATGCTCAATCTGTACTAAACTTACATTATATGAATTTAAAGCAATTATCAGATTTTTCCTGATTTTTTCCAATTTTTTTCGATTTTTTACTAAATTTTATTGATTTTTAATTAATTTTTACATTATTTTAATATTAAAGTACGATACATACGATACGATACGCCCGTATCGTGGAGCCCAGCAATACACGATACGATACGCGTTTCATACAAGAAAAGACCGTATAGATAATGAGGTTATTAGAAACAAATTAGGAGTAGCACCAATGGAGGATAAAATGAGAGAACATCGTTTAAGATGGTTTGGACATATAGAAAGAAGATCAAAAGAAGAACCTGTAAGAAGGTTAGAAAAACTAAATTTGGAAAGTATTAAAAGAGGTAGAGGACGACAACAAAAGTGTTGGAAAGAAACAATAAAGAATGATCTAGTCTATTGGGAGTTAACTGCTAACATGGCACACGATAGGGATATGTGGAAACAAAGAATCCATCTAGCCGACCCCGTCTAGTATGGGAAAAGGCTTAGTTGTTGTTGTTGTTGTATACGATCATAGACGCTTGTTCCCCCTCCGAGAATACTCATTCACTGCGGTGCTCACACAAGGCTATTGGACCAACAACAAATTAAGATCACCCGATTTTCACCACAAATCCACACAGATCGCCAACTAGAACATTTTACATCCACTACACGGTCAAAGACTCATGTTCCCCCTCCGGGAACACTCATTCACTGTGGTCCTCACAGAAGTCTAGGACCAACAACAAATTAATCCGATTTTCACCACAAATCCACACAGATCGCTGATTTAAACCAAATCGCTAATCTCAGAAGTCCCAATCAAACCACAAATGGAAGCAAATGGCTTGACAAGAGAAAAAGAAGAAAGGGAAAAAATGGAGAAGGGAGAGATCAGTTTAAGTCAAGCCATTTACCTGAGTGAATTCGTGAAGAATATCTCTGTGTCTAGCAAGTTTCTGGCTAACGGACGTCGTCGGGGTGGCGGTCGCAGCGCACCGGCTCATCGCCTCATTGACGTCCAGCAACTTTTCGAGCAGAGACTCGATCTCCATCTCCATCGATTTCCACTGCACATCTCTCCCATGCCCATCAACACCCGACTTTGAATCCGAGTAACCTGATACCACCCATTAGAAATCAAACACCACTTCTTAATGGTAGTAAAATTTTCCCATCAGAGAAAGAAATATCTCCGGTCTCGAATGAGAACGGCAGAAAATGACGCCATAATCGAGGTCTGCCGTCAAAAAAATGGGAGAAAAGGATAATGGTACCTCCGAGTTTGGCATAGGAAGAGAGACGAACGTCGAGGTCTCCTTCGATCCGTCGAGCTTCCTTCCTTAGCTCCGTCCAATCTGCACCCACCTCTTCCATGGAGGGTACATGTATGGCGATGTCCTGGACGGGAAATTTAAGACAGCTTTATCACGGAACCGGCGATCTTCTGCACCCTCCGCAGAGAGAGAGAGAGAGAGAGAGAGAGAGAGAGAGAGCACTGCCACAAACCGGGTTTTGCAACTTCACTGGCACAGGCTCGATGTGATGGGCTAAGAGGTGAATTCAGACTCTTCTCTTTTTGAAGTATGGTTCAGACCTTTTGTGGAGCAATGGATGTCTTGATCTTGATAATGAACGGCATCCACAATTCTGCTTTTCTTTTTCTTTCCCTGATTATATGTTTGAAACCCCTTTCCCAATTAGGGGATCGGAGCATTTGCCGGCGGTGACCTGATCAATCTCTAAGAAGGAGGTCCACATCGGGTTTTTTTCGTTTCTTGGAACAATGGAGACGCCACAACCAGATGCACCCCCAGGTATAGAACTAGTGATGCTAAACTTGTGAGTCGACCTCGTAGTTAGGTGAGGTATTTCTCTTGTGCCATCGCTTGTTTTAGAAAGGGCTAATCTCCTCTGTAATATTCATTAAGTTGTTCCATTGTTTTGGGGTTCTTCTGAGGTGAGAATCATTTTAGGATGGGTATTGGGGCATATAATCTTAACCTCTGTAGTTTATATGTGTCCGTCACAAATTTATGAGCATAAAGTTCTTAAGATGCGTACGGTCACAATTTGGTAAGACGAAATTTCATCAAACCATTTTCCATTTTGTTGCATCTTACTGTGGGTGATTTTGGTTAGATCGAGCTCCAGTTGACCTGCATTGGCAAGATAAAAACGTCTAGTGGCAAATATGTTATTTGGTTCAACTGCACCTTCAGGATAACGTATACTCGCTGAAATCTGAATGAAAGGTAAGAAGGAAATCTCAGCCTACACACTCTCTCTCACACTCACACACAGATGGCGACGACGGCATTGTCCTCTGCTTTCACGTTCAAAAGCCGAACACCATCTTCCCTAAATCGCCGGAGAACGAGCGTTCCCCGAGCCCTCCCTCTTCCTTCAGTTGCTGACCTCGCCGCCGCTGCCAGCTCCTTACCGGACCCTGCAAGTTTCGACGGAACCACGGCCGCGGTAGTGGGAGGCGGCTCTCTGGCTGCCCTTGCGGCCGTGCTCTCCCTGACGGATCCGGAGAAGAGGAGGCAGCAGCAGGCGGAGGCCGTCGGAGGAGACGACAAGGCCGTCGTCAGGGAGTACTTCAACAATTCCGGCTTCCAACGGTGGAAGAAGATCTACGGCGACACCGACGAGGTGAACCGAGTGCAGCTCGACATCCGCGTCGGCCATTCCAAGACCGTCGAGAACGTAATCAAGATGCTTCTCGACGATGGCTCCCTTCGAAACATCTCCGTCCTTGACGCCGGCTGTGGCACGGGTTCCTTGACCATTCCCCTCGCAAAGGAGGGGGCCATCGTTTCCGCTAGCGACATCTCCTCCGCGATGGTTGCCGAGGCTCAGAAGCAGGCGGCGGAAGCGCTCGCCGGAGTGGATGGCGTCGCTATGCCCAATTTTGAAGTTAATGATTTGGAGAGCGTGAAGGGGAAGTATCATACCGTCGTGTGCTTGGATGTTTTGATACATTATCCACAAGAAAAGGCGGATGAGATGATCGCGCATTTGGCGTCGTTAGCGGAGAAGAGGTTGATACTAAGCTTTGCTCCCAAGACTCTGTATTATAATGCGTTGAAGAGAATTGGGGAGCTCTTTCCTGGACCTTCAAAGGCTACCAGGGCCTATCTGCACGCAGAGGCCGACGTCGAGAGGGCGTTGAATCGTGTTGGATGGACGATTCGGAACCGGGGATTGATCACTACTCAATTCTATTTTGCTCGATTGGTAGAGGCGGTTCCTGCTTCTTAAAGAGTAGATTCTGTAAGTTTTGATTTTCTTTTTCCTGTGAGCTTGGGCACATGGTGTGTCCTCACTTTCTCAGGTTTGTGTGACATGTTTCTGGTTCGGCTTTGTTGCTGACGCTTCTTTTATCAGTATGTGGTATGACTACAAGATGATTTCTTGATCCCATAGAGAACTCTTGTCTGTAAAGGGAGCATTTTAAAGAGGAACATGACCAGGAGAATGCATTGATGTTTCAATGCACTTAAGGGATCATGTGTTGGATTGTAGTTAACTAATATAGTCTGTCCACATGAATGGTTCAGTATATTGTCTGTAATTCGCTTGAATTGGAAACAAAGAGCTTCATAATTCCGGTGGATCGCCAATTTCCTGTTGCATGATAAATTGTTTGTGCGTTTTATGAAGACTTGGTATGTTTTATGAAGTCTAGGCATTCATACAAGTGCTTGCTTTCAGTGGAGATTTTCAAACACCATGGGCAGTCGATTTTTACAATTTGGGCAAGCTATAATTCAAGATTATGGTTGTCTTAGGACTTTGCAATCCGTAGCTTTCACGAGTGAGACCAATGTTTCTTTCTGAAAGGGCCAAAGCTTCTGCTTCCTGCCATCAGTATCCAGTATGACGCATCTGAGAGCTATCTGGTGTGGTCGTCTCTGCATCTTCGTGCGAGTACAAGGGGCACCAAAGCAGCAGCCTTGTGAGCTGAATTTTTTGCCGCACCCAATCCGAGTAGGATACCAATGTAGTATTTCTCGGTTTTTGAGAGGGATGCCTTGATTTACATAAATTAGCTCTCATCTTGTACTCTTAACTTTGATCGAAGAATGGAGATAGGAGGCGAGAAATTGCTCTCTCCCAACCACATAAAATCTTGCCCTATAGTGGGTGCCAGTGTTCTGTATTTGGTGTCATGTCTTATTCTTCGTTCTCAAGATCACCACCACATCATCCCGGAAAAGAGGCGTGCTGATCGCCGAGAGTGCAGTTTTATATGATGAACCTTCAAGTTTTCTGGTGCAATCTGAATTAGATTTACATGACGCCTTGAAAATCTGATTGCCTGTTTCAGGCCAAGAAATCATTGAGAATATTTTCGAACGGGAGATAGATGATGATACTGTACTCTTTTATTTAGCAAGATACAGATACGAAGAAGATAATTCGGGCAGGTAACGATCAACACCTATTGGTGAGATGAGTGACTATACAAGGAAATACATTGGAATTGACACTAATAAAATAAGTTTAAAATGGTTTAATCACATAGAAGCTCCATTGAAAAGATTGAAAAAATGTGAGACTAAAAAAAAGTATTGAAAGCAAACAATAAAGCATCACACATTATAGCGACCTAAAAAGAGGTTTAGTTGTTGTAACGAAATAGTGGTTGAAGACAAAAACAGTCTCTGAAAGCAATAGTAACAGTTGTCTCGAAGCAACTTTTGAGAATTTACATAAACTGTCTCCCAAAGGAACATTCATAATTGTTTCGAAGCAATTTTTGAGAATTGAACTATGAAGGATCATCCTTTACCTGTCCTCATTGTTATTCTCATTATGGTTTGAACAAAAATAAACATTTTTAGTTCTCAAAAGTTAATGTCCTATTTTGGAAATAAGTTCGTTAGATGGGTCTGGTTCGGTCCACAATGTAAACCGTGGTTCAAAATAACCAGCCAACCGGCCGGTTGAACCACGAACCATTTCGTTATCTTTTTTCTTGAATTTTGGTTATTATTTCCTTTTTTATGTTTCTTTAAATTGTTTATTTTCATGTTTTTTATTTAAATTGCTTATTCTATGTAATACTATTTTTAAGATGGTGTACACATAATAAAATTATGTGTGTGCACGTGCGTAAGAGCGGACCAGTGTGTATTTAAAATCGTTACGGGTCCAACCGCGGTTCTACCCGGTCAAACCTCTTATGTAGTAAACCGGTGCCTTCGTTATTCATCGACCGGCCATCACAAACACATAATAACCATGTTAAACATTGATTCCCATTTTTTCATTTTAGTCGAGTCAGTGTGCATCTATCAAAAGTAACTGATAATAATTATAATGATGATGATGTTAATTACAAAGAGAAATAGTTCACCTGGATAAAGGCTTGGCTCATAAGTTGAAGATCATGAGTTTCATACTCCAGGCATACATCCGCCTTCGGCCTCTCCACTTAAAAAAAAAAAAGATGTTCCATGTGAGTTCATCATTTTCTTTCTTGCAATGAAAAAGCTATAGTAGCAATCGATAATAAACCACATTCATAAAAGTAACATCAAATATACGCGAAAAGAAGAACTTGAAGATCATTAAGGGCAGGAAATAATGAATTCCTTCTAAATAAAAATAAGAATACATTGCCGAATAATCTCAAACAAATACAATCGAGCGATTAATCAGTTGGTGAGAAGGAAGAAAGTATTTGTGAAGCAACGAGAATGAGGTTCTGAATTGTTATCAATCCTCAGAAGGTAGGACTTTCATTGGTGACCTAAATTGGAATTTATGTTATTTTTCTTTATATCTTTCCTAGTTGGTAAAAATTAATACTCCATTAAATAAAATTGCTAAAGTAGTATCCAAAGCGTTAGCTCGATTGCAGAGTGCATTGGCACCTTTGCTGCTGGTGAAGAGTTCGACTCTTAAAGGGTACATGCGTAGGTGTATGTTAGGCTTCTGCCTCTTCTTATAATCACACTTCAATTAAAAATTAAGAATAAATAAAAGAAAGAACAAATAAACACGAAAACGAAGCACCGTGTGGATCCACAGCAGATTGGAACCGAATTTACGATCCTGAAACAAACTTGTGGATAAGGGTCACCCATCAGGGCAGGACCCATACAAATGAAAGATTCACAAGAATCTCGACGCGCTGCACACGCGGAGCGGCTGGTTTGGGAAGCGAAATCTTTACCATCAGGAGACCGACTCTACTAAGCTACCTGAAAAGCCCTCACTTTTTAAAGAAACACCAGGGGATGGCAGTTTCTGCTTCTAGTGATTCTGTGATTTAGGGAGGGTAAGGAAGTAAGAGAAAAAGAGGCCTTCAATACCCGAAAGGACCCACCCTACCGGCGATTCTGTTTTTTCTTTTCTTTTGGAACTTGCGGCAAGATCGATCGATCGATCGGAGGGAGGATGAGCGCGGCGGGCCGCATGCGCGTGGGGCGGTACGAGCTGGGCCGGACGCTGGGGGAGGGGAGCTTCGCGAAGGTGAAGTACGCGAGGGATGTAACGACCGGCGATTCCGTCGCAGTCAAGGTCCTCGATAAGGAGCAGCTCCTCCGCCACAAGATGGTCGAGCAGGTTCTCTCTCTCAATTTTGATCCATCGGTCTCTTCTTTCTGTTCTTATTACTTTCCTTTCGTAGTTTTTATTTGGTTGTTCCTTCATCGCATTCATTTGTTGATTAAACGGAACGTTTGTCTATCTGATTCCGTTTTGGTTTCCGCTTCTGAATCTTGTTTGCATGTTATATGAAAAGAACTTGCATTGACGTAGCGCATCGTGTTTTGTTTCTTCTTTTGTATGCCATGTTTATTTGGAAAGAGATCGAACCCTGTCTTATTCTTTTACGTTTTTCTTTTCGTGTTTCTTCAATGGTGCATGCATCAGTGATTTTAAGAAAATTGATTTCGGTGGAGGATAATTTATCATATAGGTGGTGTCTTGCTTTTAAAAATACTGACGTCGGACGTGTAATTTCTCGTTGAGCAAATATGGTTCCATTAGCTCTCTCTCTCACACACACATGGTGTTGTTTTAAATCGTTGTCTTTTTGCATGTGAGGTGTAAGAAGTATCCGATCTTTTATTTGCTTCACATGTACCACAGATAAAAAGAGAAATTTCCACCATGAAGCTGATCAAGCATCCTAACGTCGTTAGGCTTCATGAGGTACCATCCGTCTCTTTTCTTGTCATTCTCGGATCGTCCTCACAATTTCTTCTAGTTATCCAAATCAAGCAAGGGACTCTTGAAAATTACAAGAAAAGGTTATGACAATCTTATGTGATTTTAAATCCATTGGTGTTTACATTCAAGCAAATACAAGACTTAATTAAGTTAATTTGGACGATTGCCCGACCCTTTAAGTCCATTCTCAACATTTGATGGGACACACACGCACTCATTTGGCTTCTGTTCGTTGACCAGATGGTCTGGTCCAGGTTCTCAATGATAAATCATCAATGATAAAAGACGAGAGAAAATAATGGAAGCTTCTAATTGTTAACCTTGATAGACAGAACCAACTCAAAAGTAAGCTCGACTTAAATAACATGAAACAAAAGGTGACTTTCATCATGAAATCATAATAATGCGGTAAGAAGAAAATTCCTCTAAAGTAACAAAGAACGTTTCTAGTTACCCTTCATCTGTATTAATCGTCAAGAGGATTGTGCTGGGTTCATATTATAGAAAGGTTACTTTGCTCCATTTCTATCTCTATATACTCATTGTGGTGATCGGTTTCAATGTATGAACTTCATTTAGGATGAAGCTTTTCGACAATTTATTCTGCAGGTCATGGCAAGCAAGACGCGGATATATATCGTGCTTGAATTTGTAGATGGAGGGGAGCTATTTGATCAGATTGTAAGTTTTTCTGGTTAAAGAAATAGCCAGTTACATGATTACTGCTAAAGATTTATCTATATGAGATCATTCTTCTGCATGTGTGTGTGATTGCCTGTAAGCGCAGATTAGATGCACATAGGTTCTGAGCCTCAGTAAGTTCTTAAATGTCTTACCATTTAAACTGTCCAGGCAAAACATGGGAGACTTAGAGAAGATGAAGCAAGGAGGTACTTCCAGCAACTCATAAATGCTGTTGATTACTGTCATAGCAGAGGCGTATTCCATAGAGATTTGAAGGTGGAGTTCTCCATCTGCTCTTTTCTCTTTAAAGCGTGTCTAAATCTAAGAAGTCTTTCAAATCTGTGGTGTTAATTTTCTTCTGAAGCAAACCATCATTCTAAATATCTGCGATTCTGCAGCCTGAAAATTTGCTATTGGATTCGTATGGTGTTCTTAAAGTTTCAGATTTTGGACTAAGTGCATTCTCGCAGCAAGTGAGGGTAAGTTCCATCTACATCATGGATATGAGATATATGGACATGGATTTTTGTTTTACTTTAGCATCTGTACTCCATAATTTAATCTTGTTCCGCTGTAATTATTCATGCAGGAGGATGGGCTATTTCATACTGCTTGTGGGACGCCAAACTATGTTGCTCCTGAGGTGTGTATTGTGGAATTCCTGGGAAAACAGTAACTTATGATATCTAAAATAAATAAGCGATATGCTCGTTCATTTCTTAACGAATATTTTCGTTCTTTGGTTTGTCAGGTTCTCAAGGATAAAGGTTACGATGGTAATACAGCTGATGTATGGTCTTGTGGTGTAATTTTGTTTGTTCTTATGGCTGGATACTTGCCCTTTGATGAGTCAAATCTCATGGCTTTATACAAAAAGGTCTCTCTCTCTCTCTCTCTCTGTGTGTAATTCGCTCGCATGTGCGTGTGTATAATTCTTAACCTTCAATCAAATTGCAGATTTTTAAAGCAGATTTCACGTGTCCTTCATGGTTCTCTTCAGGTGCGAAGAAGCTTATTCATCGCATTCTTGACCCCAATCCCATGACGGTAAGAAGCAGCTTGTGTTATTATATTTCCGATACTACTTTTGAATTTTTTCTCCTAGATTTTCTGAATTGGTAAAATACCAATTCTTATGTAAAATTCATGATCTTTCCAGCGCATAGCAGTCCCAGAAATCTTAGAAAACGAGTGGTTTAAGAAAGGATACAGGCCACCATGTTTTGAGAATGGAGAGGACATAAGTCTTGACGATGTTCATGCAGTCTTCAACAACTCACAGGTGAGAGAGTCGAGAACCAGTAACTGCATTGCTCTTTTTTTTCTTTGGTAGAAAAATTGTCTGTCAATCAGTGATTTCTATCACATCTAATTGGCTATTGTAATTTTTTAATCTGTTCCTTTTAATTGTCTCTTCTCTAGGACCACCTTGTGACAGAAAGAAAAGAGAAACCAGAAACAATGAACGCCTTTGAGCTTATCTCTAGATCAGAGGGGTTCAATCTTGGGAACCTATTCGAAAAGCAGATGGTAAGATTTCTTGGCATGCTTATTTATTCTGCAGAGGTTGTGAATGAAGTGTCAGTGTCCACATGGACGGGGTTCCTCAGGTAAAGTGTTGCTTAAGTTTCATGATTTATGATCTCATGAAGGTTTCCGTTAACCCCAAGGGTTGGATAATCTAATTCATTGAGTAACCTGGAGTTGGAATTTTATATATCTTAATGAGATCTGGAATTGAAGCACTTTCTTTTGGATATTTAATGATAGATTCACTCACAGCATCAAGAGGGCGTGATAAGAATCCTCGGGAATCGAAGTGCTTATGTTATTCTCAAGTTCTTGGAATATCGATATATTGTACTCTCTTTAATCACAGGGTATTGTCAAGAGGGAGACACAATTTACTTCTCAGCGCCCAGCAAGAGAAATAATGTCCAAAATCGAGGAAACTGCAAAGCCTCTGGGGTTCAATGTTCAAAAACAGAACTATAGGGTAATTATATTTGTAAATTCAGAAAGAGTTTTCTCATCAATATGAAATTTCGAATGTAAAACTGTCATATACAAATGTTGAATTCTGTTCTATTTGGTGCATATAAAGATGAAGCTGCAGGGTGACAAGAGTGGGAGGAAAGGTCATTTGTCAGTAGCTACAGAGGTACATATTTTCTCCCAGTAGACTCCACCTTTATCTTCGGTAAACCACTATCTAAAACGGATTCAACTTGCCTACACCGCTGCTGCTTGTGCTCAAACAACAAAATGCCCAAATGCCAATGCTTAATATTAGTTTATTCTTGTGATAATTTGAAGGCACTACTTTTGGGGAATCTGCTTTTTCTGTATTGATGGATCTTGTTCATGAGAACATGATTATGAGCCCCATCTTTCAAGTCAATTTGCTTTCCAACTTTGACCATCTGGGTCTCAAACTACAGACTATTAGTATTGAATCTGCGCATCTCTAAACTGATTACTTGTCCTGGTGCAGGTTTTTGAAGTTGCACCATCTCTTTACATGGTTGAGCTCCGCAAAACAGGCGGTGACACATTAGAGTTTCATAAGGCAAGTCTTCACTTATCCATCTTAAACACAAGGTATAGAAAACGTTCCCACACATATATTGACTTCAGATTTTTCTTCTGACTGCAGTTCTACAAGAACTTTCAAACGGGAATAAAGGACATTGTCTGGAAACCAGAGGCTAATGGAGAAGCCAGCAAGGAGGTAATTGATCCTTGTCACTTTGTCCACCAGTTGTATGATCTGCTACCTAACTTTTGTTAAGTGCCTTCCCTTTGTTGATTATCGTAGCTGAGATGATTTAAAATGCTTTTCTCGCTGTTTAATTTGCAGGATGCAAAGTGATGTCTGCATGGAACAGCTGTTAAATTCTCCGATTTCGTAAAACTTTGAATTACTCTACTTAGCTTAATGTGCAAGCCGCAATCATATATACCTTATCAAACAACAGAAACTTGTCAAAGGGAGAGATCCAATTATTGACAGGAAACAAACGTAAAGAAAACCAACCTTTTTGAGATACAGATAGAGGATGGACAAGCGGCTTTCAAGTGGGTTGCTATGTATCTCCTTAAACTCATTTGACTTGCACTGTATAAATTGATTGGTTATCCAGAAGCACTCCGAAACAAAGGATGTTCCTTTGTTTTCGGAGATAGTTGAAGAGAAAATAAAGCTGACATTTTCTTGAATTTTTAAGTTAATTGTTCCTTTACACCTATATTTCTAAAGGAACATGTAAAAGTGTTTGCTCTCTTTCTCTCTCTCTATATATATAATTCATTCAACAATAATGATAACTCAACCTTATCCAATACCAGATGTGTCAGTCATGTGGATTCTTTGTTTTATAAGGTTATTTTAAGTTATGTGAGCAGTTAACTCAATAGAAACTTGATCATTCTTTATTGTTTTTCTAACCACAAAAAGTGATCTGCTGTCTCACGTGGATTCTTTGTTTTCATAAGGTTATTTTAAGTTATGTGAGCAGTTAACTCAATAGAAACTTGATCATTCTTTATTGTTTTTCTAACCACAAAAAGTGATCTTCTTTTCCGTTTAGTTTCTCACGCCTTACCGCAAATTTTTTTGGTCACCTTGTATAATTGATTGCTTAAATAAATAAATCCCTTCAAGATAGGTTGTTAAAAGGATCTCCGACCACCCACTTAAGTTAAAGCCAGTATCTTTCAGAAAACGCAGCGCGAGGTAAGGGTGCACATATAAGAAGAAAAACATTTGGTTACCTAGGATGGTTAAGGCTATGTGGTGCCAACCATTTGGACTCTTTTTAACAGCAGGTCAGGAGTTCGATCTAAATGAAGTACGGAGTCATTTTCATGTCACTGGATCCAACATGAGTATGAACTGATGGATTTCATGTCGACATTGAAAACCGAAGTAACTGATACTAAATACTGTCATTGTGTGATCCGACCTGAAGATGACACGAGACAACACTAGATTTGCAGGATGACACGATTACCAAATTGGTAAAATAAAAAGACTAGTGAATCAAACACAACACGGAAAGCTCACAGATACTCGCACGATTTTGGGTTTCACATTACGATATTGACACAGGAGAACAGGACACAGTTTTGGATCATTTTTGAGTCATGTTTGGTAGTAAGGAAAGCATTAAAATGAGAACTTTGTCCTTTCATTATATGTTTAGAATTATGTTGGCACACCCTGTGATATGTGGAACAATATGGCTATACATATTAGGAAAGTTGCGAAAGATGTGTTAGGGGTATCTAAGAGAGGTGTACCGGCACAAAAAGAAGCTTTGTGGTGGAGTGAAGTAGTACAAAATAAAATCAAGGCAAAGAGGGCATGCTACAAATTACATTATGTTAAGAAAACTAGTGAAACTTTAGAAACTTATAAGAAAGCAAAAAATACCGTTAGTGAAGCAAAAGTTAAGATTTGGGAGGACTTATATAAAAAAACTCAACTCAAAAGAGGGTGAAAGAGATATTTTTAGGATAGCTCGGGCTAGAAATAAAAAAACTAAAGATCTTAATTATGTTAGATGCATAAAAGACGAGGATGAAAAAATTCTAGTGGCAAATGATGATATAAGAAATAGATGGAAAAACTATTTTTATAATCTTTTTAGTGAAAATAAAGATATTAGTATTAGTTTAGGAGATTTAGCCAACTCAGAAAAGTATATAAACTACAATTTCTATCGACGTATTCAAAAGAATGAAGTCAAAGAGGTTCTTAAACATATGAAGGGTGGTAAATCGGTAGGACGAGATAATATTCCTATAGAAGTTTGGAAAATACTAGGAGAAATAGGAATCACTTGGCTCACAAGACTATTTAATGAAATATGGAAAAACCAAAAAATGCCCAAGAAATGGAGAGCAAGTACAGTTATACTCATATATAAGAACAAGGGAGACATTCAAAATTGTGCAAATTATCGAGGTATCAAGTTAATGAGTCATACTATGAAATTATGAAAAATAATTATCAAACGTAGGTTAAGACAAGTATCAAGTACAACAGATAACCAATTTGGGTTCATGCCAGACAGATCTACTATTAAAGCAATTAACCTTTTGAGACGTCTTATGGAATATTTTAGAGCAAAAAAGAAAGACCTTCACATTATATTTATTGATCTAGAAAAAGCTTATGATAGGGTAATGAGGGAGGTTCTTTGGAGAACTTTGAAAAAAAGAGGTATCCCATTGATATATATTAACCTTATAAGAGACATGTATGAGGGTGCAAAAACATGTGTGAGGACTCATGAAGGAACAACAGACTTCTTTGAAGTTAATATTGGGTTACATCAAGGATCAACTTTAAGCCCATACTTATTTATAATGGTGATGGATGAGTTAACAAAACATATTCAAGATGAAGTACCTTGGTGTATGTTATTTGCATATGACATTGTATTAGTGGAGGAGTCTAAGGAAAAAGTCAATAGAAAATTGGAACTATGGAGAGAAACATTAGAAAGCAAAGGCCTCTGACTTAGTACAACAAAGACAGAATATATGGAATGCAAGTTTGATCATTTGGTTACTTCAGAGGACATATAAATTAAAATAGGCATATATTGCATTCCTCAGAAGGAAAGTTTTAAATACTTAGGGTCAATTTTTCAGAGTGATGAAAGAATTGATGGAGATGTTACGTATAGAATTAATGATGGTTGGTTAAAATGGAGAGGAGCATCAGGTATTCTTTGTGATAAGAAGATACCATTAAAATTAAAAGGTAAATATTATAGAGCAACAATTAGGCTTGTCATGTTTTATGGTTCTGAGTGTTGGTCAGTTAATCATCAACATGTACAAAAGATGTCTGTGACAGAAATGAAGATGTTGAGATGGATGAGTGGTCATACAAGAAAAGACCGTATACATAATGAGGTTATTAGAAACAAAGTAGAGTGGCACCAATAGAGGATAAAATGAGAGACATATAGAAAGAAAATCAAAAGAAGAACCTATAACAAGGTTAGAAAAACTAAATTTGGAAAAAGGTTAGAAAAACTAAATTTGGAAAGTATTAAAAGAGGTAGAGGACGACCACAAAAGTGTTGGAAAGAAACAATAAAGAATGATCTAGCTTATTGGGAGTTAACGGCTAACATGGCATAAGATAGGGATCTGTGGAAACAAAGAATCCATGTAGCCGACCCCGTCTAGTATGGAAAAAGGCTTAGTTGTTGTTGTTGTTGTTTAGTAGTAAGGAAAGTAGTACAATTTTCTTTGTATGATGGTTCAACAGTGGATTTTCGTGTTCGTCTCGGGTCATACCCAACGTTCGACGACCCACCCAAGAGAGCGGGAAAAGGTTTTGTATCTTCTGGCGGTAACCGGTTCTTTATCTATCCATACGGGCCCGAGGCTCCGAGTGATAGCCAAACAAGGGGGGCAGAGCGAGGGCGCGAACCGCTGCAGTGCAACGCCTCCGATGGGCGCAACTACGATGCTTGCAGCGCCACCGCCAACGATTCCCCGGATGACGATATTTCCGTCCCTCCGAGGGAACTTCATCATCTCCGCCAAGTTGCAGAGGCGCCAACGCCGGAGATACCGAGACGATCCGGACGATGACGACGAAAGGATCGGGGGTGTCGGCTTCGCTGTCCTGACCGCCCTCGACTTCTCCCGACCACGAGGATCGGTCTCTTCATCGACCGAAATCCGGACAGCGGCTGGATTTCCTCTCCGAGATGAGAAACGAGACCGAGATAAGATCTCAGCGAAGGAGAGAGAGACGATAATGGAAGGTAGAGAGTCGTCGTCCTCTTCTCTTAGTGGCCTAGACGTTCTTCTGGCGTTGCAGAGTGCATCCGTGCAGAAATCGAGCGTCGCACGCAGAAGAAGTGGCGCAAGGCGGAAACTTTCAACTGCGGCGGAGGAGAGTGCTCTTGATCCGGGCGATGTCCGGCCAATCGTGATCAGAAGCGATTGGGCCGTCCGATTGCGGAAGTTAGAGAGGGATCTTCAAGATCTCACGACGAATTCTGTTTGACGCTCATCATAGATGAGAAATTTTCAAATTTTCTTCTGCGTAACTTATTAATTCTGTAATTAGATAACGTTGCTGTCGTGGCGCTTCCTCTACCTCACATTTACGTGGATCTTATTCTCTGCATTTTCTAGAAAAGGAAAAGAAATTTCGCGGCTATTCTGGTGTGCAAATGTCACCAGTAATCATGTATTCCTCCTGACTTCAAGAAAAAAAATTGGAAATTTCACATCGGAAAAAATGAAAGTTTGCTCAACTATTTACCTTCTTGTATAAAATCCAATGGTACACGAAATAAGTTCGTGCGCACAATTTCAAGAGTTTCTGTACTCCTATGGACCTCTGCTTGCATACCGTTGGTTTCAGGCCGTTCATGACGCCGTCCCGAAAACGAGGCACCGATTTGATTCGCTGTGGCATCGCCGAGCCATCGGGCATGCCAGCTCCGATGTACCAGAAGACTCGATACAATGACGGCATCTTTGAGAAGGCTTTCATGACTCTGTTCGCAAGGAAGATGGAGAAATTCGTTCCAGGTATTCATCTTTTGCTTTCCTTTACTGAGAATTTCTGTGAGTTCTGGTATATACTCATCACTTGAGCAACGACTAGAGCAGCAAGAATTGTGTACTGCAACATCTTTTCCAAGAAACCTATATGATAGCAGCTACCACCTTTACTAGTCCTGGAGACTTGACGACAGGTAAAATTGGTCTGAAACAAACATCAACTTCACGATCAGCGTCACGCACTTGAAGAAGCCGATGTTACTAACAAGTATTTCTTCCAATAGTTATGCAAGACTACTGTGTTGTTGCAGTCATAAAGGGCTCAATTCAAATGCAATGCAATATTTTAAACTAAATTTGAACTCGGCAATATCCTTTGAAACTTCAATTGCTTTATGAACTTGAGAAACCAGTTCCGTAGGCTTTGCCATGGCCAGAATCAATCACCGGATGCAAGTGGCTTTTCAATGAACCTCCTTCAGGATACAAGGGAGTACACTCGGTTCGTCTTGCACGCATGCAATCGAGCCCAAGCTTCAGTGGTGTATATATGAGTAATGTTTCTCGACAACACTTTTTGCGCACAAAGGGTTATGAAGACTGGTTTTCGAAGAGTACATAAGAGGATGCGATGAAGGAAGTCAAAGAGTGATAGGGAATAGAAGAGAACAGAAAACCAGAATGAGAGCGTCTCTTTTCATGAAGAGAAATCAGATGTATATATGGAGATTGTGAGGTTCTTCTCTTGAACAGTTGCAACTCTTAACTGTAGGAAGTCAAGTTACGTTAAAGACCCCTGTCTCAATTTGTTATATTCGCAGAAAGTATCTCTAAGTTGCATCTCTTCCTTTTTTAAGCGTTCAAATTCTTTGAACTTTCATGTATCAGATGAATGATGTCTGTTGATTCCTAAGGCACCAACTCATTGAACCGACGTGTTCATTGACAGCATATGCAACTTTTCAAATGGCAATAATTTTTATCCAAATCTGATGGCTGCCTCGTTACTGAAGGGTTCATCTGAATGGCTCTTTAGTAAACCCCTTGCGATACTGTTCACCCAAGAGCTGTGACATTTTATTTTGAAAAAGCCATCTCACAATTTCTTGCCGCATTTTGTTTGATCTGGTTGGTACACCTTTAGGTAAGGCTGAAGGTAGAAAAGAGTTGTATGGTTACGAGAAGTTTGTTGACGTCTCGAGGCAAGTGATGCAGGGAAGATCCCGGAAAGAACAGCAGGAAGTTGTGAGAGAAGTGTTGCTGTCGATGCTCCCCCCTGGTGCCCCTGCTCAGGTAAGATCTCTTGGTGTCATCAGCTTTCGAATTACCCTTCTTCCATCTTGTTGTTCTCATTTTTATCGAGATAAGTATGAAATGATTTTCCTTCTGGTGTTCTCTGGCAACAGTTCAGGAAATTGTTTCCTCCAACAAAGTGGGCTGCAGAGTTCAATGCCTCAATAACAGTGCCTTTCTTTTACTGGTTAGTTGGACCATCTGAGGTAAGCATTTGTTTCTCTTCTCATGAACAAACAACCATCGTTGTTATCTTCTGTCCAAGTAGCTATTGGTTGCTGCCTAAGATTCACCAACTTCTATCGCCATTCTCTTATGTGTCAGAGCCATGTTTACTTTATGTTTCTTCTCTATATTGCTTGTTGCTGTTTGCTATCAGGTAGTCTTCCCTTTCTAGCTTTCTTAGCCTTTCTATTTAGAAATTAAGGAGATGTGACATGTGGGTTCTTTGCTTGCTTGGATTAGAGAGAATGGATAATGACTTGCTTCATTCTGTAGCTCGTTTGATGGCTTTGGAAACTTCTATGACTATCACAGGCCCGTTCCAACTCAAACTTTGCATATGCATGTCTTATGACTTATCAGCTTTCTTATGTGAGTGTAGAATGATATACCCATACGCCATACCTATGGATGCATCAAAGGATTTCGCTACACTCTTTGGGAAGTATTGTTGGGATTGTATTTGACAATAAATTCTGACCTTCCGATGAAATTGAATCTTTAGGTTGTTGAAGTGGAGGTTAATGGGGTGAAGCAAAGAAGCGGTGTCCATATAAAAAAATGCAGGTCTGAAATAATTACTGAGCTGTGATGTATGATGGTAATTCTGATAGACTGATTCACTGTCCGTTGCTCAATAGCAAGGAACCATCTGCAATACTAACTCTTTATATTGTTCTGAAGGTACTTGGAAAACAGTGGATGCGTTGGCATGTGCGTGAATATGTGCAAGATTCCTACTCAAGATTTCTTCACACATGAATTTGGGCTTCCTTTGACCATGACCCCAAGTATGGGATAAAACTCCTAGATTGATTGGTTTCATTTCCTTCATCGATCTTGAAATTTCATGTCTTACTTTGAGGAGAAAATTAGCCTTGTAAAACAATTTCTTTGATGTTTCCTTTCTCCCAGTTATCAAGGTGGTGATAGAGAATTAAAATTTCTTGTTTTTTCCAATTTGTTGCCATTTTCTGAAGTGTGATACTCTTTCTGTGCAAGCTTTGCCCTACTTGTGTGAGAAGTTCATATTCACGTGTGACTGGCCATGTCAAACCAGCTCCCGTATTCTAAATAGATATACTTTTAGGGTGAGCTCCATACATCATACTGAAAATTCTAACTCACCATGAAAACGACATTAAGGTGCTTATAAAAAAAATTATATCATTAAATACCTTATCAATATATTCATCTGTCCAGACCCAAAATATCCTCACGGATAGGCTGGTACTGTTTCGCCACTTGACGCTTAGGTTGGGGTTTAGTGCTTCAGATGACCATCCTGAAAGTGAAGAGCAATATTTCATCATCTTATAGACCTTTGGGGATGAAATAGGGTCTGGAAAATAGAGATACAGGATGAAGTTGTTAACTGTTAGACAGCAAATTCTGAAGCATCCTGACTTGTGGTCAGGTGAAGAAACAGAAGATGAAGATGACACTGAGAATAATAATGGTTCCTGATATTTGTAATTCCTTGATATTATGATTTTTTGAAAGAATATCATTTTAAACACCATTTGTTGCTTCATGTACCAATCGGCATGATTTATACTTTCAATCTTCAAAGTTCTTTTGTCCCCAATGAGTAGCTCACTGGCTAGGCGGTTGTCTCTCTGCGTGAAGGTCAGGAGTTTAGTAGTAGGGGTCTCCCTAACCCCAGATTTCCTATATAAAAACAGGCTCTTTTGCTTCTGTGGCGATAAAATCTTTATAAACTTGCACACAAAGTGTTGCTGAATATATGATGCACATCTCATTTTCTACTTCCCATTCGTCATGGATCCGTATCTTGCAACTGCAGATTTTGACGATATGAGTTGTGATATGGTGTATGGCGAAGCACCACCTCCTTTCGAGGAGGATCCAGTCTCGAAACAACCTTGTTATGCCGAAATATGTAAGTAGACGAGTGCATCATGAAGATTTTTGATACCCATTTCCTGAAAATCTTGATTTACTTTGCAGGTAGTGTAGCAAATAAGAATGCCATCATCTGTCCTAAGTTACAAGCTTGATCAGAGGCTCTGTGATCCATACAACACGAGAAGTAACGTTCTTTCTTGAAGCTCATCCTGGTCCTGCTAATTGCCAAAATTAGCTCTCTCTCTCTCTCTCGTGCATGTGTATGTCCATAGTTATAGGTTTGTAGCTGTTCCATTTCTCTTTCTTCTATGTGATACTCCATTATGGTAAAATCTTGTGGATTTCGGTATTCAACATTTTCACGTGATGAAACTATCCGTTATTAACACTATAGAAAAATGATCTCTATTGAGGAAAGCATAATTCTTTTTTCTCCTCGCTGAGATGGACAAGGAAAAACTTCTGATGGATAGATGCAAGAGTATGATAATTTTGGATGGAAAACTTAAATATCTGTTGCTTGCGTGCTCTCTTATACATGAGTGGTGCAGCACATTGTGAACAATGACCAATTTGAACCTGAAGTTCCCTTCGTAACTCTGGAACCTTTGCAGTGGCTTCCTAAAGAGTAGGTCTCTGTTCATTGGAGTGAAACCTTCCTTTGAGAAAGAGTTGTACTGAGAAAGCTCTGCTCAAAAGTAGTGCTTACCCAAAAGATGACCACGCAAGTTTCCACGCTGTTTAGAGAGGACATTTTGCAAGAAAGGAAAGAGGATAAACCATTTGGGAGGGTGAATTTTTATTTACCTTCCATGAATAAAAGATAGGGCCTTCATAGCGATGGGATAGAAAGGGAACTGCACGGAGAACTATTATCGTTTTTCACGTCTAGTTGCAGTCCGTATCATAGTCACTGTTCTTAGGGAAACTTTTCAATTTTCTTATGTTTAGGATTTTGTATAAAAACAAAACTCTACTGAAAATCTCACGAGAAATTGAGGATCTCAGAAAATCTTGTGATAATTGAAATTGTAAACTTTTATTATGTTGAATATATTATTAGCATATATTGCTATGCTAGTTTTGGAATACACCTTTGCTAACTTGATTTTAGTATTTTCATAAGAAAATTCGTCTTAAGCTATTACAGTTATTGTCTTTCATAAGAAAAATGGAGAGAGAAGCAGCGAATGACTAAATTTGGAGGTACTACAGTTAGTGTTTTCATAAGAAAATTCGTCTTAAACCATTCTTCACCAGGAGGAGAATCTAGCAACTATTGTTTCACATGTCAATCTTCTTTTTTGGTTGTCCGTGAACTGTGTCACATGACCGTGATGAAGTTAGGGCATTCCTGCATCAGTACTAAACACCATGGGGTATTGATGAAGCTAGAACGTTCCTTGCATCAGTATAATTGGGTATGGGATTCCTTAATCTGATGCATGCCATTCTTTTGTCTCGTCTTCGGACGAACTCCTTATTTATAGAGGTAATGATGGATTCAACAGTCTTCCTGTCACTTCATAGCTCTTTGAGAAAATAAGCTTGTTCATCGCCAAAGTCCAGTTGGTGCATCAAGCTGACTTATCTAAGCAGTGGCCACGACCACCCTAAACCAGAATACGATCAGCATGCATGTTACCAACATGAGAGTTGATCTCTTTCTAAATGTGTGGAATGATCTGAAATGTTGAGAGCCAAAACTTGCTTGAATCAGACAATGGTGGATATGGTGTGTGTGTGTGAGAGAGAGAGAGAGAGACGGGGAGAGGGGGAGGGGGTCAAACTTTTCACTTTAACCAGCTATACTTGAATCCTTTCGGTTAACTGCGTCCTATTATTTGGATCACGGGCAGAAACTGTGCAAGCGATACGCTTGATGTGTGGCACTCTTTTTTAGTTCGACACGATTGATCTACAATCAAGTATCGCAAAAATTGTAGACGGCAAAAACTCAGCAGCGAAAAGGACGAGTATAACTAAGTTGGTGCACCACCCACCATCTAACTTTTCTTTTTGAAGAAAATGCAGTTTTCCGTGGATATGGTTTGAACAATAGTAAGGGAGCTAATCCTTTTGGTTTTTCTCTTTAAAATGGTTTCCTTCAAACATTAGACGCCCAACAAATCTAATTAATTGAGACAATATATACTTGCAAAGTCACGAAATGAAAATCAAACTGCGTGCTTTGTATCACAAAGAGATCACTTTCTAAAAGGATCGGCTTATAATATATAGAACTGCCTCTTTTTTTCTTGAAGTATCCAACATCTTTCCTTCTCATTGGAACTCCATTTGTTGTTTAAATATCCAATGACATCTTAAACATGTTTATTTTATATCGTATAAGCCTTTTATGGATATCTTCATCATGAATCCGGTCCTTTTTTTTAAATAGCCATATGTCAACCTCAACATCTTCATGTCTTTTACTAATATACATGGGGCATTATTTGTCACCGAAGCAACGGATGCACTTCCCTATTTCAATAAATTTACATCAATTATCTCTGTCTCATCTTGGTCAATCTTTGCTGTTTTAGAAAAAGTTGTTATTTTATCTTTCATATATATATATATAGGAAAATTGGATCCTACCGACACTGATACCTACTCACTCATGTCATCCCTTGCTTTTGGGTCATACGAGTATAATTTTAAATTTTTTAAGGAGCTTTCAAAAAATACGAAGAATATTAATGCCACCCAAAAGCAATGAGCAGGATCTCTCTCTCTCTCTCTCTCTCTCTCTCTATATATATATATATATATATATATGTATGTATGTAACTATATGAGATATAAGCTTGTTTTAAACAAAAAGAACCCTTCAAATGTTCAATATTGTCATGCTTGGATTACTGTTAACGGAAGCGAGTTAAACGTATGCGATATGCCATCTTTTTATTCACGTCATCTGAAGGTATATAATATGATATCTTCCCGTTTGCTCTGAACGAAATTAATGGACCCACAAGGCTAAATTCCTCCAATACGCAAGAACATTGACATGAGATGTACAGAAAAGTAGTGACGTGCATAAGTAGAATTTGATTTAGGGAACAATTGGGCAGACCGAGTTCTCCCGACCAATTTCAGGATAATCGCTAATCTATGAAGTTCCAGTCCATTACACTGCAGAGAAGCAATGTGCAAATGAACTTTGGACTGTTTCAAGCTTTACTTGACCACATTCGAATAGAGTTCAAGCTCATTGAGTCTTGTTGTGAACTTGGACGAAACCAACTTGATGGAGTCAATATTGCACAAAATTTAAGGTGTAAGACCTCTGATCAATTTAAGTACTCCACAAATAAAACAAGAATCAGTAAGAGACAGAAGAAGCTTAACCAAAACGCATGCCTTAATTTCCGGTAAGATGAAGCTACAGTTCTTCCAAAGTTTTGACCTTATTCATTGAACACGACGTTGTTACAACTCCAAAAGAAAATAGAATCTATAAAATATTCCCAATCATCCACTTGCACCATAAAATCTTTGTGATCCACAAAGGATTCCGGTGACCTGAACCTCTTTTTATATCAATATTCCGAGTCACTGCTGGCTTCTTAGGTTCACGGGAACCAAGTAAGGATAGACCCGTGACTCCTCGCCACGGGTTCGAAGGACGACCCTCTCCTATGTCCCAACTTTCAATGTAAATTCTGACTTATTGGTTGGAGAAGCTGGCTTGAAACGGCCATGCTTAGTGTGGAATAAGGGCGTCGGGAAGTTCATACTTAGACCAGGCGACCTCCAGGGGCTTCGACTTGGATATAATACTTATAGGAATCAAACCACGACTACCCGTATGATTGCTGTTTCTCCATTCTGCAGGCCTAGCAATCAAGAACACAAACTACTGTGCAATAATTTAGAAGGCAAGAAAATAACAATCACCATCTTCATTCTTTCTCCTCTAATTATGCAGGAAGCTCTGCTCAAGGACTCCTCAAGCCAGGATAGTGTTGTCCCCACCCACAGGACCTTTTTGTCTTTGCCACTTTCTCGCAGTTGATCCCGTGATCAGAGCTATACATAGAAACAAAAGTCACACCAAAATTCTCACTCGTTCTTCTAACGTCCAACGGACATCATAGCCTTGCTTGGCCTATAAATAAGCTGCTCCTCGCCTCCCTCTGCTTCACTTTTGAAGTTTTCAGCACAGCCTAGTAGAGAGAAGCATTCCTCAAGAATGACTGTAAGAGATATAAGTCTGTGGCTGATCTTGTCATGCATGTGCATCTGCTTTGTTCAGAGTAAATCAACTGGGCTCAACTATGACGATGCACTAACGAAATCGATTATGTTCTTCGAGGGGCAGAGATCCGGAAAGCTTCCACCAAATCAGCGCATGACTTGGAGGGCTGACCCTGGATTGGGAGATGGAGCGGCAGAAAATGTAATCTTAACCAAGCACATGACTCTTAATTCCTTAACTAGATTTCTTTCTGCAATTATAGCAACAGAGGTATCAATGTGGTTTCATTTCAGGTTGATTTGGTCGGAGGATATTATGATGCTGGAGACAATGTAAAGTTTGGCCTCCCCATGGCATTCACAACAACAATGCTGGCGTGGAGTGTCATTGAATTTGGAAGTTTAATGAAGGGTGAGCTTGAGAACGCTAAAGCAGCAGTTCGATGGGGAAGTGATTACCTGCTAAAGGCTGCAACTGCTGCTCCTAACACCCTTTACGTCCAAGTGAGTGTTGCGCAGAAGTCCAATGAGCTTTAGCAGTAGTTACAGTGAGTTCGTCGAAAGCCTATAAAGTGTTGAAAAAAAAAATTTCTTTTCAAGTTAAATGCTATTATTTTCCGAGTTAAATGCTAATACCACACATGATTAAGCTAAATGGTGATTACGCTCAATGTGGTGAACCCTGTTTAGCGTGAGAAAATTCTTGGTTTTGGTTCTGCTTTGCAAGAGTTCGTGTTCACAAACTCATTGCTGCAATGACATGCAATGCAGGTGGCAGATCCAAATGCAGACCATAGGTGCTGGGAGAGGCCGGAGGGTATGGACACACCTCGCAATGTTTATAAAGTAACACCACAAAACCCTGGCTCCGATGTTGCTGCAGAGACGGCCGCAGCTCTCGCCTCTGCTTCAATTGTGTTTCGCGAATCTGATCCTTCATACTCAAACCAACTGCTCCAGACGGCCACGAAAGTAACAAGATCTATCATGCCCATCCTTATCTCTTTTGAAACATGGTTAATCCTACTTTAGTTCCCACAAAGTGGATCAACCATAACCATGTTAGCTGCTTTTTTGCAGGTTTTCAATTTCGCAGACCAGCACAGAGGTGCCTACAGCGACTCCCTGAGCTCTGTAGTTTGCCCATTCTACTGTTCCTACTCTGGCTATCACGTAAGAATGCGAACTTCAACTCCTGTATAAGAAAAAATATTCAACACATCTGACTGAGCTTCTTTGATCAGGATGAACTTCTTTGGGGTGCATCATGGCTGCACAGAGCCTCTCAGGATACTGCATACATGGGATATATTCAGTCCAACGGCCACATCCTCGGAGCCGATGACGATGTCTATACATTCAGCTGGGACGACAAGCGAGTCGGAACAAAAATTCTTCTCTCCAAGGTTTTGAACCATCAGGTTCTCATTTCTTTTTTCTGCTCTGAACCTAAAAAGACAGTTATACATCTTTTGGTCATTGACAGGGCTTCCTGATGGACAAACTCCAAGAGCTAGAGGTGTACAAAGTACATTCAGATAACTTCATTTGTTCCTTGGTTTCAGGATCACCTCAGTTTCAAAACCAATATACACCAGGTGAATAGAAACTGCAAAAGCTAAGATATTGGTCCTTTGTTGAGTTCCTTTTTCATGGTAGTGCACTACTGAATAGCTGGATTTTGGATGAAACTACGTCTATGTAGGAGGGCTTCTATTCAAGATGAGTCGAAGCAACTTGCAGTATGTGACATCAACAGCTTTCTTAGTCACGACATATGCCAAATATATGAGATCTACAGGAGAAGTCATTATATGCGGAACCAATACAGTCACAGCGGCCACCCTCATCTCACTTGCTAAGAAACAGGTAGAATCGTGTTGCATATAACATAAGCCATACTTCACGGGAGATAATTAACTCCAACTGACATTTTTCTTCTAGGTCGATTACATTCTAGGTGTTAATCCAGCAAAGATGTCTTACATGGTGGGATTTGGAGACAAATATCCACAGCATATCCATCACAGGGGATCTTCAGTCCCATCAGTTCGTGTTCACCCTGAGTTCATCCCCTGTGGCGACTGTTTTCGATTTCTCTACTCTAGCTCCCCAAACCCAAATGTATTAGTGGGTGCAGTCGTTGGTGGCCCCGATAACAGAGATGGATTTGCTGACGACAGGAATAACTATCAGCAGTCAGAACCAGCCACATATATCAATGCACCTCTTGTTGGTGCTCTTGCCTTTCTTGCAGACATGTCACAGAACCCAGTCCACCATGAACATTAAGGGATCAAGCTGACATTGCATAGAATGACAGAGAACAAGAAGCTCCACCGTTTTCTCGACTACTGAACTCATTGTTAAGGATCTAAAATCATGTCACTGTCAGAAAGAATGGCGGTTTCCTTAGTCATGGGAACAGTTTGCAGCCTTCTTTCCGGGTCCATCTTTATTAGAATATAATCTACTTCCCTCAGACAGGGCATCAATCACGATCTAATTATGTGCAACAGTGTGCCGATTCAACAATTTCACTGCCCTGGATTTCTCATTTCCCATCCACTAACTGATCTCCTTATTAAGAAAACATTAAGGGTAACACTCATCGATCTTATCCGTGCTTTTGTGAGCCCATCTAACGATATCAACAAATCTTCAAGCTTTTCCCAGGAAGCTTTTTAACAGAATCTCTAGCAAGACAACAAACACCACAGCTGTGAGATCACTTTTATTTTTGTATAAGCACGTGGAGAATCTATTTTCTGAATTGAAGCAACGACAAGATAAAATTAGAAGGCGCAACCAAATCAATTAGTACGCCGCTGAAAATTCTACCAATTTGTAGGACCAGCATCATGAGCATGAAATAATTTCTGTTCTGCTTACTAGAACAAATATGGCTAATTACTAACGGGCACCACAAACACTGAAGATGAAAGAAAGCGTTAGAAAAGGGAACAAATACTTTACTTGGAGCAATGATACGATCAAAGAGTTCCAACAATTCAAGATCTTATTGATCATATGTATGCTCAGAATCCAACAAGATATTGCTAGACCTCACATCTTTATGAATACTTAGCGTAGGATACTTGCGACAATTATGGTGGATTTTACCTATTCAAGGGTTTTGTCTTGTGAAAGAGATCAAAAGGGTCCCACCTCAGAGATACTAACCAGCCGTTCTTGCTAAGAATCCTGATTTCTTTGCCGAGCCATCTGCTTGACTGCCCAAAATTTTTCCAACCATGTGTGTGGGAAAAGATGCATACTAGGTATATATAAGATGAAGGCTGTCTTATCTATATTAGTTCTAAAGAGTGCTTTTGCAGCCACGAGGAAGGGTGCTCCACAAGCAAAACCATGCAGCTCGAGCCTACCAACGGCTCCCCTGGACTAATCAAATCCGAGAAAATTGATAAGCCTGAACAGACCTAGCTCAACTAAAAGTCCAGGCTCAGATAACTGCACAATCTGATGCCAGCATAAACGGTGTCAACTCCTCATTGGGCTCGTTAGGCTAAGATCTGTGATTCAAAAGTCTCTCTCTCTCTCTCTCTCTCTCTCTCTCTTGTCAGGAGAATGAAAGTCAACCATTAAAACTTGGTCTTCCATCTGCCCATTCCCTCCCCCACCCCCCTCCCGAGATTAAAAGTAAAGGAAGATATTTAATTGCTTTCCTGAGAACGCACTACTTGAACGTCTTGCAAGATTGAAGCCAGCATGACTCTATATAGTGTAAATAAAATATTCTTAGAACCATGTTCTTTAGGTCTTTAAAATAAATGTCCAGAGAAGTTTACAGTTCATATCCTAGTCTTATGCGCAGAAACCTAGTATATCTCTGGGTAGTGCTTATTCCAAATAGAATCCATTCTTTATAAGAAAACGTGTCGTGCCTCGGGTAGATTTGAATTCGGGTGCAAAAGAAAACCAGATAATTAGGTACCTTAAATGGGTCTGGTTGTGATCCATCACTCGTGGACTAAGCAAAATATGTTGAGGTGGCCTTCATCAATTTGATGATGTCCATATGGGCGTGTATTTGGTTCTTGGTTATAGAGGAATCAGACCTAAAATTTTGGTGCTCTTTGTTCTAAGTTTTTTTGTGCATGAGACATATTGAGACCCGTTGCTGGTATGGAGCTATGGTTCCAAGTACCCCTTCTGTCTTGTGTTATCCTATAAAGCGAACTAGATGGAATCAAGCACAATCTTGATTTAGTTTCTTAGCATGACGCAGACCATACTGAGCTAAAACTGTTGATGTGGATATTTGGCGATCCAAGAAGAAGACCGGTATCAAAGATGGAGTTGGTATGACATGATAGCAGACAAAAAAGAGAGGTACATTTTATGTAGTTTTGCACATTGGAGAGGTGGTGAGATGAATCAGATGAAGCTCCAATGAGGAGGAAGTTTATGAAGTATCGTAAGAAAAGGATAAAATATGGTCTTTTACTTCTTTGGATCTATCAGTAATATGACAAATAGTTGAAACCCACTTGGTGCGGGTAAGGTTTCATTTAGGGTTCACCTTAGTTTGGTTGAGATCCCTCTAGTTCACCTCCATTTTATGGACCAATCAACTTACAGGGTGGACTGTTTCTTCGACATTTTAGCACGATCCACACTTAATCGCTTAGTTTTGTTGCATACTGTTTTAGGTCAGCGGGGGCATACGTTGGATGGGGTTTGGTTCTGGCTGGGATCCTTTCACTTGACCCGTATTTTCTTGACAAAAAAAACTTTGAAGCGAGTTGGACTGGACCCTCAACTTCGGAGATGGACTTTTTGGACATTTGATCCGATCCAATCAGTTTCATATACATAGACGTTTAGGTCAACGAATTGACCATTTTTAGTCGGAGTTATGCACCACTCGGAAGTCGAATTCCCCACCTCCAACAAGGGTGTCAAAGCGGCCTATCGGTTGAGCTACCGCCATGGGTGCTTCCCTGCCCAATTTAGTTCTCTCAAGGGTTGTTGAAGCCAATGTGATGTAGAGAATCCATTTCTTTATGTTGCTTGACTAGTGCAACTGATATAATTTTGGGTTCCGACTCAAAATCATGGGTGAAGCAAATGTGATTTTCGACCAAAACTGTTTGCATAACACAGTCAATCAACCAAGAGAAAAAGATGATAACATGAATAAAAGATAAAATGAGAAAGACATGCTAAAATTGGTTGCAACATATGGAACGATACAATGGAGCTAGAAGTTGTAAGAAATTAGACGGTAAATAATTGAAAAGAAACGTATAAGAAGAAGAACCATTGTTGGGAGAGCTGGTGGCCAACCTTATTCGGAACGGATTAATTGTGGTCCTTTTGGTTCCTCGATATTGGTGTAATATTTTAATAAAAAAAACTTCAATCATAAAAAGAAAAAAAGAAAAAAAAGTAACCTTTTTGAAAATGCTAATATATTAGAAGACTAGCATTTTCAAAAAGGATTTTGGAATTTGGAATTACTAATGTAAACAAGATAGCCTTTTTGAATGGAGAAACATGGTTCAATCGCATTATCCCAACTCGTGGTGACTTCATAATTACCGAAATAAAGGCATGAAATACACATTGAATTTATAAACATACCTTTGAAAAACATAAAATATCTCATGACTCAAATTTTTTCTTTTTCTATTACTTTTTTCCTTTAAAAAAATAGGTAACAAAGCTCCAAGTGTAATAAGTCAAAGGTAGTACACAACTTTTTGAAAATGAAGGAGGATATTTTAAAAAATCATGAATACTAAATAAAAGGGTGTATGTATAATAATTTAGGGTTGCAAATGGTAATCCCTAAACAATGATGACTAATATCGATTTAACCTATTCCACTTACTGTCAACAAGGATTCGTTTTGGTTTTTGATAACCAAATCATTTTCCGCCCCTAACAGGTTCTGCACAAGATGGGTTCCGATTTGACCCGAACTCTTATTTGACACTTTCCCATGACAACACATCCAGACCCGAGATCGAGTTGGACCCGGATCCAATTCAAAGTGGGGGTTGAAGCGTCTGTTTCTCCAACGTATCGTCACCCGATTGCGGTACCTTCGCGGGTCAGCCGAAAAGCAGAAGGGGTTATAAATTCGTAAAGAAATCTCCATTCTCTGAAACCGCCTGCCGGTGGCCCGTTTCCATCCTCTGCAACCGTCCCCGTCCTTTCGCAGGCATCCCCGGATTATGATCGGGAATCCGTAGATTCTCGTATTCGACAACCCTAATTCTTTGATCTGTAAACAAATTCCGAAAATGTCAATCCGATCTCTCTTCTTCTTTGTCCTTCTTCTCTTCTTCCTTATCCTTCGTCCTTCATCCGCAGAGATCCGCCACTTTGAAGTGAAATCCGATACACGATCGATAATTCCTTTTGATGAGTTTGGCTTCACCCACAGGGGCGGTCTTGAGCTGAACCTAACGGGCGTGACCCTAAGCCGACCGGATGTCGATCTCTCTCAGGTGGTCCTCCAGCAACTCGAGGATGGCAAGATTCGCTGCGCACTTCAATCCGATCTCGTCAAGTCCGTTTACACCTTCAATTCTCTCAACGACAAAGATTCATTCAACAGACTCTACAACGAAACCGACGCCGATCAGTACAACCTGGTCTTTGCCAACTGCCATCCACAACAACTCAAAGTCACCATGGACGTTCGATCTGCTATGTACAATCTCGACGGCAATAGTGGCGTCCGCGATTACTTGTCTGCTGGCAGAACCATCCTTCCGAGGGTTTATTTCCTCTTCTCGTTAGTCTATTTCCTCCTCGCTGCTCTCTGGATTAGCGTCCTCTACAGGAAGCGGTTGACCGCTTTCCGCATCCATTTCTTTATGCTGGCCGTCATCATCTTGAAGGCTTTGAATCTCTTGTGTGAGGCCGAGGATAAATCCTACATCAAGCGTACCGGAAGCGCCCATGGTTGGGATGTCCTCTTTTACATTTTCAGCTTCCTCAAGGGCATTTCACTATTCACTCTAATTGTGTTGATTGGCACTGGCTGGTCCTTCATTAAACCCTTCCTTCAGGATAAGGAAAAGAAGGTTCTGATGATTGTCATCCCGCTTCAAGTTATTGCCAACATAGCTCAGGTCGTCGTTGATGAGAGCGGGCCCTACGGCCATGACTGGGTTACATGGAAACAGATCTTCTTGCTCGTTGACGTCGTCTGTTGCTGTGCTGTGCTCTTCCCCATTGTCTGGTCCATCAAGAACCTGCGTGAGGCCGCAAGGACTGATGGCAAGGCCGCTGTTAATTTGATGAAGCTGACTCTCTTCAGACATTACTACATCGTCGTTATCTGTTACATTTACTTCACAAGGGTTGTGGTTTATGCATTGGAGACTATAACCTCCTATCGTTATTCTTGGACCAGTGTGGTTGCTGCAGAGTTAGCCACACTTGCTTTCTATGTGTTTACCGGTTACAAGTTCAAGCCCGAGGCTCACAATCCGTATTTTGTCATCGATGATGAAGAGGAAGAAGCTGCAGCAGAGACATTGAAGCTCGAAGATGAATTTGAATTGTAATGGCCATGTCCTATTCAGAATAATAAAATGGGGAGTCTCTCTAGGAGAAATGGGTGAGTGGTAGCTCCAGTCTTGAAAAATGGTATAGTTTTGAACAATGACACGCATTGATTCTTTCGGATATAGAATAGGTACATTATCAAACCTAACATGTTTCTACAGAGTCGTGGTATCAACTCGAATGGCCATGTCCTATTCAGAAGAATAAAATGGGGATTCTCTCTAGGAGAAGTGGGTGAGTGGTAGCCCCAGTCTTGAAAAAAGGTATAGTTTTGAACAATGACACGCATTGATTCTTTCGGATGTGGAGAATGATTTTTGGTACTCTGACAATAAGTTGGCTATTTTACATGTCTTTGTCTCTCCCTTCTGTGATGTTGACTCGTGGCCTTGAGTTAACATGCAATAGAGTAGCTGGGGTCTGATAAAATGTTATGTGAGAACGTTTCTAGAGCGCGATGTTCTTGAGTGCTGAACAGGGCAGTTGGTTCATGCTTCTGCTTCCTTCGGATTTTGTGCATAACCTCATTTTAGCTTCTGGGTAATGCATTTCAGAATGAAGGATTGATTATCCGAGTTCGAGATAGCAGGGCTTTTACATAACATGGTCATGCTTGTTCTCTTGCCTGTGGTGAATGAATTGCTTGCATTCCATTTTTGTTTGTAGTTGTGCTTTACCAAAAGTTTCACGTACGTATAGTTTAGATGGTGTTAGATTTGGTGATTCTTCTAGAACCAAGGTGGCCACCGTAGCATGGGCATGTGTTACAACATTTATGTGGAGTTTCTAACAGTGTATTTTTACTCTCTTCTTGATCTGACTCGACCTCTCCAACAACAATTAAGCCTTTTCCCATACTACATGGGGTCGGCTACATGGATTTTTTATTTCCACAAAGCCCTATCATGTGTCATGCTAGCAGTTAACTCAATATAAACTAGATCATTCTTTATTTATTGTTTCTTTCCAATATTTTTGTGGTTGTCCTCTCCCTCTTTTAACATTTTCACAATCTAGTTTTTCATATCTTCTTATAGGAGAGTCTTTGAATCGTCTTTTTATATGTACAAACAATCTTAAATGATTTTCTCTCATTTTATCCTCTATTGGTGCTACTCTCAATTTGTTTATGATAACCTCATTATGGATACGGTCTTTCCTTTTATGACCGCTCATCCATCTCAACATCTTCATTTATGCCAAAGACATCTTTTGTATATGTTGATGATTAACTACCCAACAATCCGAACCATAAAACATAACAGGACTAATTGTTGCTTTATAATATTTACCTTTCAACTTTGATGGTATCTTCTTATCTCATAGAATACCTAATGCCTCTCTCCATTTTAACCAATCGGCACTAATTCATGTAACATCTTCATCATTTTAAAAAATTAACCAGAGGTATTTAAAACTTTCCTAGTGAGAGATGTAATGTGTGCCAATCTTAATTTCTATGTGTTAATTTCTATGTCCTCCGAAGTACCAAATGATCAAACTTACATTCTATATATTCTATCTTTGTTCTACTAAGTCAGAAGCCTTTACTTTCTAACGTTTCTCTCCATAGTTCTAATTTTCTATTAACTTTTTCCTTAGACTCCTCCACTAATACGATGTCATCTCCAAATAACATGCATCAAGGTACTTTATCTTGAATATATTTTGTTAACTCATCAATGACCAATATAAATAAATATGGACTTAAAGTTGATCACTGATGTAACCCAATCTTAACTTCAAAGAAGCTTGTCATTCTTTCACACATGTTTTTGCATCATAGTACATGTCTCTTATAAGATTTATTTATGTCAATAGGATACCTCTCTTTTCTAAGGTTTTCCAAAGTACATCTCTTAGAACCCTATCGTAAGTTTTTTTAGATCAATAAATATAATGTGAAGGTTCTTTTTTACTCTAAAATGTTCCATAAGACGTTTCAATAGGTGAATCGCTTCAATAGGTGACTCGACCATCTAATTATAAAAAAATTTATCGGGTTGAAAACAGCATAAGAAGGCTTGACTAACCAGGATACCATGGGAAGCGACCTTCTGCAGTCGATATCCATGCTTAAACCTTCTGTCCATGAGATCTTGCAATTAAATTTGAGGGCTTATTCTTCCTTTCCTGACCACTTCTGTTCCTTTAAGTTGCAAAGAATGTCAGTGGCACAACAGTTGATGGAATTCATCTTTCTCAATGTCAACGCAATTAACTAACATCCTACTCTAATATTTTCTTTCGGTTTTTCTTCAAAAAGTATATTATGTCCCATAATGCAATTTTTTCTGGTCCCCGTCTTTTGAGTCACCTGATACAGTTGGTTAGGTCGCTCCACTGCTTTCAGATTATAAGACAACTGCTGATAGGAACCCTACGTATTTTATCTCATAAAAAGATGGTCATTTAGGGTTGTGTTATCTGCATGTAAATACTAGGTGTTGTACCTGTAACTACTGAAGTTCTTAATTTTGCTCGACCTTTCTAATGATAATACTTTAGTGGTTTTCTCTTCAATTGTATTCACTGCGTTTTCAAGTTAAAGTTGTGTTTGATAGAAGGTAAATTGTTACTGTCAGTGCTTCAGAGAGTTATGTTATTTTGTTATCTCAAACTTTATTCGCAAAGTCTTCATTCTGTGAGGCAGACTTACTCAATGGTCTTAGTGCTAATGACATTTGTCGCTTGAACACCCAAAGAAACAGCAGTTACAAAAGCATCTTAGTTGTCCCTTTGCATGTTTTCTACTATGCTAGTGTAACGTTTAGGTTCTTTTAATCAATTTTAAGTGTTTTTTTTTAATATTTATTTTGTCAGTTGGCACATTTCTCTATTTCAGTTTGTTGTTTTGAATCATATGATGCAACTTTACCCACATACTTACCGTTAGATGGCCATTCTAATGGTTAAAATTATACTCTTTTGACCATCAGTTTGGATATAGCAGCTATTCCATGTGCAATAGTAGGTTAGTCCACAAGTCAGATACAATATAATAAGAAAATCCCTAGGATACAGCTTTTTTTTTATGGCTGGACTGATGGGTCTTATTCATGAGGGTCTCATATGTTGAAGAGTAGTACTGGATCTAGTATTGGATCCGTTTTGTATTTGTTGTTAACTATACTTAAGTAGGGGTAGTATAGTTATTCAAGTTAGAAAGTAGTATCCGTTTTGTATTTGCTGTTAACTATACTTAAGTAGGGGTAGTATAGTTATTAAGTTAGAAAGTAGTATAGGTAGTAATTAGGGTTATTATTAGTGTAAGTCGTGGAATAGCCAAGAAGGTGCAAATAGGCAGCCGACTAGAGTGGTGGAGATAAGAGGAAGTTCCTCCGATTTTGTCTGATTCTTTTATGTATTTTCTCTCTTTAAACTTATGTAATAAATATGAACATGGTATCAGAGCCTATAAACGATTAAAGGGACAGATATAGAGTAAGGCGGGAGCAGACTGACGTGGTATTTGTTTCTCGTTTTTTGGTAAGTGTTTTTTAAGCAAAACTACCCAAATTCAGTCGTTCTACACTAGAATCGGTAGAGGATCAAGTCTTAAAAGTGAAGAGACATCAATCAGTGGTTGACTGCTATTGCAAGATTCATTATGCTAGCGTACATTGAAAGGACAACACGGTAGGCACAGGTAAAGCAATTGAAATTCCGTTTCCCTTTTCAAAAACTCAAATGGGAGAGAAAATTAATCCGTTTTAGATTACCAATATAAAATTTGATGGTAGAAATTATTTGGTGTGATCAAGATCAATACAACTCGTTATACTTGCAAGGGGGAGATGAGAGTACTTGAATGGATAAATCCCTTGACCAGGAGAACATGATCTCAACTACTCAAAATGGAGAAGAGAAGATTCCCTAGTCTCATCATGGTTATTGTAGTCTATGTCTCCGGTAATAGACATAGCTTTTTTACGATAGAAAAATGTCGCCAAAGAACATTATGTATTGTATGTGAAGCCTATTCACGATAGAAAAATGTTGTCAAAGAACATGAAATACTGGAGAAGATAAGGAAGTGCAGACAAGGGATAAAAACGATAAGTGAATACTATGAAAATCTTAGGAGTCTTTGGGATCAGTTATAGTTTTATACCACTATAAAGTGTTCAGCCTGCTCTAAAGAAAGAAATGTAGAATAAAAAAAATGAAATGTGTTTGATTTATTGTGGGGAATAAATCCTGAATATAAAGTTGTGAAAGTAAATATCCTTGGCTGAGAAGAATTACCTCCTCTTAGAACCATGTATCCCTTGTTACTTAAAAGAAGAAGATAGAAGAGGATTAGAGAGAGAAAACATTGTTAATGTAGATCGAACACTCTTCTTGGAAAGACTGAATTTCAGTCTTCATGTGGGAGAGGGGGTCATAAAGGAAGAGGCAATGGTAGATCCTCTTGTGATTACAAAAAAATTGAAGTGCACTCATTATGAGAAGCCGCGGCATACCAAAGATGAATGTTGGATCTAATTGGCAAGCCATATTACATAAAAAGTTGAGGCAATTATGCTCTTGTTTTAGAAAATAACCTGCCTAGCTCAGACAATATTAAGGAACTAATGAAAAGGGTAGAATGTTTAGAATCGAGGATTAGTGACAACACTAAGTGTCGACTTCTCAGGCTACTATGTCTCAAACATCATATTTAACTAAGGGCAAAATCTCTTCTCTTCCTCAATCTTAAGTCTGAATTCTTACTCTGGAGCAACATATCATATAATAGGATACAAATCTTATTTTTCATAATACCGACTACTTGAGAACAGGGAACCTATTAAATCCTTAAATTGGTCTATCACTTTTTCATTTTTTGCCCTCTAAGTTGATTCCTTTTAGAAGCGCAAAGTATAGCATTAGTTTTGGATGTTGTTTTGTTTCGCTCAAACACACACGGTGGGCATGTGATATGCTTGTATATTGGGGTACATTCTTTCCTGTACTTGTTTTGCTATTTTCTACTACTATTTATATCACACAGCTAATGGTGAACGTTTTCATCGTGATGCTTAGAGAAGTGTTGATAGGAGTGATATTCATACTTGGACTGGACTCCCTAAATTACCTTTGAGGAAGTCACCTATATCTAGTTTGTGGGGCCATATGGGGTGAATACTACTAGACGCTTGCCTTCTCTTAAATATTGGTAGTTGTGATGCCTTATTTTTTAATATAAAGTTGTTCTCTACACACAAACACATTACATGCATTAAGGGTTTTGAGTTGAGCTAGATACTCTAGAGTTGGACAGTCAATCATCCATATGTACAAAAGATTCCATGACAATAAAAATGCAGATATGGATGAGTTGTATTACAATCTTATCTAACGAGATCATCATAGACAAATTGGGAATGATACCATATTACCAATAGATGATAAAATAAAAAAAAAATCATCTAAGATGGTTTGGACAGGTAGAAAGATGACCAAACGAAGCTCCAGTAAGGTTGAGAAACTATACGGTGAATATGGAAAGGAAGACTATAAAAATGGTGAAAGAAAATATTAAAGAATGATCTAGTTTTTGTTGAGATAAGCGTTAGCATGGCCAACTCCACCCATGTAAGGGATCACCCTTGCATGGCCGGTCCCAAGCCCATATAAAGGAGGGTTGCGTTAGGTTTCTGACAGCCATCATAAAACTTTGTGGGACTTATCTACTATGGATTTTACAAATTATGATAGGGCTATGTAGAAACAAAGAATACATGTAGCCGACCCCATCTAGTATGGGAAAAGGCTTAGTTATTGTTATTGTTGAAGTCAGGAAAGGTTTTTGGTCATCGTAGCCTCTGTTGGGATTATACATCTTGGACTAGTACTCAGCTGGCAGGTCTTCGTTCACTACTTTAGCTGCAACAACCAGTGAAGCAGAGATCAGATTGTGGCATGCCCCGACTGGGACATCTTCTAGTGTCCAAAATCAGTTATATAATACATAGTCTACTTCCAGAATCAAATAATGTACCCCTAGAATGTGATGTCCATCAGCAGACTAAACATCAAAGGGTTCCTTATCTTAGTAGTCAGTCTAAAAAGTCAAAACCTTTTGAGTTGATCCATTCAGACGTTTAGAGGCCTAATCCAGTTAATTCATTTTCTGGTCATAAGTATTTTGTGTCATTTATTAATGATTGTAGCCGACTTTCCATAGTTTACTTAATGAAATCCAAAGTTGAAGCAATTCATCTATAAAAATACTTCGTTTTGACAATGGGGAGAATATATGAGTGACATACATTAACCTTATAAGAGACATGTATGATGGTGCAAAAACATGTGTGAGGACTCGTGAAGGAATGACAGACTTCTTTGAAGTTAGTATTGAGTTACATCAAGGATCAACTTTAAGTCCATACTTATTTATAATGGTGATTGATGAGTTAACAAAACATATTCAAGATGAAGTGCCTTGGTGTATGTTATTTGCACATGATATTGTGTTAGTGGAAGAGTCTAAGGAAAAAGTTAATAGAAAATTGAAACTATGGAGAGAAGTGTTAGAAAGCAAAGGCCTCCGACTGAGTAGAACAAAGACATAATATATGGAATGTAAGTTTGATCATTTGGTTACTTCATAGGACATAGAAATTAAAATTTGCACACATTGTATCCCCCAAAAGGAAAGTTTTAAATACCTAGGGTCAAATTTTCAGAGTGATGGAAGAATTGATGGAGATGTTACGCATAGAATTAATGCTGGTTGGTTAAAATGGAGAGGAGCATCATGTATTCTTTGTGATAAGAAGATATCATTAAAGTTTAATGGTAAATATTATAGAGTAACAATTAAACCTGCCATGTTTTATGGTTCTGAGTGTTGGGCAGTTAACCATCAACATGTACAAAAGATGTTTGTGACAGAAATGAAGATGTTGAGATGGATGAATGGTCATACAAGAAAAGACCGTATGCATAATGAGGTTATTAGAAATAAATTAGGAGTGATACCAATAGAGGATAAAATGAGAGAATATCGTTTAAGATGGTTTGAACATATAGAAAGAAGATGAGAAGAAGAACCTTTAAGAAGGTATGAAAAACTAAATTTGGAAAGTATTAAAAGAGGTAGAGGACGACCACAAAAGTGTTGGAAAGAAACAATAAAAAATGATCAAGCTTATTGTGAGTTAACTGCTAACATGACACATGATAGAGCTCTGTGGAAACAAAGAATCCATGTAGTTGACCCCGTCTAGTATGGGAAAAGGCTTAGTTGTTGTATCTTCGTATGCATGGCATTGTTCATCAAACCACTTATCCTAATACTTCCCAACAAAATGAGGTGGCTGAAAGAAGAAATAGACATATTCTAGAAGTAGCTTGCACACTCCTTATTGTGGACAATGTACCAAAAATGAATTGGGGTGAAGTAGTTTTAACCGCAGTCTATTTGATTAATTGGATGCCAAGCACAATCCTTAGTGGTGCCAATCCTCTAAGAGTTCTCACTCGAGAGTCGAAACCAGTGTTATTCGTATCGTACATTGTCCGTATCGTACACTATGGTGAGTCAAAACTATGATACGATACGGTGTGATACGTATCGTATCATGGGCCACCAGTTGAGGGTCCCTGGCCAAACGGAAACCCGCATTTTTGTGAGTTTCCTTGGTTTCTTCAGAGCTCTCCTACCGTGGTTCTTGGCCTCCTTGGTGTTTAAGGCTCTAAAAACATGCTCTACGATGTCAGTGCAAGCCTCTTAACTCGGATTTGGGTATATTTGTAGTGTTTTTTTTTCATTTTTCCTTTGTATTTGTTGTTTTTTTGTTTTATTTGTATTTTTCTTTTTTTGAATGACAAAATACGTAGTTATTAAGTGTGTGGATATGATTTTTATTGCATTCATAAAGTGGGAGACACTCTATTTGAGTGTTATTTGATGATTGGGGATTTACGAAGTGCTTTTATTTTAAGGTTTTTTATTGAATTAAAGTACTCAATTGAGATGGTAGGAAGGGGTATTAGAGACTCCCATTCTCGTTCTGATGATCCGGCATGGCAGTGAGGTACACCAGTTGAGGGTTCCAGATTAAAGATGAAATATTTATTTTGTGAGAGGGTGGTTAGTGGTGGAATTTCAAGGTTGAAACACCACCTAGTAGGGACTAGGAAAGAAGTTGCTCCTTATAGGCAAAGTTAGAAGTTTTCCGAAAGGTATTAAATGACAATGTCTTAAGATGATTGAGAGTATAAAAGAAATGAGACAACAAAAGAACGATTTGGAGATGTTTTAAGAAGATAGTGATGCTGCTGGATTTGGATTCACTGATAGTTTGCTTTCAGATGCCATAATAAAGATTGGTAGTAGCAGTTCACGGGCACCTAGCAGGAGAAAGGGGGTTGCTAAAGACTTTGGAGGTGGTAGAAGAGGAAGTTCAGGAAGGAGTAGAGGAAGAATTGCTTCTAGCATACATTCATTTTTTCCTCCTACCACTACACATTATGCTCAACCTGAAATTCGTGCTGCTATGGCTTCAGAACAACTGCATGATCAGGTAGACCTTGCAGTGAGCAGATGGTTTTATGATGAATGCATTCCATTCAATGCAGCAAACAGTTTTCATTTTCAAGCAATGGAAGATGTAATTGCTAACATTGGTCCAGGATACAAGATGCCCTCCTATTAGAAGTTGAGAGCAAAGATCTTAGATAAAACCGTTATTGAAGTGCAAGAATATTGTTCGACTTTGAGAGAGTCATGGAAGGAGACAGGTTGCACTATCATGGCAGATGGATGGACAGATAGGCGAGGAAGGACCTTGCTAAACTTTCTTATCTACTGTCCTAAAGGACTTATGTTTTTGAGATCTCTAGACATGTCAGAGGAGAGGGACACTGCGGAGATCCTACGGTAAGATTTTGATAAGGTTATATGCGAGGTTGGGCTAGAGAATATAGTCCAATTGATTACAGATAATGCAACTAACTATAAAGCAGTTGGGAAGGAGTTAGCTGATACTTATGGGACTTTCTACTGGACACCATGTGCAACCCATTGTTTAGATCTCATCCTTAAGGACATTGGTCAGATGGATGAGATAAAAGCAATAACTCAGTGTTGTTGCCAAGATATTACAAAATTCATTTTCAACCATGCATTTGTTTTGTGTATGACGAGGAGATATATAGAAGGTACAATGCTTCTTCGAATAACTGTAACTCGGTTTGCAACAAACTTCTTATCTGTACAGAGTATTGTGAGACGAAACAAGTATTGAAGAGAATGTTCTCCTCAGATGAGTGGCAATAATTTGCAGAGTTGCCTCAGAATAGAATAAATCGAAAGTTGAATGAGATTTCCGAGACAGTCTTGAGGAGTACATTTTGGAATGCATGTGTTAACTGTTGAGGATTACATGTCCATTAGTGAAGGTTTTGAAATTGGCTGATAGCGAGGAGAAATCATCTATGAGCTACCTTTATGAAGCCATGGATAGGACAAAAGAAGCCATTAGAAATAATTTTAATGAAAAAAAAGAGATTATGTGCTCGTGTGGAAAATTATTGATAATAGATAGAATAAACAATTGCATCAGCCTATTCATGCAACAACATATTATCTAAACCCATCATTTAGGTACTCAACAAACTTCAAAAGGGACGATGAGGTTAATCGATGCATTATTGATTGTATAGATAGATTAGTCCCTAATGAGAGCAGAGCAGAGCAAATGCTATACATCGAGAGATGGAGATCTATGATAATGCTCTTCACTTGATGGGTTTGTCTGTAGCAATTTGCAACCGCACTACTATGCGTCCAGATAAATTGTTTATCTTCGTATTTAAGTTTCTTAAATCAACTTGTTTTATATTATTGTTGATTATGTATCTAATGTTTGTCTTTTTCTACAAATATTTGGTGAAATAGGTTTGAAACTGATTGCCCGAACCTTAAGAATTTTACAATCAAAGTTTTGAGTCAAACATGTAGTGCAATTGATTGTGAAAGGAATTAGAGTGTCTTTGAACACATCCATACAAAAAAGTGCAACATGTTGGAACATAAGCGACTGAATGATTTAGTTTTTATTCGTTGTAACATGCGCCTTCGTGAAAGGTAATGTTGTATTACTTAGTACTTAAATGTTCAATTCAATAAATTGTTTGACTTCAATTGTTAATATTATTTACTAATTGCTTATCTTTCTTTATTGTAGGCAATTAAAAAAAATAAATAGACAAGAAAGCCAATTTAATCCAATAAGTTTGGATAATTTTGATATATTAGAAGACTGGATTATAAAAGACAGTCAAGAAAATGCCCTCCTAACTCAAGAAGACATTGCATAGATTAATTTGGAAGGAGCGCAACAACAGTACCAAGGAGATTAATAATTTGATTTCCAAGCAGAAGGTGCTGATGATCATGATGATGAGGATCTTCAACAAGGAGAAGATTAATATTATTTAGTTGATGATCCTGATTACAATTTGTAAAATGTAAATGTATTTTATTTTTTTGATTCAAAATATGTAAATTTGGATGTAATTGTTTAATGTTGAATGCTCAATCTGTACTAAAGTTTGCATTATATGAATTTAAAGAAATTACCATATTTTTCTTGATTTTTTTTTTATTTTTAAAATATTTTTTATACTTTTTAATATTAAAGTATGATACGGGCGATACGATACACCCGTATCGTGGAGCCCAGCAATACGATACGCGTCAGACAATATTGGTCGAAACCTTTCAATGTTATTTTCTATATCTTTGGATGCACATGTTATGCTCATATTCACCTATCTAGTAGGGATAAACTTACCCTAGGGCCATAAATTGTATATTCCTTGGATACTCCAATTCTCACAAAGGGTACAAATGTTATGATCTGATTTATCGGAAAATGTATGTATCCATGGATGTCACCTTCTTTGAATCACCCTACTATTCTTCTAAAGGGGAACTTGTGAATTCGGAAGACAAGCCTATGAACGTTTTATCGATATTATCGTGTAGAGGTAGAAGTGAAACCAAAAGACAAAGAAGAGATTGATAGTTGTTCTAAAGGAAACTATGATATATATGTGGGGATCGCATAATGTAATTATTAGCCAAGATCAAACCCCAACTACTTAGACCAAGACCTATCTTTGAAGTCAGATCCTCAGCCACTTACAAAACCAGATTCAGAGCTTCCCATTACCCTTCAGAAAGGTAAAAGAACTTATAGTCGTTACCCTATTTCCCATTATGTCTCTTATGAATGTACTTCTAAAAGTTATCAAAGAATTATTATGAATGCTAAAAGACATCCAATACCTACAAATTTTGAAAAAGCCAGTAAGTGTTCATAGTGAAAAGAGGATATGGAGACTGAGCTAAATGCACTAACCAAGAACCATACTTAGGACGATTATGGATCTACCACCAGGTAGAAAACCCCTGGGTTGTAAATGGGTATATAATGTTAAGTATAAGGCATATGAAACACCGAAAGCTATAAAACTAGATTGGTTGTTAAAGGTTACAGTCAATCATATGGAATTGACTATAATTAAACATTTGCTCTAGTGGCCAAGTAAACTTCTAGTGGGGTTATTTTCAGTTTGACAACTCATAAGGGATGAGATTTTTGGCAGCAAGATGTGAAAAATGCTTTTCTGTAGGAAAATCTAAATGAAGAGGTTTATATGAAATTACCCCTTAATGAATATCAAGGTACAAAAAGGAGGAGTATGCAAACCAAATAAGGTTATCTACGGACTCAATGTCTCAGAGCTTGGTTTGAAAAGTTCAGTGAAAGGGTGATCAATTTAAGATATCAAAGAAGTGTAAATGATCATACTTTATTTTTTAAGAAAGAAAATAAATCCTTTTGATTGTATATGCGGATGAAAGCATTGTTACAGGGGATGATATTGATGAAATCACAATATTAAAGAGTTGGCTTCATGAGCTATTCAATTTGAAGGACTTGGGCATATTGCACTATTTCTTGGGAATTGAAGTGCTATATTCTAATAAAGGAGTATTCCTAACTTAAAGAAAATACACGATGGACTTGTTTAAAGAAACAAACATGACTAATTGCAAGAAGTATGATATTCCTATGAAAGTAAATCATAAGCTACACCTTGAAGACACAAGATTTAGAGATGTCGATAAATATCAAAAATTAGTTGGAAAACTTATTTACTTAACAATCACGCGGCCATATATTACATATGCAGTTGAGATAGTTAGCCGATTTATGCAAGCTCCGACAAAGAATCACATGGATGCAGTTTACAAAATTTTAAGATATTTAAAATCTACCCTTGGATCTAGTCTATCTTATTCCAATTCAGGAGATCTTAATATTGAAGTGTATTCAAATGAGGATTGGATTTCATTTGGATCTACTACGGGATATGTTACACTACTCGAAGGCATTCGTAGAATAGTATAAAGCAATCAATGATTGCTAGATCCACTGCAGACCCTACGTATAGGGTTGTAGCTCAAGCTTTGTGTGAGGGAAAGAGGCTAGCACCTCTAGTTCATGAATTGGGATTCAAGAAGAGATATCCTATATCTCTATATTGTGATAGCTGTGAAGCTATACAAATGACTTCCAATCATGTATATCAAGAAAGAATTAAACACATGGAGATTGATTGTCACTTCATAAGAGAAAAAGTAACAAGTCAAGAGTTGTGGTGTATGTGAAATTAGAAAATCACATAGAGACTTTCTCACCAAAACTGTTAACAATAATAATATTGTGGTTACCTTAATCAAGTTAGGTGTATCAAGCATCTTCCACTCAACTTGAGAGGAAGTGTTGAAGAGTACTACTGGATCTAGTATTGGATCTGTTTTGTATTTGCTGTTAAGTATACTTAAGTAGGGGTAGTATAGTCATTCAAATTAGAAAGTAGTATAAGTAGCAATTAGGGTTATTATTAGTGTAAGTCATGCAGCAGCCAAGAAGGCACAAATAGGCAACTGACGAGAGTGCTGGAGATTGGAGGAACTTCCTCCGATCTTGTCTGATTCTTTTCTGTGTTTTCTCTCTTTAAACTTGTGCAATAAACATCAACATCTAGTATTACTCTTCGACGTCATATTTGAATCACAGTGCACCATCTTTATAACGGTTGAAAAAAAAGACATTAATGAGGTTCCATTGTCTTGTAACTCTGACGATTGATATCTTTATGAAACTTTACTGTTTTAGATATCAACACACTAATTGTATTCGATTAGAAGCTTATAGGTGATTAGTGCCATTCTGATGATCAGAAAAAGGAAATAGTCTCAGCTGTTGTCATCAACTCATTCTATCTTTTGAGAAAGAGAGATGACCCTCTCATGATGCTAGTATACCAGTTTCCATAACCGATGGCCAGGTTCTATTACTAAGGTGTGAGTGGAAACCAGATGGCGAGTCACTTATATTCTGGCGAGTCATCAAAATTCACAAGAGACTTGACTTTTGGAGGTCAGCTTTTTCATCTTATGTGAGTAGTCTTTAGTTTTATCTGTTTGACTATCATTCCAGTGTACTGGTTTCTGTCCTTCCTATTACAATGCTTGTGTCTCATGCTTGGAAGCTTACAACAACAACAACAACAACAACTAAGCCTTTTCCCATACTAGACGGGGTCGGCTACATGGATTCTTTGTTTCCACAGATCCCTATCGTGTGCCATGTTAGCAGTTAATTCCCAATAAGCTAGATCATTCTTTATTGTTTCTTTCCAACACTTTTGTGGTCGTCCTCTACCTCTTTTAATACTTTCCAAATTTAGTTTTTCTAACCTTCTTACAGGTTCTTCTTTTGATCTTCTTTCTATATGTCCAAACCATCTTAAACGATGTTCTCTCATTTTATCCTCTATTGGTGCCACTCCTAATTTGTTTCTAATAACCTCATTATGTATACGGTCTTTTCTTGTATGACCACTCATCCATCTCAACATCTTCATTTCTGTCATAGACATCTTTTGTACATGTTGATGATTAACTGCCCAACACTCAGAACCATAAAACATGGCAGGCCTAATTGCTGCTCTATAATATTTACCTTTTAACTTTAATGGTATCTTCTTATCACAAAGAATACCTGATGCTCCTCTCCATTTTAACCAACCAGCATTAATTCTATGTGTAACATCTCCATCAATTCTTCCATCACTCTAAAAAATTGACCCTAGGTATTTAAAACTTTCCTTTTGGGGAATGCAATGTGTGCCAATTTTAATTTCCATGTCCTCTAAAGTAACCAAATGATCAAACTTACATTCCATATATTTTGTCTTTGTTCTACTAAGTCGGAGGCCTTTGCTTTCTAATGTTTTTCTCCATAGTTCCAATTTTCTATTAACTTTTTCCTTAGACTCCTCCACTAATATAATGTCATCTGCAAATAACATACACCAAGGTACTTCATCTTGAATATGTTTTGTTAACTCATCCATCACCATTATAAATAAGTATGGACTTAAAGTTGATCCTTGATGTAACCCAATATTAACTTCAAAGAAGTCTGTCGTTCCTTTATGAGTCCTCACACATGTTTTTGTACCATCATACATGTCTCTTATAAGGTTAATATATGTCAATGGGATACCTCTTTTTTTCAAAGTTCTCCAAAGAACCTCCCTTAGTACCCTATCATAAGCTTTTTCTAGATCAATAAATATCATGTGAAGGTCTTTTTTTTTTGCTCTAAAATGTTCCATAAGACATCTCAAAAGGTGAATTGCTTCAATAGTAGATCTGCCTGGCATAAATCCAAATTGGTTCTATGTTGTACTTGATACTTGTCTTAACCTACGTTCAATAATTCTTTCCCATAATTTCATAGTATGACTCATTAACTTGATACCTCGATAATTCGCATAATTTTGAATGTCTCCCTTGTTCTTATATATGAGTATAAGTGTACTTGCTCTCCATTCCTCGGGCATCTTTTGGTTTTTCCATATTTCATTAAACAGTCTTGTGAGCCAAGTGATTCCTATTTCTCCTAGTATTTTCCAAATTTCTATAGGAATATTATTTGGTCCTATCGATTTATCACTCTTCATATGTTTAAGAGCCTCTTTGGCTTCATTCTTTTGAATACGTCGGTAGAAATTGTGATTTATATACTTTTCTGACTTGGCTAAATCTCCTAAACTAATACTAACATCTTTATTTTCATTAAAAAGATTATAAAAATAGTTTTTCCATCTATTTCTTATATCATCATTTGCCACTAGAATTTTTTCATCCTCGTCTTTTATACATCTAACATAATTAAGATCTTTAGTTTTCTTATCTCTAGCCCTAGCTATCCTAAAAATATCTCACCCTCTTTTGAGTTGAGTTTTTTATATAAGTCATCCCAAATCTTAGCTTTTGCTTCACTAACGGCCTTTTTCGCTTCCTTCTTTGCTTTCTTATAAGCTTCTAAAGTTTCACTAGTTTTCTTCACATAATGTAATTTGTAACATGCCCTCTTTACCTTGATTTTATTTTGTACTACTTCACTCCACCACCAAGCTTCTTTTTGTGCCGGTACACCTCCCTTAGATACCCCTAACACATCTTTCGCCACTTTCCTAATATGTATAGCTATATTGTTTCACATATCACAGGGTGTGCTAACATAATTCCAAACATCTCCTTGAAGGACTTTCTGTTTAAATATATCTTCTTTCTCGCTTTTGAGGTTCCATCATTTAGTCCGAATAGCTCGATGCACTCTTTTCTTCTTTGTCCATTTTTTTATTTGTAAATCCATAAATAAAAGTCTATGTTGGGTGGTTAAGCTTTCTCCTGGAATAACCTTACAATCTTTACAACACGCTCTATCTTTTTTTCTACAAATAAAGTAATCAATTTGTGTTTGTGATAAGCCACTATTATAAGTAATTAAATGTTCATCTCGTTTTTTTAAGATTGTATTGATTATAAAGAGGTCAAATGATATAGCAAAATTTAAAATCTCCCTACCTTCCTCGTTTATATCCCCAAAACCAAAGTTTCCATGAATCCCTTGATATCCTAATGCCTCTTTACCAATATGTCCATTTAAATCTCCTCCTAAACAAATCATCTCCCTTTGTGGAATCTTTTGAAACACCTTATCTAACTCTTCCCAAAAAACTGTCTTTATACTATCTTCTAGTCCTACTTGGGGTGCGTAAGCACAAACTATATTCAAAACCTTTGCTCCTAACACTAATTTCAACGTCATGATTCGGTCACCATATCGTTGTATGTCTACTACACTCTCCTTTAAATCTTTATTTATGATAATACTAACTCCGTTTCGAGCCTTTTCTTTACCAGAGTTCCATAATTTAAAACCTGTATCATCTATCTCCTTTGCTTTTTCTCCAACCCATTTTGTCTCTTGTAGACATAGAATATGAATCTTTCTCTGAATCATAGTATCTACCACCTCCATTAGCTTACCCGATAATGTTCCGATATTCCACGAACCAATACGAATCTTATTATCTAGGACTAGCTTCCTTACCCCCCCACATCCGTCTATAATCCAAATGCGGAGACCCTCTCTGAAAAATTTTCACTACATTCGGGTGACAATATAGAGGGACTAACTTCTTTACCCACACCCGTCCATGATGTGGGAACCCTCTCTGCAATTGATTCACTACATTCGGGCGAAAATGTAGTGGCCCTTGCTTACTTCTTATTGCATTCGGGCTCTGCAGCACGTTGCTAGGCGGGAACGCCCCAAAGCAATGCTCATAATTTTTGTAATCCATGTTGTAAAAATCCGACGAGGTTTTACGCTGGCTGTCGGAAGCCTAACACAATTGATTCACTACATTCGGGCGACAATATAGCGGGACTAACTTCTTTACCCACACCCGTCCATGATGTGGGAACCCTCTCTGCAATTGATTCACTACATTCGGGCGAAAATGTAGTGGCCCTTACTTACTTCTTACTGCATTCGGGCTCTGCAGCACGTCGCTAGGCGGGGACGCCCCAAAGCAATGCTCATAATTTTTGTAATCGATGTTGTAAAAATCCAACGAGGTTTCATGCTTGGAAGATTGCTGCTGTAATTTTCTATGGCAAAGGCATGTATGTATAGGGAGGAAGTCCATGCAATTAAATGGCCAATGTATGGTTAGCCACCAAGGAACCGTGGGGTTGCTCCACACTTCTCATCCTACTTTTCATGCCAAAACTGGCAGAAGCCAGGTTTGATACTTATGTTTTGCTACCCCTTCCTTTATCATTTTTCTCTTTATTTTGTATGTCATTTGTGAATCTCGAAGTCCAATGCAATCTCACTAGTGTGCCCTGTGTTTCTTTCAATTACTTGTCAGACTCTGTTTAGTAGTGCCGAGTTCTATCATCTTAGTCTGTAATTGCTGTGGCATGTGGTTTAATTGCTCATATACCAGTTGAAACTTAGATCTTTCAAGGGTTTGATTTGAATTGCGTGTTACTAAGTTTCTTTCCCCACTAGCAACCTAACCTACTATCTTTTTAATTGGTATCAAGCTCATATATCTTTTATCACTGTATATTCTGATCTGATCAACAATTTGCTATTTCAATCTATGGCTTTCAAGGATGGGATCTGAGATCGTCCATAAGATGCTTTCTAAATCTTGCTCACATGGGACATGGATCAGGAAGGCACCGGTATATGGTGGGGTTTCACATAGAAAGGGCCAGATATGGTAATTATATGTGGGGAAGATGGTATTTTAGTTCCTTGGGTAAGACCAGCTTGGGTGTGTCTACGAGATGATCTTGTAGGTTCTGCTAAATAAGCTGTCAAAATCATCAACCTCCTCTGTATTAGGCTTAGTCTAGTCAGTATTAGGTCATACTCCTGAGCCATTGGTATCGTTGGGGCGTTCAAGATTTCTGATTGTGCATTTCTTTTCAACTTACAAGCGCATTATGTAATCCTGCATTGCTTTCATTGATTATTGTCAAAGATGCCATGTAATTTCTTGTACTTGTGTGTTATACTTTGTGTTATGGAAACATTGTGGTTTACAACAAAGCTGCAAAGTAATCATGCAGTACTAGCCTGTCATTATGATTCTATTGGCTATTTTTTTCTAATACCAGTGTCAAAAGTGGGTTGCTCATTGCGTGCATTGATAGGCGCATTCCTTTGACTATCTATATTATTATTAAAATGATATGATTATATTGCCTGTATAGCAGCTAGTGTGTCTGTGACTCCAAGGCCAATTTAATCTGTTTGATGCTTTATGGACATGCTTTACCTCTTTCTGTATCCTCTTCAGTCCAAGTTTGAGATGTATTCAGGCCTAGTTTTTATGGCTTCATATTTAAGGTGCCCATCTGAGGCCTTTGTTGTTTTGTTATGATTTTAGCCACCTATATTGTCATTTTGATTTAATCAAAGTTGAGATAGAAGACTTAAATTGTTCATTTTAATTTTGTTGAATTTTGGTATGCCCATATGAGCTTTTCTTGATGGATGGGGGTTTAAAGTTCCGCAGTATATGGTACCTACTTGGATTCTTGTTCCAAATAAATTATCATCTTCCAAAGTTTGATCTAGTGACAATGTTGTGCCAGAGAAATGTGTGGCGTGAAAATGGCTATGGTTGTGAGATACAATTAAGCTTTTGCAATGATCCGTCCATCCTATTTTAGTCATATGCATTCCTTCTGATGTAGAGGCATCACTAGCAATGGGCATCATCTTCAGAAATCTCTGCTGTTAGAAACGCACAAAAACACACACTTTGTGCTGGCTGTAGTTGAGTAAAGCGTGATTGTGGTTTAAGAACTTTGTAAATCGGCTTGCTTTTTGCCTTGTTATTGACCTAGAAACTTGTACAAGGCTAAAAGCGATTCATCCTTCATGTTTGTCATGCAGCTCAAATGCCTAAGCATCTGCATCTCTTGTTTAACATTTGTTTCTGATAATTTGTGACATAAGTAGCATTGCTTGAAGTATAGGCCGATTGGCATCTCCATGATCAAACTTAGCCTTTCGCATTGCTATGCAACTTGAGCAGCTTTTTCTTTTCCTCCAGCTACACCTTTACTGTGTGCAGAAAGCTTGCTATCCTGCAAAGGGGGGCCTCTGATGACAAATGCAGGGACGACCTCAAGCGCCCCAGTAACAAAATTAGCAATTTCCACCATGCCTAGATGCGCGGTTCATCAACTAAGGATTATGGAACTGTTATGGTATGCAGGTCTCTCTCAATCCATGCAGCCTTTGACCACGCTCATTGTTAATTAATTCCATGTCTGCGTAATCAAATATGGCCTTGCTCTAGAATGCAGGTTATCTAACCCTTCCAACTTTTTTTTACTAATATTTATTTGTATTCAAAAGAGTGAATGGTTTCTAGTGATTAAGATGTGGAAATGAAGTTCATTATTCCCGTTAACTAAAATCTACCACCCTTGATGTCATGCCAAAAAGGTCATCCCCATAAGGGACAAATGGGCCAGGCAGAACTCCTGTTAGACCCTTGGGCCCGTTTGCCTAATGGAACTCTGCAAACATCTCAGAATTTTGAGGCTTGGAGCTATGTATATGGGACACAAGGTGCTATGACATCAGGAGTGTCCGTTTTTCAAGTCCCAAGCAGAAGTGAGAACTGGACGAGTTGTTGGTTCAACGTAAGACTGGTGAAGAGTCGCACCCCTTGCGGTACAACTTGTTTTCTGGAAGTATGGGTTCCCCGAAAACCTACATTTTAGCTGCCAGCGTCGTCTTACTAACAACCGAATTCGGGAGATTATGTCCTCATTGTGCCTCGGATTGGATGTGTGATAACGTTGCTTAACAATTGAATGACACAGTGATTGTCCACTTGAGCTATAATCCTACTCCAGCCTTTGTCCCAAGCAACTTGAAGTTGCTCCTTAAGAGTCCCCCCCTCCCCCCAACTCTGCTCTCACCAGATTACCACCTCCTAGCCTGGTGCAAAACCATCCATCTGCCCATGGAGTCCCTGAAGTCACCGCCCCCCTCCAACCCCACTGATGCACGAGTCCCTCGTTTAGCTACTCCATCTGTATTCTTTCGAATGATGGTTAAGGATTCCTTTTCATCACGCTTGATTGCATTCTCTTCTCCTTGGTTTTCATCTGCGGCCATTCCCCATTGATAGTGGTCCATCTCTTGTTGGTGCTCCTTCAATGCAGTAGATGGTGGATTCATTAACCAGCGATGGTAAACCAAAGCCAATAATGTGTTTTGGGATACACTGGATCCCACATTAGTGTGGCCGTCCCCATTGATATCTTTTACTGCGGGCTTCTTTTCGTGTTCCAACTTTTTCTTGCCTTTTCTTTTCAATCCCCAGTGACAAACAGATCTCTGGGAAGTCTTGTATGGTGAGAACTTGTAGCGAAAGCTCTTTTGATTCACACGTGTCAAAGCCGCTGTTTCAACCAAATCTCACTGGTTAGAGTTGGATGGACTCCACATACTCATATTAGCATCTCCCTGCGGACGCCGAATCAAGACCCTAGAAGATCAGCAAGCTCAGATCTTAGATTTAGTCTCGTCGCTGAGGTCTGAGCTCAGTCTGGCTAAAACCAGAATCGCCGAACTGAGATCGGTGGTCACGGCACTGCAGGATGAGCTCGAATCAGAAAACCGAGCCAGGAAGCTGGAGTGCGCCAACAGGGTGCTTAGCAAGGAGCTCGAGAATGAGATAGCGAGCTGGAAAGTGGCAGAGGGTGGATGCGAGAGAGGGAGGGAGGAGCGAGCATGGCGTGTCCTGGAGCAGAGGGCCGCCGACCTAAACCTCGACGGATGCAAACTGATCGAGCCTAGTGGCGAGAAGAAGGCCGAGTTGTCGGTGGCTGGCGGTGGCTCAATTGGCTGGAAAAAGCTGAATTTGACAGAGAATCCTCACATACAGAGAGGGATGAAAGGGTTCGTGGAGTTCTCGCGAGTGGTCCGGCAGGATGGCCCCAAGGGAAGAAGAAGGGTCCCTGGTTTTCCCTCTGAGACTGAGTGCCACAAGGCTTTACTGAGGCAATACATTTTGAAGCAGTGAATCGCAGTAGCATCTGATCATGGATTGAACACTACATAAATGCCATCGTGAAAATAATATCATGGTTTGCGTTTGAATCTGTCAACTTCAAGGAAAGAGTACCTTCGAACTCCAAGTACCATGGTTTAGATTTTACCGTAACGATGATAGTTTGGAACTCAGCCCAAATCAAGATTCCAGTTCCCTAATTCGTGCAAAAGCATGGCATTTATCATCAATGTGATGTCTTGCAGAACTGAATACATGAAAAGATGAATACGTTGGTAGGCATGAAAACGGTGTGAAAACTTTAGCATGCAATTCTTCCTTTTTTTCTCAGGAATACCATATATACACTGTTTTGCTGTATGGTTTTCCAGCGTACATTGATCATCAATAGCAGAATTTTCTGTGAGACGACCGTGGACGTAAGAGAACAAGAAATCCCTCAATCTTGTTCATGAGGACTTTATGCACACTCTTCCATCAGCAATTAAACCTTGACATTATTGACATCTTGGATCTCAATGATTTGATCTGCCCATACATTAGAAAGTAAGGCAAAAGGATCATGCATGTTCATCCTGCACTTCTAGGAATTTTCCACATGCGTGCGTAGTTCCTCTTCACGCCATCAAACGCAGTAATTTATGTTCCTCCCCTAGCGTGAAAAATCGAATTTCTGTTGGGGGGTTGTTGGATCATTGGTCCTTTAATACGTAATGTTAAAAATTAAGGTATCGCCTTGCAAGCCCAAAAAGCCAGAGGACGTGTTGAAATAACGAACTAATAATCCATTATAGAGCTTAACGCCAAACGGGTGTCCAAGTCTCTTGATTTTCTTCACTGCATAGATGAACTCACCAAGTTTGAACAAGCCAATACTGAATGTTCGGTGGAAAAACTCTCCATGAGTTCTTGGATTCGAAGCACATGGTTTGAGTAGGCCATCAATGGGGCTCTCCAGACGTGTATTGCAGGGTTGGAGGTCGCCCAACGATAATTAGTCCATTGTTGCTCAAGCCATAAGAAGCAAGCAGAAGAGTGGATGACAATAGCTTAGATGCGGTTCCTTATCGTCCAACTCTTGTATGGATCCCTGTCCTCTGCTATGTGATGAATAGACATGCACCATTAGAATGGTAATTGATCTTACAACGTTCGATATTGGTCAGAATGGATGGTGTAACTGAAGTTGAAGTGGTTGCTTTCCATTAGTTCCATATAAATCGAAAGATCGACTTGAATCTATATCGTTTCACCAGTTCAAGGGGGAATTAAGACTGCATCCTCTTGCGGTTCTTGCAGGGTAAATGCTTCCCCCGTGGGCTGGAATCCAAAAGGGAACTCTTTTGGTGCCCGTTTCCTGTTCCTTCTATTGTGAGTATGTTTGCGTAGAAATTGCCCAAGGTGCAGATTTTACACTCCCCTGCCGAATATTCACCACAGAAGCCGGTGGGCTGCACGCAGTGGTAAAATTTAAGAAATACAGACAGGAGCCGCAGCAACAAGCATCCCATAATAATGCGGCAGAACTTTCTTTAGGAATTTTGGGACCAACAATTGCAACTGTTGGTTCAACAGAATCAATGTTCTATTGTTTGCTTAACCATTTCCTTTTGGTTTGCCAGGAAAGAAAAGAGCAAGTTTTTTCTTGTTGAAGCTGCTGAAAATCGACGGGCACAGTCTCGACTTGATTGACCAAGTTCATCTTATCCTCCAAGCGTTTGCTGGTGATATATGGGGTCGATCAGATGTTGATTGATTGACCATAATCTGAACCATCGAGCTCAAATCGCTTCTCTGTATTCGGTGCTTACTTTCAGCATAGAGAATGTGAGCGTGCATGTGATATGGAGGTTTTTAGCAAAGAAGCGATTCACTTGAAAAAAAACAATTAACTACTTCTTGAGCTGAAAATTTGCTGCTGGAGTATTTTTGGTGGAGTCTACCAAAGTTTAGAGTACACGCGTATTCGAGACAAGTGCAGTGCAGTGCGGTACAGGACCTTCTTGGTCATAGTTTTCGGGTTCCTTTGTTTTAGTATACTGACATGAGTCCGCTTAATCCCAGCTTGATTGTCAAGAAGTCGTCCATTATTTGAGATTAGATAGTACGTTGCTGGCTTGTAAGAATTGCCCAGACGTTCAATCGAATCACAAGGTTTTCGATATGATATAAACTGGTTCGCATTATCCATGCTCTGTCCAGAGTGAGAGAGATTCGATTTCATTTAATCCCCTGAAAATGTGATGCACTATAACAGAAGTATCACAAATTATTGGAGCAGCTGAGCATGGTCCAGGATCGGCTCGGACTTGCATGGGACCGGTCAGCTTCGTTTTGTGAAAAAATTACACATTTTGGAAAAGTGACTAATTAATTAATTAGGGTCTTCCATGGCATCGACTTAAAAAGGTAAAAGTGTTTTCTAGTGAAATAAGAATGCATCTTATAACTTTTCAGAAAGCACGAAATTTTTCCATAGAGATGAACTTGTAGATATACTCTAAATGTCTCATAAATTCTTACACCAGTGCACATAAATGCAACTCTACTTTTAATCGAGATTCATACATATGAACAGCCACAGTTCCGATCCATTAAAAAGGGAGAAGAAACAGAAATGATTCTGATTTGAATGGGCATAACGTTGATGAAGTTTTTGAATCAGCCCCTTTCAGTCGGCATGTAGTGGCGGACTCACTTTAGGGAGAGGTAAGGCATGTGCCTCCCTCAAAATATAAAAAATATAAAAGAGCCATCACAAGATGCTACATCAAAACACAAGTGCGCCTCAATCTAAAAAAAAATTCTCGAGTACGATATTGTCTGCGTGAGACTCCCAACGATGCATATACATTCATACCCACTAAACATATACAAGAGCTTCATCATATGATCCTTGAAAATATATATATACATATATATAAAAATAGAGTGAGAGATTGTAATTCCTTAATCTCCTGTTTGGCTGCCTTCCTCCACTTCAATCACTGAATGCCACCCTTCACTACCTTCTCATACTCTTCCATGATTCCTCAACTTCATCATCTGTCAAAATCAATGATGTCATCACCACGAATACCATGTAAAAAATCTAAATATTTGTATATGAAACAGTTTTGATAGTAATAGTGGTAATAGTTTTAAGAGTTATGAGCTAACAGTAAAAGGGGAAGGCAGCAAAACACAGGTTTGAGCATGACTGAATATAGAGTATGGATTATATCCTCTCTCTTTTTAACTATATATATATATATATATATATATATATATATATATATATATATATATGTGTGTGTGTGTGTGTGTGTGTGTGTGTGTGTATGTGTTCCTTGCCTTGTTAGCTGAACTGAAGACAAACGAGTCGGTCAAATGAACCAAGTTCAACCATAAGGCTGCAGCGTGTTTCATTTCATTAAATGCTATACGTTTATATTTAAGGCCTTGAGTTTGTTAATAGGGGTTTCCTTATGTCTAAGATAACTTGTCAATGAAAAAGAAAACCAAGAAAATAATATCCGTAAGGAAGAAGCCGATCCATCCCAAGCCCGAGAATAAAAAGTTGAAGAAAACCGATAGGAAGGAAAAGGAAATACTGACACGTCGAAATCATGGGTGAGTGTGAGGAAAGCATCACTTCTACATGTGCCAACGGACGCGTGCTAACTCTTACCCTAAAGAGGAGAGACGGCTGCTGCTGTGGGATCGCGAGAATGGAAGTCTCAACCTCCTTCAAACTTCAAACTGGTCCTAAACCACCATTTAACTCATACTCAATAACGCACTACTGATCCAATACATCAACTGAAAGATTTCTCAAAAGGAAAAAATTGAGAGAGAGAGAGAGTTAATGATTGGCGTTAAGTAAGCGTGAATGCTAAAGGCAAGCACACTTTCCTTCTCAGGTATGCAAAGTAGAGAGAGAGAGAGGAGGGAGAGGTTGGTGGCTTTCTTCCTCTTTACTGATTGATTGATAGAGATTTAGAGAGAGAGGAGGGGATACGTTCTTGTGCCAAAACGGGGGCTGCATTTGAGAAGAAAGAGCTTTGAGCTCACAACGGTGGTAGCGTCTACGTCAGGTAGGCAGAAAGAGAGGATCCTGTAATTTCCCCATGCTGCCTGACATGGAAGCACTCACCATCGCCTCGTGACACAGCGCATAAATCTAATGTAATGAAGTCTACTAAGTCCTCACCACGTGGGGGAAGAGAGAAGGGCTTGGAGTTTCTTTAATTAGCCAAGGAAGACGGAGAGAGAGGGTCCGTTTTGGAGAACGGGGTGCCCTTTGGGCGTGGGTCCTACCGTTAGGTCGTAGGGCTATTGCAAGAAATAATGGGTACCGTGGGTCCCACCCTGCCAAACGAGTGGGCCCACATTAGCGAAGTCGACAAAGTCTAGGTCAGGAGTGGTGGTGGTCCTGTCCTGGAGGAAGAATAGGGCCAAAATATGAGGATCCCTTGTTTTTTTTTCCAAGTTATTGAGGTTCGATGTTTTCGATACGCATTTCGGCTTATTAGAGACAAGTTTCTTTTGTGACGACGTTCGGGAGAGAGATTGAAACTCAAAAGAAAACTAAGGCTGCCAAACGCATATCTCTCTCTCTCTATCTATACATATATATATATATAGAGAGAGAGAGAGAAGTCTCTACTGAGTGATCTAGAATCGGTATTCGGCAAGTATTTGGGCCAAATAGTGACATATCCCGTGTGTCACGTTAAGGCAAGACATTAAAACTATAAAGCAAAACCAATACTTCCTCACTCTCTCACTCACTCTCTCTCTCTCTCTATATATATATATATGTATGTATAGATAGAGAGAGAGATATATGCGTTTGGCAGCCTTAGTTTTCTTTTGAGTTTCAATCTCTCTCCCGAACGTCGTCAGAAAAGAAACTTGGGTAGAGAGAGAGAGAGAGAAGTCTCTACTGAGTGAGCTAGAATCGGTATTCGGCAAGTATTTGGGCCAAATAGTGACATATCCCGTGTGTCACGTTAAGGCAAGACATTAAAACTATAAAGCAAAACCAAATCAGCCCGTCAAACCGGTTGAATCGGGAATCTGGTTGGTTCTGCATGTTGAACGGGTATGAGAAGAAACGGGCTTCCAACCAGTGAACCGGCTCATTCAATTTTTTATTTTCCTCTTCTTTCTACTTAATTAATTTTCATAATAATAAATTTAGTAATTTCCTGTTATTGATGTAAATGGGTTTTAAAGTCTTTGCTTTATTTTGAGGTGGTTAAAGTCAAAGAAATCTATTCAAGCGGTGTCGTTGGTTAATTTATACATCTCTCTTGTGGATTTTTTAAAATATTTTTAGTAAATAATATTGACATATACTTCAATTAGAAAAAATTTATTTAATTGTTATTAATTTAGCGATGGTTTGTCAACATCTTTTTAGTGAACCAATACCTTTTTTCCTTCATGTTTTAGTGAATCGGTGGCTTCTTTCGTTCATTGGTTGAACCTGATATATATATATATATCAAGAGAGAGAAAGAAAGGAAGAAGCTAAATGCATGCATCATCCATGCTTAAGCATCTCAATCATCAGATTTGTGAGATTGGTTGTTGAAATTCAAATTTCAAAAATAAAAAAATCTTTATACTTTTTGCATGTATAATAATCCACTCAGTACTACTTGCTTTTGAATTAAAGATTTCAAACCTTGATTTTAAATATTAAACCATTGAGATCTTTAAGAAGATTAAAGCATAAGTAAGGGTGCATAGACTATTGTCTCTCTCTCTCTCTCTTTATAAATATAATAAAAAGATATAATGGTATATGCTCAATTTAATTTTTACTTAAATTTACTCAAACATTTTTAGTGTTTGATTGATGTGATCAACAATGGAGATTTAAATCTAAAAAAAATTGTATTATTAGATTAAATACAAGTACAAGAAGCAAAATGACAAAAGATACTTTTTAGATTCAAATCTCTACTCTTAATCATGTTGATTGAACAATATTTAAAAAGATTTAAATATGAATGAGGATTGATCATTGACCACATTCTCTTTATATATATATACATATATATATATATATATACATATATATATATATATATATATATATATATATATATATATATATATATATATATGCATGTACGTAGACAATGGTAAACACTCAAACTCGTGCTCAAATCTTCTTGAATATTTTATCGTTTTATTGACGTGATTAACGGGTGGAGATTTGAATTAAAAGTGTTTTATACAATTATAATTTTTATGTTATATTAATACAATTTTTTTCTTTGTCACCTTATTTATCACTATATATAATGGTACATGTTCAAACTTCATCTATATTTAAATCTACTCAAACATTTTTACCGTTTGATTAAAATGAATTAATAATAAAAATTTAAATTAAAGTATCATAATATTTTATATGTTACATTTAATATATATATATATGCATTAATACTTTTTTTATCATTTCAACCGTTCATGTCAAGAATTGAACGGTTTATAATTAAAATTTTAAATTTAAGCATATAACACTTTCAAGCAGAGAGAGAGATAGTGGAGTCAGAGTCACGGTTACATAAACTAAACCAGTGGGAATGTGAATTTTGTCGGACAAGGGGAGATGGGGACTACTCTTTCCTCAAGACAGCTGGATGCCTTCGTCTGCCTGTACACCGCCAGCTAATAAATAGGCCACCAACTATGACCTCTGTGTCATTTTCCAGGAAACAATTACCGTCATTCAGCAGCAGTTCTCCTTCACTTTTTCCTTCTCTCTTTTTCTCTTCTTGTCATCCTTTTCCATATCCCGCAACAGCCCCGATCACGAGGCTTATTCCTTTATCATCATCATTAAATTATATTTGTGTTCTTATTACGACACACTCATAAAGATGAACGCACCAAGATCATTTAATAATAAGATAAGTAGATCTCTCTTCTAGATTACTAATTAAACGAAAGACTTTATCATTTTGACCGGAGTCACCAAGACCGTACACTATCAAATCTTCCACTCTTTTTAAATGATTATTTTTGTAATTGTAGGAAGGCATTACAGGGAGACAGAAACTTGGTGGGAGCCGGGTTGGAGTTTCAACCATGGTTTGGCTCGACAACCGAGTTCAGTGAAGGAAAGAATCTCGGAAGTGGATGACGGGGAACTCCAAAATGGTATTATATAGACAGGTCAATGCATGAATGAGAGAGAGAGAAAAAAAATGAACATTCGGAGACCTGCTTCTAATTGAAATTGAGAGAGATAAACGGGATATACTGCTAATGTAGAGAGAGAAAGAGAGAGATAGGAATGATTGATTTGACTAATGTGACAAGGATATTGGTAACGATAGCGAACGATTATTGTAATAAGAAGATGAGCTTTTATAGACAGTGGTACTAGTCGGCTGGCTTCTTCGGTTTAGGGGATGTAGTTGGGGTTGTGGGGGAGGTAGGGTGCAAGCAAGAAAATGATAGATACGACAATAGCTTTAGCTTTACTAATTTATCCCGGAGGCCGTATGTTGGAAGTATGGGAAGCAGCGAAGCAAGTGCAACCAAGGGAGGGTCTTCCTGCATAACATCAGATCCCGTTTCAGAGACGCGGCAGTAGCCGCAGATGGCGTCAACCACGGCTTTGAAGGATTTGTTTCAGAAAAGAGCTTGTTTTCTTTCATAAAGCTCTTTCTTTTTTGTTTTCGAAATCAAAGCGAAGGTTTTATCTGTTCTTTTTCTTCTTCCTGTTAGTTTAATGGAGACGGGTGGTGGTCTTCTTGGGATGGTAGGTAAGGGTGGTGGTTTTCTTGGGATGGTAGGTAAGGGTGGTGGTGGAGGAGGAGAAGAGGGGGAAGAGAGAAGAGGAAATGGTAGTTGTGAGGAAACAGAAGGCATTTGTCTGGCCCCTCAGAAGCTGGCGCGCACCGACGCGTTTCCCTTCAGAATGCCTCCTTTCTCCCGTGGTCACAACGGTCCCACTTTTTATAATAACAGCAGCAACAATAGCGAGGGCAGGTTGAACGATTCATACGATGTTCCTGCTGCCGCAATGAGAAGTCTGCAGCCTTTTACTGTTGCCTTCAAATCGCAAGGTATAAACTCTACAGCTTGCTTACGCAACTGCCGAGCTTTGGTATTATTTTTTTCCTTTTAGTTTTTTATAGAGAATGATAGATATGGGTGCTTGTGTTTGCCTTTCTTTTGTTGGTAGAGATGGCATCGCTTCGATTCCCCTTTACGGCAGCGCAATGGCAGGAATTAGAGCAACAGGCTTTGATTTTCAAGCACATGGTTGCCTCTGTGCCCGTCCCTCCTGAACTCCTCTTGCCCATCAGGAGAAACGTTGCACATGCTGCTGCTTCCATTGCTAATAATACTTCCGCTCCTTGTAACTGTAAGCATTTAACATCCTTCATAACATATGTTTCTTGTTTGTGGTTGTGTTTTGCATTAAAGATATCATGATTTGCTTCGTGTTTTTGGTTGTAGTGAGTTGGAGTGGTTTGAACGTTCTGAGATCTAGCAGCAGCAGCACCGATCCGGAGCCAGGGAGGTGTCGGAGGACCGACGGCAAGAAATGGCGGTGCTCGAGAGACGTCGCGCCGGACCAGAGGTACTGCGAACGCCACATGCACAGAGGTCGCCCTCGTTCAAGAAAGCCTGTGGAAGTTCAGCAACAACGATCCAACAGCAACAACGCAGCCCCTCCTCCTTCCACCCTTTCTCGCTCAGTCGGTCCACTTACACAGCCACCACCTTGTTCTCTTTCGTCGTCTTCGTCTCAAGAACTTATCCCTAAACCCATTCAATCTTCCGGGTTCAGACTTCCATCGCAAGCTACCATTGCATCTAGTTTAACAGACAATACTTCAAGGTATGGCAATGCTATGATTTTCTCTATGTTTTGTTCTACCTTGGTGTCAAAACCATTTTCTTGATTGTTCTTCCTTTTCTTTATAGGTATATGAATTGGATGAGAGGAGAAATGGATGGTGGTATTGTTTCAACAGGCAGGGATTCGTCTGCCGCAATACATCAATGGGAGTTGCTGCAATCCAAATTCGGTGAAATGCAAGAACTGAGATTGAGCACAAGCAACACGCATAGTTTGACTGTCCATGACAATCTGTCTTTCCTTCCAGATACCGCTCTTCAAAGAGATGCTCTTCGAGAAGGAGATGGAAACTCTATCTTAGCGGCCAATTATTTAAACGGGCTAGAATCCACAACCGAGAACCAGCCGAGACGTTTCATCGATGCTTGGTCAATAGAAAACAGATGGCCCCATACCACCGCCACCAGAAAATCTTCTGCCTCAAAACTCTCTCCTTCACATCTCAGCTTGTCGATGTCCGGTGGAGCTGGCTCCACTGTCGATGAAATCGACCAAATTCAGATGGGCATCAGCGTGAATGACACTGAAAACAATGGTGCATTAACTGGCCAGCAATCGTCTAGTTGGATGCTTCCTGTATCTTGGCAGGCTTCTTCCCCGCTCGGCGGTCCATTGGCAGAGGTGCTGCAGTCAAGTAGCGGCCCTCCAGCTGCCGCTCCCAATTCTCCAAAGGGTAGCAATAATAAGACCTCTCCCCGCGGGTTCAATCTGATGACTGATGGCTGGGGTGGTCAAGGGAGTCCTAGAATGGTCCCTTCTCCCACGGGGGTTTTGCAGAAAACTCTAGCTTTTCACTCTGACAGTAGCGGCGGATGCAGCCCCCCCTTCGGAGCCAAGCCCGAGATTGCTCTTCAATGGCTTAACCAACAAGAACCACCGAAGTTGCCGTCTTGATAGATATGATACCATATCAAACTCTCTTTTTTTCTAACTAAACTCTTTTTTGGTTTTCATGAGGGGTTTCTATGGCGTTCTTCTCTTGTATTTTGTCTTTGTATGATTGTTGAAATCAACTCCTGATAATTGTTTATTCAGTCATCCTCGTACGGTGTTAGTAGTTTTCCGGGGTTGTTTGCTAATCAAATCTGATCTCTTACGAGAAACCTCTATATGGTACTCTGAGCAATGCATGTCTGCGTAAAGCTTTGCAATTTAAATTTGAATTTTTAATTAGTTTCCGACCGTTCTGAGGGAGAGAGATTTTGGGGGATTGAGGTGGTTGTCGATACCTAATTAATTAATTCTCAACCATCCTCGTTTTACCCTAAGAATTGGCTGATTGATATCTTGTAGAATGTTGTCTCCTTGCATGTCCTGTCAGGTGGGCTCCTTCTATGCTTATCAACAAGCTTCCTGTTTTTTCACCAGGCCACCGAAGGCTGGTAAATAAGAGATCAGCCGACTTCTTCTTAAACACTTTGCGGTCATCTATTAGGATTCGCAGTCAGTGAAGAGGGAAAAGAGGAAGAGATAGATGGGAGCGCCTTTCCAAGACGGAGGGTGATGCTTGTACTTTCTTTGACAAGATCAGGGCCATCCCTGCATGCAGTAACTCTCTCTCGTTGATGCAGTCCGTACAGCTGCCATGCTCTCAATGGTTTAGGGCTAAACCATGGGCGCCAAGTAAGTTGCTTGAAGTCCGTGGAATCAATTTCTGTATCTTCACAGTTTAGATTAGAGAGCATTAGAGCATTCCAAACAGGCCTGATTTGGACTTTGATTCCCTGGTTTCTCCAATTATTGGACACCATCAGCAATTCTAAAACCTGCTTTGAATTCGTTCCTTTTCTTCTGAATCAATCATCTCGGAAACAACCCTTTTGACTTTTCTACTTGGTCCGTGCATACATCGTAAAGCTCTTAGGGGCAGGTTTGTGGTGGTTGGTTTGGATCCAGCCCTGCGGATTGAACTGGAACAAGAGATGACCCCTGAACTGCGGAGCCACCATTGAGGACTCTCGTAGTTCACTTCCAGTTACTCCTTTCGGATTTTAAAATTCAACCGTGAATTTTTCAATTGAAATCGAGTCCAAAACCGAAACAGCTTGGACGTAGAATCAATCCAACTGAAAACGGATCAGGGCCCAAGCAGCCAGTTAGGTTCCAGTTCCATGCTTTGGTGGAGCTGAAAGTCCGAACTGGTAGTCCCGGTTAACCAGGAGCCAGCCAGTCCTAGCGCAGGACACTCTTTCTCATTATGCTGGTTTTGTCTTGTTCACAAACACCACGCCCGAAGGATTTGAACTGTATGCATATACTGCAGCGGAACTCCCTCGCAATGCATCAATGCTAGAAGCAAGTGACAGATCTAGAAAATTTTCAGCAGTAGTGCATTGCCAACAAAGAACTAAGGAAGAGGTGATTAAACACTCAAAACCATAAGACGATTTTTTTTAATTCAACATAACGGTTCTTGTCTCTTACGTGTTGCCACTGAAAATTTCCACTACTAACGATCAAAGTATAATTCTAAAAAATACGGTACAGTTATAATGTGTGCCAGAGGAAAAAGAATACTAGAATTACCAAAATTCAGGCTGGATAGGCAAAAGCTTATAGAAGAGCATGAGCTATATTCTTTTCTAACTTTCAAATTTAGGTAGGAAACTTTCTTAGAGTTGGGCAAATAGCTTGCAAGTAGATGGTTGAACAGCCCAAGATTATACTGTCTGGGCTCTGTATCATAGTCCTTGGATTCTAAATGTGGGCTATATGCTTTTCCTTTTAAGTTTTCACGTTTTGGGTTGGCTCCGCCTGGCCTCAACGTAGACCTGCTGCTGCTTGCAGATGGTTAGTGTTCTAGGTGAACTACGCAAAATATTCACCCAAGTCAAAAGGGAGGGCAAGCTTGGTGAAAGGGGGCCACCAAACAAGCCGTCAGTGTTCAATTTTCATGGCCAAGTTTTTTCACCAGGTCTTTCCTACCAACCCCTCAAGAGGGTGGTTTCCCACTCAGAAGGCACCCCAATTGCCCCAAGCATTGGGTCGCGCCACAGCCATTTGAATATCTTTAGGTGCATTGATGCTTCTTTTGGTTCAAGATGAGGGTCCTTGCATGTGCACAACCGTAGTAGTCATCTGGGTGTCGACGTGACAAATGGATGTCTATCTTGAAAACGTAGTGGACCCCCATATCCTTTGCTTTTAAAGAGATCTTTGAAAGGAAGACATATACCAAGCCAAGTGCTACCTTCCATCCAAAAGATGGTTTGCTGTGTCAGTATTCTCTGCCATTGCTTGTGCCCATGGAAGTGACTGCATAGCTCTACCACATTTACCATCTTTACAATCTTTTTGATGTGAGCGGTTAGAAATGTTGGGAGGAACAGCATAACACAGAAATAATCACATAAATTATACGACGAGATTTATGTGGTTCGGAGGGTCGATTTTCTCGTTCTCTAACATCGACTGCTGCCACAGAAAATCCGCACTATATCGACGAACAACGTACAGGACCTGTATCAAAATGGTATTATCTAGCGTCTTCTTTTAAAAAACTGAAAAGTATACCCTCATATTATTCAGCTCGAATGGACTAAAATGAGTGAATCAGGATTCAGATGAAACTTCCAAGTACCATGTCAAGCTTTTTCTTGCACAGGGAGATGACCCCCATGAAAGAGGAACCCTGACTGCCCATGTACATGGCTGAGTATTTTAGAGAAAGAAAATTACTCCTCTTACGGTGGATGATGCATCTTTGGTGTGTATTGGCTCTGGTGAAATGGGGCGCACTTATATCCTGTCTCTTGTTTTCTGATCTCATTGTAAAACGTTTGAAGAACTCAGCGCAGAAATCAGGACAGATTTTTGGAAGAGGACTTGCTGCAATTATTTCGTTTGGTGGTTACCGACGCTCCTATTTAAAATATCTAATGCGTTCATTTTCAGGAAGGGTCGAGGGCAGCTTCCTTTGTAAAGGGCAATTCCATATTACAGACTACAATTAACTTTCGTAGGAAAACAACAGAGAAATGAAGAGTCAGCTGCCGATCGGTGGTGCCAAAATGCGATCTGTCCCCTCCACATTTTGATAAACTTCAATAAGCACTATTTTTCCTGAAAAAGCACAAGAAGTAAATGAGGATGTATATAGGTGATAATGATTTTCTTTTGATAAACAAGTTGGGGTTAGCTAGAATCAGATGCGTGCCCTGAGTATCAAACTCATGACCGTCAACTTGAAGGTTCGCTTCTGTTGAGCCCCTAGCCACGAGAACCGTAGCTCTTTGCTTACAAGTATTTGATGGATTAAATGAAACAAATTTGCAAATTTATTCATGTTCAAATATCATCCCTTCAACCATAAAATGAATAACATGAAGAACTAGAGAAATAGTTGAAGACAAAATAGTAGGGTTATAAAGTTCCACCGTTAGCACTTAATGGTAGTAAGATTTAGATATTAAAGTCCCATTCATTATCTCAGCTTCCAAGCATTGATCTGTAGGTGAAAGGAGAGCAAGAACCTGCTTGCATTAAAACCGAATAAGCAGAGAAATAAGTGATCTTATTAGCAGATACTAGAAAGTCAGTAAGACAGTAAATAAGTACCAATCTGATATTTCAGATAGATTTCAGTGCTTTCAAGCACTTTTCAACATAAAGATTTTCAAGGCAACTTGGCGGTCAACACCCCATTCATGACTCTAGCTTTAAGCTCTAGGAGAGTATTTTTCCCATCTCCGTTCTATGTTTCCCGAAAACAGACTTACATGTACGATTTAGTGGAATTGCTTTTGAAAGTTGCCATTTGGGTGGGAAATAAATTAAGGAAACTTGATGTGGGCTGCAATGGACTTTTATCATCTCTTAGATGAATTGCTTACAGTAAGGGATACCCTTGCCAAACAAGCCTACATTGCTACCTTCTACCATTTAGTAAGTAGTAATGGCCATCAAGCAATATATGATAGGCAAAAGACCTGCTAATGAGGAGAGTCCAAAACCTTTAGAATTTGCTAATGCTCTTCCCGAACGGCAAATTCTCTTATTAAGAGATATCTTAAGAAATCGCGGATTTAGTCTCAGTCCACAAGCTAGGACTACAAGCTTTTGCGCAATATGTCTGACATAGGAATCTCTTCCATTTCGTTGGCTGACAGCGATTTTGTCCATACACAAACAGAACAGATTCACATGTTGGTGATTGACAACATTGGCGTTCAATCTACCATCTATTCTCATCAGTAACAGATTCATATAAACGCAAGTCCAAATGAAAGAAGTGCTTCTGGATACCAAGTTTTTTATACAAGTGTTGCTGAGAAAACCAAGACACTCCAAACAAAACTTTACAAAGAGTTGCACGAATATTTTGAGATTTTGCCACTCATTGAAAAATACAGCTACTATTGACAGATGCGGTAGCCAAATTACCATGCGGCATGGAATTATTAAAAATTTCCTACAGTAAAAGGCACCAACTCCAGCAAAATGTCGGGCGATCCATGTGGAGCAAGTTGATATCATAAGGACTCCGATCACTCATATCAATGTCAATCAAGAAGCTATAGAACTGTAATACATCTCAAAGTCAAGGAGATCGAAACAGTTCTTTTTGTTTCTTTAGATTCTTTGGCAGAAGGGCTTGGGGGAGATTGAAATGCCTTAGTATATTGCAATGGTTGGCTATTCTAAATCCATTATCAGACCTGAAAGACGCGGCTGGCCTTTCACATCACTCCAGCAACATCATAATTGACATAATTGTTGAGAGAGCTTTCAGAAAACATGTGGGTCACTATTGGATTTAATGGGTAGTGGTACATGGCCATGTTTGAAAAGAAGTTAGTGTAGGACAGCTCATAGCACCCTCATGAGTTCCTCGTTAAGGAAAATAATACCTATACTCTCTTGCAAGGCCTAAGGTACCATCATGGTAGGCTGTCAGTGTTGATGCAGTGAAGCAATGGGTTCCCAAATTCGCTGGCAGTTGGTTTGGTCTCCATTGTGGTAGCAAGCCGCGAAAAGGAAACCAAGAATTCTAGCATCGTTCTCAATCAATATCACCATCTTGTCCTATACTCGTTGGTGAAAAAAAAGGTTGGCATGGAGCTGTCGGCTAAATGCTATGAGGAATCTCCGTATGGAATCGCCTGATTCTCGATCGTATCAGCTCAATTGAATGGAAGCAGACTGATTAGGACCTGAATTTTACTTGTTTCTAAAACTTTTGTTTTCTAATTTTACTTTTATCTTCTACAGGTCTTAGAAGTTCGTTGAATTTTAAAACGCTGATTTGTACTGATTCAATAACAATATGCTGATCCTCTAAATCCATTTCTAAGACAATCTAATTCATAAACAGATTGAGACATGATTAATTTATGATCAAACAGTGGCAATTTGCTGACTTCTCGGTAGTCTGCTAACAAATTTCCTTAATTTTCCCCCCTGAATTTGAGATGAATGAGATGTGTGTTACAGATTTGAGTATGACAGAATCTTGCATATAGATCCTCTCAATCCAATCCTGTAGGTAAGACTCGATGCCATACCCAGCTCTGCTTGAATAGGTAAACTAGATAACTCTCATAAAAAATGGGTGTCTACATAACATGAGACGTGAAAGAAGATGTACAAGAATTACACAAAAAGATGTTACTGTGAAAGATAATTCTGAAAGAAGCCATGTGAGTACTGTGAAAGCTAATTCTAAAAGCAGCCATCTGAGTTTGATACAAGTCATTTTCATAAACTATGCACAATTGTACATCATAACAGGAAAGTACTCAAGGTACATTAAGGGGCGAGACAGCAGCATCACATTTCAAATGCATATGGCAAGATTTCAAATGGAGCTTTACGAACAAATGCAGTTCAACGGCCAAATACCGTCACTATGTCGTTTAGCTTATGGTCTACCCTAAACACAGTGCTTTACAAGTGAAATGATGTAGAAAATTTGGCCATATTTGGAAATGGAGAGGATCTAGAAGAACATCCTGTCATCTTCTGATTATATGCAATATAAGCCGCTGAGGCATTTCGTCGAGCTCCTCTAGATTCTCTGAGAAAATGCAAGAGTGAGGCGTTATGGAATAGATTTGCAAATCTGTCTCCTCACCAAATTAAGCTTCAAGCATTCCATGGGTCTGGGATGACACTACTATCCTAAATAGAATTCTTGCTTCCGCTGTGAATGTGCACCCGCTCCCGGAATGAGCAATCATGCCAAACAGCGTGATTGTGTACTTGAACTGAGTAAGAAACTTCGATGTTCGGACTTATAACGGGATCCATCCTTGTGGGAGCACCAATTATGAGATGTCGTTCCCCTTTGATCTACTGGGCATAAGCCATGCACACAGACATTTCTAGCCAATGATAGTGTAAATCTGTAAGACACCTCAATGCTTGCACGATTTACCATCTTCGTAGCCCCTTGCAATGCCGATTTTCTCATGTTAACATGCTGTTTTCTTTCTGAATATCATGGAAACAGAAATATGAATGCATAAATGCAAGCATCCCAACAAGAAAATGTTGGTAAAAGTCTGCCTTTTAGTTCTTGTATCATACTCAGACTTGGAGTACTTTTGTTCGCCAGACCTTCCAGACACATGCCTATGCAGTTTGAGCAATATGCAATTAAAAATAAGTGATCACCATCTCTTCGTCCCCTTGGCAAGGAGAACATCGATTGACAATACCTATCCCTCCTTACTGAGCTTTATCTTGTGTAGATAGGCTTCCTTGTGGAGCAATGTAAAGAAGCCAAGCAAGTCTCTGGATGTGACCAGTAAAACTCATGCATTCTCAACTTGTCCTGGTTTTCTTACAAAATACCACAATTTAATTGGAGTGAAGCTTTCGAATGAAACAGGAATTTCCCGAAGTAATATAGCCTCCTGTGTGACATGCATAGTGATAGTAACATCATCGAAGGAACAATATTGCCAAAAGATGCCTTTTGAGACGGGTAATTTGCATCTTTTTGCATTACTGAGCAACAATCAATATGAAAGTCCAGAAAGAAGACCATGGATGTAACCAAAACTGGACTTTTTCCATTTTTCGAATTTCAGCATGGTGCATTTTGCTTACTCTTTTGTCACCCATCTCTCGAAACTGCATGTCTCAAGGAACTCCGATAGTTTCAGACTGTAGAGGATGCCAAGCCAAAAGCTATTATATCAAATATCTAGCATCTGCTGCAAGCCTATAATTCCATCTCATCACTCTGTTTCTGTTCTGCAGATTTTCTCTCGCTTAAAGGTATGAATCTTTTTGACAGTATCTTTCTCGTGCCAAAGAAAATGATAGATCAATCTCCTAAAGCATGAATTGATGCACCTATATCTTTTGATGAATAACTACATTTCATAGTTAATATATCAAATGAAAGGTATCTGTAAATAATTCAAGTTCGTGGTTGGAGCTGCCAAGGAGTATCTACAGCTACTGGTTTAAGCTCTCAATCTGCTGACCACTGAAGCAGATTCAACCCTTCAGATGCTTATCCTCGGACTTGAAGAAGCTAAGCAGCAAAACAAAAACAAGCACGCGATACACAGCTACTAGTTTAAGATCTATCATATTTGCAGATGTTTTTCTAGTCAATCAAGACAAGTTGTGTATCATGAGGACAACCAAGCACAAGATCCCGCTATCAAACTAGAGACGATCATAACTCTAGTTTTTCTCGACGTAATTCTCATTTTCCATCTAGTTTTCTTTTTTATTCTCATACAACCTGATAAGCGTGTCTATCTGTCATAAGATCGTTAAGGAAGAGCGGAGGAAACAAAGCACCAAAACCAAAACACGAAACTAAGCTTCCAGCTCCAACACTGAGTGGAGTCTGGCTACATGGATTCCTTTTCGCCATTATGCTCTATCTTTTGTGTAGCCAAAGAACAGATGATCATGTTGAGCAGCCAATAGCCGTTCTTTGTACAGAAAATCTATGACCATTTGAGTTGAACCCATCCACAAGAACAAGAAACTTTGACAATTGGAGTCGGACTTACTATAATAATCTGAAGAAGAAAAACATAAAGCTTCAGCCATTAGTACAACTAAAGATTCTTGGAAAAGCAGCAAGTCATGAAACAAGGAGGGCTTAAGTTCTACTTTTCCTGATCGAAGAAGAAAGTTACATTAAAGATGGAGAAATTAGACGCAAGGCAGGTAATAAGAAGTCACTGAAGGAGAAGAAAGAAAGAAAGAAACTCAAGTAAACAACTATAAATAAGAATGGAAGGGGGCATAATTAAGCTCCCTGTTGCAGCAAAACCCCAAAAAGAGCAGATTGAAC